>NW_017547181.1:2933698-2989501 GCF_001854935.1 Bemisia tabaci
ATATCGCATAGCACGCCACGCCAGACGATAGATCGAGTTCATGTGAGAGGTCGGTCATGATTTTTTTGACCAAGACTTCAAATTTAAATGTTTATTTCGTCAAATTCCAAAGTGTAGGGGGCGTTTTTTAAAGTAAATTTTACGAGAAAACCAAGGGGGCAACTTTACAGTGGAGCACCTTTATAGGGAGAGTATGGACAACTCAATTTATGTAGCCGCTAGGGCCCAAAAGGGCGAAAACGTGTAAAACGAAAATCACTAGAAAAGTGCCGTTGCCAACCTATGTATTTGAAAGATTAATCAATACCGCCGACAGCGCACTGTAAACAAGCATTTTTAAGGATTAAGACTTTGAAACTAAGAATACAAAATTTTATACGTTCTTTTATCACTTTTGATTAGTGCACCTATTCTCAGACTTTGAATTGGTACCCCTGGTTAATTCGAGTTCAAAGATTGCCCGCGTTTTTGGGCCCTAAGAGCTACACGGCGAGATCAAACCTAACCTCCAAATTTTCGAGTTGTCCGTACTCTCCATGTAAAGACACTCGATTTTCAAGACCCAAACATTTTGCAATGATGGAGTCATGAGCTTTTAAGTTTCCGACTTTGGTCCAACTCGACCCACTTTGTTTCGCTGTGCGCTGCTTACCCGGGGGCTGAGGCTAAGGCCCCTTTTCGAGCGGTGGCGATAAATTTGAAAAGCGAGCCCCGGCAACGGCGCTGAGGAGGGAGATCGTTGTCGCGGCGTCTAAAAATAGGAGCGTATCGCGGGAAGTAGGTTACTCCTCCTATCTCGGCATCTATATTTAGCTCCCTACTCCACAATGGCGTTAACTTTTTTCCCGGTCCGGCTCCCTTTCGGTTGATTTTACTCATTTTCGCTTCGGTTCCCGCTAGCGCCCTCGCATAACTTCTCGCGGAATTGCGCGGACCCCCCCCCCCCCCCCCCCCCCCCCCCCNTCGGCGCCCGACCTCGTTCCCGCGGGAAAATATGCCGCGGATATTCAGAAACGGAGGGGTCAACTGAACGTATTTCTATCAAACGGAACTATGTGCATCAAGACATGAGCCTTGAGATACATAAGAATATATGCATAACAGGGCTCATGTCATGATGCACGTAGTTCCGTTTGACAGAAATACGTCCGACTGGTTGGCGGGGGGCGTAAGCACCGACGAAAATCCGGAGCCGGCAAAAAACTGAGATGCATACTGCCGTGCTAAGGGAAAACGGCGTAGGAACATTCAAGAGTTGCCAAATTTCCTCGTAAAAATTTTTATTTTCGAGGAAAGTCATGAATGTTTTACCTTGAAATTTTCAGGAACTTCAGGTGAAGTTGCGAAAAAATTACATGAAAAAATTGAGGAAAAATATTCACAATGTTTCTATTCGATTAGGTCTTTATCGAAGAAAATATGGCAACGCCTGGAGGCTCATGCGGCGTTCTTCCTAAGCACGGCAGCATACTACAGACTACACGGTGGTCAATGTTGTCGCGGTACTGAAGGGAACAGTAACCCCAGAGATGAAGCTCTGAGGAAATGGATCCAAAGGTTTTGGAGCGAAAAATTCTATTCAACACGTCCTCCTGCCCTCATAATCGCTTATGATCCAAAACACTCTTAGACATTGTTCGATTAATCTAGAATCAGCGTAATTTAAATTTAACTACTATAAAGAAATTTATTTTGTCGTTGCCCAGGGGGTGGATCGTTGAAATTGGTAAACGAAGCGATGGATGATGATGAGGGTGGCCCACAAAAAATGAATTTCGGAAATTTATAGCCGTAACCCCCTAAATCGGTTACAGCATGTTCAAAAACACGGAAAATGAAATTTGGGGTTAATCGGACAAAATTAACCCGACGCGCAGTTGCCATTTATCCAAGCAAAAATAGCGAAGTTTTACTGTTTTTCAGTAATTTTTCGCTCCCCAAAAAATAAAGTCGGAGGGGTCTGCAAATTAAACAGAGGGCAAAATTAGTTCATAAACTACACCCTAGTGAAGTTTTGGACCCCCTCCATGCTTTTGACTCGACGCGAAAATTTCACGCATGAGAATAGCGAATTTTTGACTGTTCTTGATGATTTTTTCTCTCTCGAAAAATTAAGATGAAAAAACAGATGCCTAAATTGTAATCAGAGTGTGAAATTAGGGGCTTAGATGCTCCCAATGCTCCCCTCCTGGTAATTTTGACACGCTGCGACGTTGCCATTTTTCTGAGCAAAATCGTGAATTTCGACTTATTTCAACATCATCTCTCTAGACCTAAAAAAAAACTCAGGAGCCATCAAAAAAAAAACACGGTGATTATATCATGAGTAACTTTTTTGAAAATTTGGACCCTGTAAAATGTTTTAGTCGGCGTGAAGTTACCACTTGGCAAACAGTTGTTGACGGTAATAGTCAATTTTCATACGTTAATGCGCCTTCAATTACATTTGATACCGTGCAATGCGTTCGTGGTGGAATAGTTGCATTTGGCGCCTACAAACCTAACAGGGATACTGCATGCATTGCGCAATGAGTGAAGTATCCCTGTTAGGTTTGTAGGTGCCAATGCAACTATTCCATCACGAAAGTATTGCATAGTATCCAATCTATCTATCTATCAACCCTATTTGAAGGCGTTTTTAGCACCGTGGATTAACCTGCTCTCTTGTGATACAGCTATTACACTCGACCGCAAATGTTTGCCGATCGAGGAAAACCACAAAGGGTCTCCCATGGTAAACGTTAGATTTTCTCTCCAGTTCAGTGGGAAGATTTTTGAAACTGATAGACAAAGCTGTAGACAAGGGAGACAGGGAAACAGAGCCATTTTATTCCTTGAAACGGGAGGTTGATATAGATTAAGAGGGAAAATGATGGACTTACCACAGGGTTCATCGTGGGTACGCCATTGGTCAGTATATTTACTTATCTTCTGTATGCATTACGATTCCTCGCTTCCACCGAGAGAATAGTTCCATTTCCCGGTTTTCCTTATCTATGGATTTGTCTTTCATTTTCAATAATCGCTTCTCTGAACTAGAGAAAAAAATCTAATGTTTACCATGGAGAGACCCTTTATGGTTTTCCGCGAGCGGAAAACACTTGCAGTCGAGTATAATAGCTGCATCACAAGCGTAGAGATGAGCAAGTTAATCCACGGCGCTACAAACGCCTTCAAATGGGGTTGATGCTGCGGCATACACCAGAGTTCGAATAGTTGCATCTCACGCATTGACCGATGCTACTCAACGCTCCGCGAAGGAAATCATATAGTCTAGGAATCATTTGACAATTTCGGCCAGTGAGGAAGAAAAAATTAATAACAGGATGTTTTTTGGCGTAGTGAATCCTGATGTCCCCCTGAGTTCCCCCAAAAAATTCTTTATCGATATCGTGGCGGCTTCGGGGTATTCGTTTTTTTTTGTGTGAGTGATTAACCTTGTTTCTCAAAACCGATCATGCAGACTTGAAGCTCTGCTCTAAACAATTTCCAGTTCAGCATATATTTTATCATAACGTAATATTTTATGTAAATTAGTTAGTTCACCAGAGAGAATTTTTTGCTCTCCGGGACAATTACATAGAGTTCCGGAGAAAACTACTTTCTCTTCTGATCGATAAATTATAGGTGGGAAAAGAAAATATTTTTCTCCAAAACACTAACTGATTGATCTGGAGAGAAAAAGTATTTTAAAGTATTTCATAGTATTTAAAAGCTTTTTCCGGCTATAAAAGCTGAATCACCCGTCGTTGATCCCGTTATATTTTTGAAAAGGAATTGACTGTATTGTTCTATGCCTGCATTTCTAAAATACGATTATTGTAAGCACTCGAACACTGATACTGCCCATTTTAGCCACGTGGTAATTTCCTGGCAGCCAATAATAGCCCAATTTTTTTCATAGAACCTGCTACTACCTAGCAGAGCTTTCTGCACACAGTCGCACGCAGTCTTTCGTTTTAATCCATTTGTACATTGATCTTGTAGAGTCAAATTCGTCAAATTTTGATCGTTGGGTTGCGCGCACACCACGCTTCAGCATAGTAAAAGTACCAAATATAAAAGAAAAAATTAAAGTACTTTGGAAATCATTCAATTTATGACACCGAACCACCTTGATACTTACAAAACACATATTATATTCTCCCTTAATACATATTTTTTTCATCACTTTAAATGAGAATAACCATGCAGAGTGTGCAAATCTTTCAAAATCATGAGATGAAAAACGCTGACTCTGCAATTTTAAATAGTAGACCGTACTGCTAGCGCAAAACGTGCACTGGCGTCTACAAACCTAACTGGATACTTCACGCATTGCGCAATGCGTGAACCATACTCTCCCTATAAAGGTGCTCCACTGTAAAGTTGCCTCCTTGGTTTCCTCGTAAAATTTACTTTAAAAAACGCCCCCTACACTTCGGAATTTGACGAAATAAACATTTAAATTTGAACTCTTGGTCAAAAAAATCACGACCGACCTCTCACATCAACTCGATCTATTGTCTGGCGTGGCGTGCTATGCGATATATCAGTTGGTCGGCCGTTTACACCTATGGAAAATCATTAAATTTGACACCAAACCACCTTGATTATTACAGAACACGCATTATATTTTCCTCTCATACATATTTTTTTTTTATCTCTTTAAAGGAGAATAATAGTGCTGAGTGTGCAAACATTTTAAAATCATGAGATAAAAAACGCTGACTCCGCTAGTTTAAATATTACAGCCTAACTCAGAACGGAGCGGCGTGCTGCCAGTGCCAAACGCGCAGTGGCGCCTTCAAACCTAACGGGATACTTCACGCATTGCGCAATGCGTGAAGTATCCCTGTTAGGTTTGTAGGCGCCAATGCGCGTGTCGCGCCACGGCGCTTCAAGCAACTATTTCGTCACAGAAGTGTTGCACAGTATCATACGAAATTGACGGCGCTCTAACGTCTCAAGAATGACAGGCATCCTTTAAGAGTATGGAGCTTTCCTCGCAAAATAAATCAAGATACTGCGGCACAAAAAGAGAGCGGTAGTCCAAAAACTCACCAATTCCTGGCATTCGTATTTAATAACATTTAGCATCATTTTGGATTTCATCAGAGAAAAAAGTGACTCGATTTAGGCTGAAACATCTCGTTTGATACTTTGCAACTTTTCCGTGGCGAAATAGTAGCTCGAAGTGCCGCAACACGCCGGCGCCGTCGCGAAATTTTTGTACACAGGAAAAATCCGTTAGCTGAAGCAAAGCAAAAGTTTCATCCGGTTCAGGTATAACAAGATGGACTTTAGTAACGTTCACGTAACTCCATTCGAAGGTTGCAAAATTGACTGAAATCAATTATTTCATGAGAAAAGTTCGATTTTCGTCTAGTATTTCTCTGATTTCGGAATATAAAAGGAGAATAAATGTGTAAAATTTACTCCTAAAACCTGGTATTGGTCCACTCACAAGTGTGCAGTTAACGATTGGGAATTTTACAGTTCGGGAGAGGAGAGAGGGGGGGAGTGTTCACCTCTAGCAGATGGACTGAAATATTCTCAGTCAACAATTCTTGCGTTAACTTAACAAATTCTAAAAAAGAGAAAAATTATGAAATCCCTTAGGTTGATTAGAGGTCGTTAAAGTTTAAACGTTTTGAAAGTCTAACATGCTCGAATTCAAACTAGTCTCTGCAGTGCAGAAAACACCCGAAATCCAACACAATCCTTTGGCATCCAAATGACTGGGTTTTGTGGGAAAATTTGGCAGAGAGCCCCTGCGANGTAACCCTGCTCCTCCAACCCCCTCCTTCGAGGTCCCAACCGCCCTTCTCCGGGGCGACTCTTCTCCACTCTACGGCAGTCCGTGCAGCTATCCGTTGCGCCCCCCCCCCCCCCCCCTTCGTCTCCAATCGTGCAAGCTACGATAAATAATGCTTCTTGTGCGTACAATTCAACCAAAGCTTGCCATATCGCACAAGTGAACCGGTCCTAATTTGAATCAATTGACGCTTTGACCCTGTGCGTCTACAATCTGATGAGCCTTAGAATGTGAATATCTGCATGAACTTCTAGGCTCATCGGTAGAAGGTCACATAAGATCTCAAGGTGAGTCTCCAGGATGAATCTTCGTGGTGAGGAAATGTTCCTCGTACAACGCATCATCGACATGTCCTGATTTCTATCATAACGCCATATTGTCGTGTTATCAAAAAAGATTTTTGAAATTGAAATTCTTTGAAAAATTTCGACTAATTTAGTCTAATTTAATTTTTTTTAAGTTTTGAAAAATAAACGCCTCATACAGGATTTTTTCTATACGATATTTGGTAAGGCATTTACAATCTATTGTTTTGAGTCTGTTAATTCAAATCTAATTTAATTGAACTGAAAATGTTTGATTGATTAACAAAATTTGACAAAGTCTTTGCTTCAGGGTTTGCGTAGTAATATTTCCTTCGTAATGACTCTAGAACGAGTTGAAATAAATGATATTTATTGGGGCTCAAACATTTTATTGAGGAGAAAATAGGGCGAGGTAAAGTTCGACCTAGGGTTGGTCAATAATGAATCGCTGCAGAAATTGGCGCAATCACTCTTCACATTGTAACTCATTCTCTCGCACTTATTAAATCTCGGAAGTAGATCAATTACTCAAATTCTAGCCTTTGCTGTGCACATTGAAAAATTTCTAATCATTACTTTGAAATTTTCAATATTTCCAGTCAGTGCTGTAAAATTTTCAAAAACAATTTCAAAACCCTTTTCCCCCTTATCCTTCTTAACGCATCACGAAAAACAAATGCTGCTAGAATTTAACCGTGTCAGAAATGAGCTTACTTGCTATGCATCTTAGAAAATAATCGCCAATTTTGGAGCAGATTTTAGCTTGGCGAAGAAGTGGTTTTTTCTGGGACAACCGCTGAGGATTCACCTCAGCATGGACCAATTCATTTGAAATATGAAACGAGACGCTGACCCACTTCGCTAACTGCAACCAGCTCCTCTCTCGATAGTTTCTTGAAGCTTTCGTTGTACTTTCGAGAGCAATCGGGTTAATTTATGATACATTGTTCTCTACGAATGCTTATACTTGCAAGCGACGTTTCTTACCGTTAAATTGATTGCAGCTTCAGGAATGATAATAAAGAGATCCTTTTTATCGCATTGAATTAGTTCATTCGTTGAGCTTTGAATATACGTTGTGAACTAAAACGAGTTCAAGAATGAAAGCTTTCCAATGTTGAAACTAAAAATCTATGTATCTTGGCACGGAACATCGAAGATTTCCAAATATATTTCACTTTCTTGGGAGATGACTTGTTATCATTATCATCATTGAATAAAATTTCGGGTGATGTTTTCTTGCTTTCGCCTGAAAACTTTCTGAAAAGTTCGTTAAGACATGTTCAGTAATGTTCTTTTGAAGAAATTAAATGAAGGTGAATGGTTCGAGATTTCCCCCTCGCGACAGGTGGTTTTGTAATTTCACAATCAATATAAGGCAAAGTTCAGATCCATGGCTTAATTTTTTCTTTGAAAAACTACTCTACTTGTTAGCTTAAACCACTTCACTATTTGTATTTTCTTTCAGTAGCATAATCTGTAAATGTCAATCTATATAGTTGGATCCTTTTACTTGAACAATAAAATAGGAGTAAAACTTTTGAAACATCGCGATAGAGAATCATGGTTTCGCACTTTAGCCATCGACGTCGAATTCAGCAGAAAATATATTTCAGAATAAGGGAGTTATGTGTGTCTATGGTTGGCTGCCACCTTCTTCTTTAGACCGCTTCCATTGTTGCCGAGTTTAGACATAATTTCAGAAACCACTTAACGAGCAATCTCACTAAGGCTTTTTAATTTCAAGGCTACTACATTTTATAACATAAAATTTCATGCGACAATTTCACGGTGAAATAGCGTGACGTTTCGTAAAATATCATTGATTTTTTAAAACTTTTCTTCAGCAGGTTCGGAAAGGTGTGACGTCTACGATCTAATGAGATTGTCATGAGTCAAAAGCGGGATTTTCTTGTTAGATTTCGGTTATGTGGTGCGGGTTGCAGACTCAGTCTTTGAAAAGTCTGTGAAGTTTTACAAAATTCCTTTGACCAAAATCAAATTCTACTTAAATCCGAGTATTTTCCCTCCTCTTTATGTAACTCTGCTCGGCGGGCCGATTGTTGAAATTGATAGACAAAGCGATAGACAAAGAAGACACAAGAGGTGTGAGGCGCGATACTAATGGTTGAATGGCACATATAGACTAAGGAGGAAAAATATGGACTAATCATAGGGTCCCTCATGGGTTGTCGTTAGTTTGTCTATTATTTATCTCCTTCGTCCATTGCAACCACCCACATCCACCAACAGAATCCCTTCATATCCTTTTTGTCTTCTTTTCCTATCGCTTTGTCTATTCATTTCAATAATCAGCCCGCTGCCCAGGATGCTTTAGGCGTTGAGTAAAATTGACTCTCCAAACGCGGAGAGGTGACGAGGCGTTTTGAATTTTTCATCTGATATGTCGACCAGAGCGCGTGCTTTGCGACAAATCGATTGATTTACCATTAAAACCCATGGAAAAGGATCGATAAACAAGATTTTCGCGACGAGCATCTCAATAATCGATTCTCCACCATAGCTTCAACTGGAAAAATATCGATAATCGACCATTGACGCTTGGCCACTGGACACGACGACTCCTGTTCTGTCACCTCGGTCGTAACTCGTCCCTCGTCTGGTGAGTTTATGATCCGATCGCCCGATATTTATGGCCGCTCGCTTTATTCCTTAATAAAAGTCTTGACCGTTTCGTATCGTTTCACAATGCGCCGTGTCCTACTCTACCGCACGATGGAAAAACGCCGTATGAACCGTCACCAGTTGCCAAGCTTACTTTGATTGAATACAAATCCTCAGGAAAACTTGAGAGTATTCTCCATTCGATTTTTCAAAGAATTTTCTTTGTAAAAGAGAATTTGCAGGTGTCTGAAATTTGATGAATTTCGTGTTTCAGTGGAAACTAATGAGTGAACTGAACACGAGGATACGCTTGGTTCTTGAATTAAACAATTATTGGAGAAGATATGACAAAATCATCAAATCTGCTAAAATGCGAGTGTTCAAATGGGAAATGCCACCAGATTACGTCACTAGGTGCTGCATTTTCTCGCTTTTAAATATATTTTTATACTATTTCCCGTATCGGAAAAAAATTATATAAAATACTGTGAAATCAGATCTTTAAGCACTTTTAGATGAGACAATAAAAATTGTGCATGCAAATTCTTCATTAGTTCTAAATTATCCGAAAATTCCGAGAGAAAATATTCATAACTCTCCTCAGAAATACACGATTTATGCGCGAAAATTTGGCAACTCTCCGATGTTCATATGGGGTTTTTCCTTAGCACGACAGCATTCGTGTTTGCAGTGTGTGCTTCTCTGTTTATCCCCGCCGTAAGCCGGGGCAGAGGTCGCCGTGATCGCACTATACTCGCCTCGAATGCGATTTAAGCCACCCAGTTTCACTTATTCGCTCTAATCTGTGGACTGTGGACCTCGACTGGCATAACTCTCGCATGGCGACCCCCCCCCCCCCCCCCCNGGGGGGGAGACTCCCCGACGCAATTCTTGCTCCGACTCACGCGAAATTCGCAGTTTCGCTTACTCACGACTTCTGCAACAGGTCCGCTCGACCCTCTTCGGACTTATCCCCCCCCTCTCACCCCCTTTCAACCTTTCTTACTCCCCTCTCATCCCCCTCCTCGCGCTTTCCTTTCCTTTGTTCTGAGGGCCGCGTTCATAGTCGTCTCTTAAACTGTCCCTTTACCCAGGGAGACCCAGTAGGATTTGACAGTAAGTTGGAAATGTAGCCAATGTGCGTTAAAAATCCAGGAAACTAGAAATCTCAATTTAGAGGGGAGAAACTCATTTGAGCACAATTTTTCCTCAATAAGGTGCGTTGTTTGGTGCAACACTAGCTTTACAATGGGATGTAGACCGCATTTAGCAGAAGGGAACCAAGCCACATCGGCTATTGCCAAATTTAAGCGTGGTCGCTATAATTTCTTACAAGAGAGCGTTTGTGTGGATCCTTTTAAAAATTTAAGGCATTTGCTTCGGAATACACAGAATATTCACTGTGATTTGCACACAAATCACAAATGCACAACCGTTTCGCTGCAAACAATCGCTATGCTCCAAATTTTGTACATCATGTCAATGGTCGTATTCACGAAATACGTAACTTTCCAATAGGAGGAGGGATACAGAGTCTGCGGGCTGATTATTTAATTCGATAGAAAAAACGACAGACACAGGAGACGAAGAAAAAATGGAGCGATCCTATTGGTAGAAGCGGGACAAAGAAGGTAAGTAATAGACTAACTAGAGTTTACCCTGAGGTTAATTTTTAACAATAAAACGTTTGTGTATGAGGATTCCTTTGGAAAATTTGAGTAATTTGCTTCGCACTACACAGAAAATTCACTGAAATTTGAACAGAAATCACAAATGCACAAATGAAAGAAAATTAAATTTGGCATTATCTGATTTGCCTTGGTTTCTTTCTGCTTAACGAGGTCTATTTAATACAGGGCTGCTCGGTCCGGTTTCGATTCGACGGCACGAAACGCCTTCAATACAGATGGATACCACCGGGGGTTACCGCAGAGGTCGAATAGTTGCTTCTCACTGTTGAGGCCGCTTCTGCGGTCATTTTGCGACTGCTTTCCATGTGGCCAATGTGGCCTGTCCCAGCACCTCGAAAAAACTCAATTTATTCTAGTCGATCATTAACGCGGATGATATTTAATCATTGTGACTTCTTGCAGGGATTCTAGAATTAAACGACTACATATTCTTCGAAACTCCCGAAAATTGTCATTTTTATGATGCTGTGTCAAACGCCTCCTTGGACTTCCATTCATCGCGATGTAAACCACGCGGGGCCTACCTATGGAAATAGCTTTCAATAAGGAGCTCCCCTACCTTGAACCTGGTAGCACATCTACAAACGAGTTTGCTTTAGAAACGTTTTATTTTGATTTTTAAGAAACAAAGTCTCAAGAAATTATTAAGGCATGTTTTCAAGCAATTTAAGGAGATAACTCGACTATTCTTAGTTCTGGGGGATTACTTCTGAATACGAACAAAAAGTTTTTGCATTTTTGTTTATAAAGATAAAACAATGGAAATAATTAGAAAATTCCGAAAAGAACAAATTATCATCGGCAAATCCAAAATATGAAAGAAAAATAATCAATGTTTATTTCTATAAACATTCAGAAACGATTTTATAAAACCTTTTAAAAATGCTTTGAAAGGAATTAAAAAGTCAATTTAAAAATTAAAATATCTTTTCATGGCTTTTAACGTTTATAAATTATCAAAAGATGCCTTTAAAACATCTGAGAACGCTTAACTGTCACTTCAGGACTTCCGTAATCCCTTGAAAGTCGTTTTGGAGATGTTCCAGATCTCCTCGTTTCAGAGACACGTCTCTGACACATTTTATTGTTCTCAGAGACATTTGAAAAAAAAAGGAAAAAAATTGGACGTCATATCGATCGCATCCGATAGTGGTTCGATGTATTGTTTGGTTCGAAACAATAGAACATAACCTAAAACAAAAATTTAAGGATTCTAGTAGGAAAAGCTAAAAATGAGAAAAGTCTCAACAATTTCACTTTTCAAAACCATTTTATACTCATAAGAATCAGAAACCAACACAAGATACCCATTCTCTCAGATTACTCAATTGACTTTTGAGGCTATGTTGACGTGTGGAACCAATCGATATCGATACAGTCTCACGTGTCTAATGTATCGAATACGATCCCATGTTCTTAGGGAAAGGTTTACAGGCGTGGAGGGGAGCCCGGCGTAGCTGACTAATCCGAAACATCTTCGAGGTCGAGCGATCTCAACTTTGCCCTCAAAATATCCAGTTTCACGGCCTCGAGGCGGAGCGTAGACGGAGCCGCTGCGGAGCCCCCTCCCCCAATAACGGGGCCTTGTCCGATAAATCTATTAGCGGCCCGTCGCCCTAAGCGCTGAGTCTCGATCCGAAGCAGGCAAACTGCAGTTGGAGCTGTCAGCTTGCTGCATCAAAACTTTTGCCAAAGCTGAAACGGATCGCATTTAGCGAAAAGGAGTCAGCGCGAATACACTGTTGTAAAAATGTTGCTTCGCTTCATAATTATCTGAAAAGTATCTCAAAGCAGCAAATAATTTTTCCTTCCCACCAAAAAATTGTTGATTTCAAAGGAAAATTACTGAGTAAGTTTTAAAATTGTACATCTCTTGAGTATTTTTTGAGGGAAAGAAGTCGCAAAATTTTGAAAACACTGAAATCGCACTGGTTCCTTTTGCTAGAAGCAATCCAAATAACGGTTCGATGGTGAAATTTATAGTGCTCGACACACGGAGCTGCGAATGATCGCTTTGCTCCAAGATTTGTCTCCTTTGTGAACGGTCGTAGTCGTTTTCACGAAATTTTCAAACTTTCCAAACGATAGGAGGCAAAGAAAAAATGGGGCGACCCTATTGGTAGATGCGGGACAAAGAACGTAAGCAATAGACTGACTAAAGGTAACCCTCAGTTTAATTTTTTTACAAGAGAATGTTTGTGCAGATTCCTGTGAAAATTCTACGTAATTTCCAATCCACCGAAATTTGCACAAAAATCACACGGGCACAACCGTTCTCATGTGAAAAATTAAATTGCCCAATTAAATTTGACAATAGCTGGTCTGAAATGGATAGATAAAGCGAAAGACACACGGAACAAATATATAGATGGATCGATCCTGCCGGTGGAAACGGGTGTTTACCATTGACAAAGGAGACGCGTAAAGACTAAAGCGTTGTGTGAACATCGTCAATGCGTGAGATACAACTATTCGAACTCGGGTGTATGCCGCAGTATCAGCCCTATTTGAAGGCGTTTTGAGCGCGTTGGATTAACTTGCTCCGTGGTCTTGGTCGTGATGCAGCTAATATGTTCGACCGCAAATGTTTTCCGCTCAAAGATATCAATATAGGATCTTCCAATAGTAAACGTATGATTTTCTCTATAGTTAAGCAGGCTGATTATTGAAATCCATAGACAAAGCGACGGAAAAAGAAGATATAAAGGGAAAATGGAGTGCTCTTATTAATTTTAGAAGCGGAACAAAGAGGGCACGTAATAGACTAACCAACGGTAACCCACGAAAGACCCGATGGTTAGTCCATCATCTTTTATCTTAGTTTATAATAACCACTCGTTCCAACGAATAGGACTGCTCCATTTTCCCTCTGTCTTATTCTTTATCCTTATCTTCGTCCATCAATTTCAACAATCGGAAACTCAGCCTCCAGGAGCTTTAGTCCTTTATCCCACGGACGGTGACAAATCGTCGCTTGGCTGACATAAGGGCGTAACTACACATTGAGATGAGCCCGGAAAAGCACTGGAAGGTATGGAAGACAGGGTTCATGGCAGAAAGTAGTTAGGCCCTTTATGTCAGGTTGGCGACGAAATATATATTTCTTTTACTTTCGAGGGGGATCGGCCTCTAAAGCGGAAGCGTTGATTTGAAAACATTCCCCCGAACTGACACACTTTCGTTTACGGTAGGGTTCGGCGTCGAAGGAGAGAACGTGATTCCTCTGAAAATTAACGATGAGCAAATTGCGTCCGAACTAAAAGGCTCCAACCATTAATTACCCCGTATTACTATACCCGCCGTTGCAACATCCTCCCACGGTGTAGCTTAAGGCCCATCTTAAAATTAAATCATGCTGGAAGACGGAATTCTAGGTATCCTTTCACCTCAATACGAGCCAGAGGAAAAGGTTTACCCTTTCTCTCATAACAGTTACGCCATGCATGTTTTACTAAACCCCTTTCTTTTGCTTGATAAAGTAGCGTTTTCGTGGGTACTAGCACCAAACTATCGAAAAGTTTTGAAAAATTGCCCTGGGCAACATTTCTTGCGTGGCATCGCAATATGCTTTAAAAACTGTCATGAAAATTGATGGCCAAAGTGCGAAACCAAGTATCTCCTTTTAGGACGTTGCAGACCTCCTGTTATACTTTGTTTTTTATTTGGAAAACCAGTCAACTTAATTTCTTAAAACTTCCTTGATCTCTCTTCTCTATTAGCAGGACAATCCGCAGAAATGTCTAGATGTATAGCTGACTTGTATCTCCTCGAAAGAGTAAAATAGGAACCGATTTTTGGATTGCATTTTGCGAAAAGGAACCAGGAGCATTGCAATGATGGTAAGATTGTGTGCAACATCATCCTTTGCAATAAAATTTCTGAAACAATGAAAAAAATATGAAATTTACATGGTAATTTTGTCTAAAATTTACAGTTTTTAGCGAGTGAAATAGAAACTGTTGATGAATAAGCAGGTTCTCTTCCAAGACAAAAGAAGTTGCACGATCTTAGCAACATTACAAAGCTCCTGGTTCCTTTTCGCAAAATGCAATCCATTTTGAAACACCACAACGAAGTTGCGTGGTTTCGCACTTTAGCCGTGAATGGAGATGTTGCATGTGTGAGGAAATTGCGATTTGACTCTTGATTCTTTTGTAAAAGTTCGCGAGAAAGACGATGGTGCTACTGGTTTTCTCTGAAATCAACTCTCAAGCTCAAAAAAAGCTCTCAAGTTGAGGCCAAAATGGAGGGAATATCCCACCCTACCCTGAGAGTCCACCTCTTCATCAAGACAAACTCTCCATGCAAAGATAGGGAGCAAATACATTAGCAGGGTTGCCGTGTTTTCAGTTGTGGAGACCCCAAATAAAGTGGCAGCCCTGTCAATGTATTTGCTCCCTATCTTTGCATGGAGAGTTTCTCTTGACGTAGACGTGGACTCTCAGGGTAGCGTGGGATATCCCCTCCATTTTTTCCTCAACTTGAGAGCTTTCTTTAAGCTTGAGAGTTGATTTCAGAGAAAACCAGTGGCACCATCGTGTTTTTCGCGAACTTTTACATATGAATCAAGAGTCAAATCGCAAATTCCTCACACATGCAACAACTCCATTTTCCGATGGATATTTGATGGAATCCAAAGGCAACGTCGCCGAATTTTTCTACAACGGAAACGGCCCGAAATGGTGTCGGAGGCGAAAGGAGTGTCGGAGTGTCGTAAAGCTGGTGTCGATAACGGTTTCGGATAAAAGTGCGGCTGTGCGCTGCGCCGCGCCGCGCCGTGCGGGCGTAATTTAGAGCGGGCGCATCGGGCGCCTACGTGCACGGCCTAATAAAATTTAATTTAAAGCTCTATTGCATCCATTTAGATAACGCTACGTTTTGTTTCGTCCGGGCACGTTTCGGCCCCGTGCGCAGTGCACAGTGCACTGCACACTGCACAATGTGTTGTCGAACTATTGACTTCCACCGCCTCCCGCGTAACGGCGTATCTCACTTTTCGCATGGGACCCGAAAAGCGTGGGGTCATACCAAGCGCAGGGTTCACGTGGTAATTAGGTATGGCCTTACGTCTGAGATTTTAACGACCTCCCGGAGCGTGAGTCATCGTCACGGCCTGGTCGTCGATCAGTACACGCGGGGAGCGGGGAGGGTGGGGAGGGTCCAGTGGTACCGATACGTGATTGCAAGCGGCGGTGGTTCTCGTCAGGTGGTACAACTGTTTCTCCTTTTATTTGAATCTATTGAGTCTGTTCTCTCGGACTCGGGATCTTAGGACTTCTAGCTAGCATATCGACGGTGAAACTACCAAACCACGTATCTCGTTTGCGGTGTTTAAAAATCTACGCTCACATTTTATTTTTTGGAAGTAGACCAAATCAATATCATTCCTTGAAATTTTCACAGAATTTTCTCCGCGCGAAGAGGAAAAATCACAGAAATTTTCAAGGCAGGACGTTAAATAGTTTTTCATTTAAAAAATAAAGTATGACAGGAAGTCTGCGACGTCGCAAACCGAGATACGTGGTTTGGTAGTTTCACCGTCGATATGTCAGATGAGCAGCCCGAGTAGAATCCGTTTAACTTAGAGCCTTAGTTTTTGACGAGTTTTACCCTTGTGGTAAAAAATCGGAAGACTTTTGATAAGGGCGCAACCGAAATTGAAGAAAAGAGAAGGGCAATAAAAAAGAAAAAGAAACAAAAAGAAGAACAAGAACAATGAATAAAGAGGGAGGAAAAATGGAGGTGGGGAAGGACGGTGAAGAGAAGGAGGTGTTGGAAAAATGAATTCTTCTCCTTCTTCTTCCTCTTCATCTTCCTCTACATCTCCTTCTGACTCTCCTCCTTTAAAGTTTCTTCTTCTCTTCATTCTTCTCTCTTGCAGATTTCTTCTTCTACTTCCTTTTCCTTTTCTTTTACGTTTCGCTTTCCGCTTCTTTTACTTCTCGCCTTCCTCTTCCTGCACTCTTTTTTTACTCCTTCGATCCCCTCTTCTTTCCTATTCTTCGTCTTGGCTTTGTCTCGAAATGTATTTATTTATATTTGTATTCATTCATTAACTATTATGTAACATCAGCATGTACTTTGCTAAGTGCAAACTCGTCGGAAAAGCTACATGAAAGTAGGCTCATTTCATGACCTGTGAAAAAGTTTTGAATTTTTCCCACCGACTTTTACGTTAAGATCGATAGTAAGTGTCTCATAAAACACAGAGAAAACGATTTTCCTTATAGTTATTGGACCAATTTTAGATTTTTGAAATCATAATTGCCCAAACTCTAATTTTGTCGAGGGCTCATAATACTGAGTTTATGACTGAACGTGACAAACTTTGCCTCTTTCGAAATGAGTCCGTATCATTTGATACTGTTGTTCAGACAGCAAAACAATATTGCTCCCTTTCTCAGCCATCGCTTTGTGTCTTCTTTAATTAAAATTAAAATTTATTTCATTTCGAAAGTTGCGCATGTTTGATTAAAAATGCCATCATTTTGATGTTAAGTGTGAAAAGTTCTTTTTGATTCATTTAGATTTATTATATTTTTGTTTAAAGCGAGGACCCAGAATACTAAGTTGCAGGGTTGTCAGGACGTTTGTTACAATTGCGACCGTTTAAACGGCTCAACACCCGTACATTGATTATTTTATACGAATTTCTTTGATTTTATTTATTTATTTATTATCAGTTTTTTTTCACCTACTTTTTTTTGGAAAATAGCAAAATCCGCTCAAAATTTGACCATATTTTGACAGAGTTCAGATGAAACGAACCCATCTTGACCGTTCTCGACTTGTAGAAAACCGCAGAAAAGTGTCATTTTGGTACTTGTCAAGCAATTTTTTAACTAAAATCTGAAACATTGTAAAGACTGTAAGATGTAAGTATTGAGAGTTTGGAGCACCAGAAGAATTAGGTTTTCAAAAGTAAAGAAAAACTCTTTGGGGATCGAATTTGTTTATTCTATATCTTGGATTCTTATTTTTATTGATCTCACTACGATTAAGCAGGCGCCTGATCGATTTCACCTAAAGAAAAATTGATTCAAACACACATAAATGAAATGGTATAAAATATTAAATATAGAAAAAGTTTTGAAAAAATTCTAAAAAATTTAAAATATTACTTTTGTAGTAGGTAATTGAGAAATAATTATTGATTTCAAATTGAAATTAAAATGAGATTTTCAACATGAATTTTGTCTTCAATATTATTTTGTCTGTATTTCTTATGAATTTTGTCTTTTGAAAACCTGAATATTTCTGGTGCTCCAAACTCTCAATACGGACATCTTACAGTTTTTAAAACGTTTCAGGTTTTAGTTAAAAAATCGCTTGACAAGAACTAAAATGACAGTCTTCTGCGGTTTTCAAAAAATTGAGAACTGTAAAAATGGGCCCGTTTCATCTGAACTCTGTCGAAGTATGTTCGAATTGTGAGCTGACTTTTATCATCTTATGGGATTTCTCACGTAAGTATCAATAGCTGACTCAAATTCGCCCAATGATGGGAATCGTCCGTTTCGATAAAATACGCCCCAAATCACAATGCATACGACTCTCAGGATCGTAGCATCCATCTTTTCTAAGATAGCTCCATACTTGGGAAGTTGGCCGAATATCACGTTGGTCACCGGTCAGGGACGGGACGCCTGGATCCCTGAGGGATTATTCCTGAGCGGGAGGCGAATTTCATCACTATCCGAAGGGTTGGTAGGGGGGGTAGGGGTTCGCGGCCCCAAAATTCCTCCGGCAATCACGGTGAAAGATTAATTTTTCCCGGAAACTACGGTTGTCCGCGCGGCTGTGATGAATGCATTTAGCTGCAAGATATTTCGGATCGGTGAATAATTAATCGCCGACAGCAAAACAATCGATTCACCTGCTTCGATAGAATCGATCTTTTTACGTGCGTTTAGATGGGCGAAACCCCGGCGAACGATTCCGCTTGGCTCTGGGATGGCAACGGTATTCCGGGGCTCGTTCGACGTTGCCGTTGTGAGGGGGTTTCTCCGGGGATGGGTTGTGAAAATGCGGGGTTTGGTGTGAGATATGGCAACGGTGCGGCGTGATTAATGGCTCGTGATTAAAAGCCCCGATGCAGAGCCATGAGCCATGAGCCATGCTGCTTTGCACTCAAGAGTATTGCCCTGGGTCCCCGAGTTACCGCGATCGCATCCTTGATCCGCCAGCGCCACCCTCCCGAAGCTTAATTTGTTCGATATGCAGTCTGTTCCCAGCGCAACATTTGACCTCTTGATCCCGAGAACCTCCTATTAAGAATGGTCTCTGCTCTCTCCTCCTCATGCAACCCGGAGGAAAAGCTGTGACCCTATGAACCACAAGCACGGTTACTTGATGACCAAAGGGGCCATCCTTAACGCACTTTTTTGGCATTCATTACCCCCCCCCCCCCCCCCGCGCCGTGCTGTGCGCGCAATGCGTTGAGTGAATATTCCTACGGTATTACAGGCGCTAATATGCGGTCCACGCCAACTGACCGACTGCATTGCCTTCGGTGCAATGCGAGAAGTATTTATACAGTCTTGTAGGCGCTAATAAGCGGCTTACGCCGACCGCACTGATTGGCGCAATGTGTGAAGTATTCCTACAGTCTCACAGGCGCTTAAATGCGTTTAACGCCGGCCGCAGTGTGTTAGGAGCGAATATTCAAACTCGCGTTAAAATAATCGCGGCATCGAATAATACCTACCAGATGACCTATGTTGTGTTTCGTAAGAGCCCCTCCCCCTTGTAACGCTTTTGCGGCATAAGTCCCTATTCTTTCACACGTGAGAACCAAATGGCGTAATGGCGTTGTCCAATGTCCATTGCAAGTACCCGCTTCTTCCTACACGATTGCTTCAATGCTTCATTTTCCCATTGTCCTCTTTGTCTATAGCTTTGTCTATCAATTTCAATAATCAGCCCGCTGAACTAGAGAGAAAATAACATACTCACCATTGAAAGATTCTATATAGTTACTTTCAAGCGGCAAACTTTTGCGGTCGAACATGATAGCTGCATCACAAGCATAAATCAAGCCGATGCAACGCGCTAAAAACGCCTTCAAACAGGATTGATACTCCGGCATACACCCAAGTTCGAATAGTTGTATCTCATTCGTTGGCCGATGCTACACAACGCTTCATAAAGGAAGCCTTCAACAATAGGATCGCTCCATTCTCTCTTTGTCTGTCGAATCAATGATGAAACCTCAATGTCCATCTTCAAAAATAAAATAAAAAATAAAACTCAATTGAAGAATTTGAACACACAAATTTGTTGAAACTTTGTGTCTCTGAATGAAGTTGATTCCGATTAAAACGGTCCAATTAGACATCTCGGGCTGGAGGCTCGAGAAAACTCGTTGCTCCTCTGACGTAAGGACGCAACTCCCATTTCAAGATAAGTCTTATTGCCTATATGTCTGCGTGCTTTCTAGGGCTCACGTCGAGATGAACCTACTTCCATCCTCAGGAGGATCTAGAAACTGAGCCCTCGTTGCATTACCGAGCTGAGAGATTTTCCGCTAGCGAACGGAGGAACGCAAGCGACTTGGGGGTAAAAAGCAAAGCTTCATTTTACTCGTTGGAGCGTAAGATCACGGAGTTACGGTAACGGCGGATCGCCCGGAATAACTCCAGCGTAACTTTCATTCATTCCCTTTCATTGATTTCATTACGTTAAATCAACTGAGTCCTCGATAATTAATTCACCTCCGTTGATCCCGGCCCCTCCCCTCCTTGCAACCACTTCAATTTTTCCGAAGCGAAAAACTCTTATTATTCCACCCTGACTCGACAAATTTAATTGTTATTCCGAGTTTGAGGTTCATGATAGCTGTGTAAAACCAAAACCGAGGATTTTTAAAGGAATTTTTTCGTCAATGCGAGGACTTCTATGACGTACATACAATTTTATGGGCCCTAAAGAATATGCGCTCAAAAAAATAATTTTTCTTGTCATTCTCAGTTACGTAATGTATGAATGGGCAAATGCATCACGTATGACGTATTATGAATGACATTTTGGATTCTTCATGGAAGAGAAACAAAAAAAAAACATCCCAATTCTCTTCCGCAAAACAACCAGAGGTCGCGAAATTCAAGGCCTTTCGAGTACATCTAGTAAGTTTTCGAAATTCAAAGATATTCAAGCATTTGAAAATCTCAGAAAATATTCAAATGCACATTCGAGAGTTTGTCAAGGTATGTATGTTAGTATTTATTCTGTAGCTAGATCCTTTTCCGAAAGACAGTAACGTATACATATTGTGACGGTATTATCAAAAATATTTCGAATACACCTGGTTGTTGTGATTATTCGATTTTTTTAATTCAAAATTTTGATGTACGAGTAGAACTATGTCTCGTGCTTGCATGACGCCTCGAGTAAAACGCCTTCAATCTGAAACGATACTTCCAATGCTTACGAGAGAGTTTGAATAGTTGCTGCATGACATTAAACGTTAAATCGTACAAAGGTTCTAAGTTTTCTCGACTGTTAAGTGGACGGATCAACTAGAATCAGTGTTTTTATATCGGACTTTTCCTAATTTTCTCTCTTGTTTTATTTTTTTACCAGAATAGTGAGCACCACTAGAACTCAATATTTTGAAAGAGAATTCTTCATAGTTTAGAGTGAATGCAAAAAAAGTTGAAAGGTGTTGAATGGTTTAATTCTCTTTAAAAAAATATATAAAAATTAACTAGCCACTGTCAAATTCAGACTGACTTATTTTGGTTAAATTTGTCCAGGTGATCGAGTCCACCTCACTTTCTCGTCGTTCTAAGGTCTGTTTTGAAAAAAAAAATCTGTACAGTCCAGCATTCACGCGAGACGGCTAAAGATGCAGTATGAAATTGAAATATCTTTTTGAAGAAAAAGTTGCGTGATATTTTTTGGAATTTTCGATGGCTTATTGTGCAAGTACAAAAAATCACTGAAAAGTAATAATATAAAATTTGCAGGAATTTCATAATATTATGTAAATCTGATAGCGGCGTTCAAAGGTGTACCTATGCACATCCTACTTTCATCTTTGGAACGAAAATTTTTAGACACCGTTGGTCGTGGAAAAATAAGGCCGATCCCGGCAAAAATCTCGTAACTTCAATTAAAATATTTGTGTACTTCCGCTGTTCTAACGGATCGGGCGACATCCCGCGGAAGTCTGGCAATCTCGCAGCTGAAGTAAGATGAATATTTGATGTAAGAAAAATCCACCCCGAGAGAGGGCTATCTTCCATCCCGAGGTTGCCAAACTTAATGCAAAAACAGAATTCCCTCGTATTGAACAACGTATAACATGCACGTTTTATCACACAATCTAGAGACCTTGTTGTGCCCCCCTTATCATGATTGCCGAACTTGGCTGAAAAGCCACCACGAATGTATATTCCACGGCACGCTATGACAACCTCGTTCTTTCGCCAGCTCGCTTATTTATTCATCTTTTCGAGGGACGAGAGCGGAACGTTATTATCAAAGAATTCGGTCCCGAAACAGATTAGTCTATTTAATCTGTGCGCGGGTCATTAGCTCTGCGCTGCGGTGCTAAGAAAAAAACACCGTATGCACCTCCGAGAGTTGCCACATTTCCTCCGATAAAATGTCGATGTTCGAGAAGAATTACGAATATTTTCGCTCGATATATTCGGGAGGGTGATATAGATCTAACCCTGAATGAAATCCTTCGAAAAATCGAAGGGAAAAAATTGACGGATATCCCTGAAATTCCGTATTATATAAAGAGAAATTTGACAACGTCTAAAGGCTCATGATGCGTTTTTCCTCGGTGCGGGAGTGCGGTAATTGAGACGGCGGAGTGGCGGTCGGTGGAGCGGAGAGACGGCCCGTAAAATATCAGGTGAGCTCTTAACTGGGAGTCGGGTTGGCGGGCTGACGGCTTTATTGTTCCTGGGAGTGCACCTCATGTTTGATGCGCCTCGCTCGGTATACTTCCCTCCGAGCCGGACGCCGGTGGATTCACCCCTTGTGGCTCTTGCATAAGCGACTTGATGGCGCTAGAGTCCCTTTATACCCAGAGTTAAGACAACTCACTTTTGGTTGGGCTGAAAGTGGCCTGAAAAAAAATCCAATTCTGATTGGTTCTCGCTCATGGAGGCCGAAGCGAGTGCACCAAGATGGCGGTACCTCGAATGTGAACAAGAATAATGAAAATATTACCTAATTGTGGTTTATCAAGAGTAAATTGTTATTTCCATCGGTCCAAAATGAAAATAGATTAAGAAATTATTCACAAACCTATCTCATTTTCTTTTTAATTGATCAATTTGTTGATGTTGTTGTTTTTGTGTGACAGACATCGCAGGATTCTTGATCCTTATCCCTCAATATCGTTCGTTTGGGTGCACTCGTTTCGGCCTCCATAGCCTGCCAAGGCCGGCTGTCAGTCAGCTGATAATCGAGTTGTCTTAACTCTGGGTATAAAGGGACTCTAGATGGCGCACCGCACAAACCGCAGATCCGTACTCAACTTCAGTCGGGGCCGTCCCTAAATTACATAACGTATATTTTCGGAATTTTTGACCCCCCACCCCTTTGTGATCGACAAAACTCGATTGAAGATCAACGCAACTGACCCGCTGACCTACTATATTGCTTGATAACGGATTTAAGCCCGCGAGACCAAAGCGCCTTCAATTTTTTGTATATGCGACATGGACATCCTTCTAGTACTAATAGTTGTATTCAGGCGTTGTCATCAACATTAAAATCCATCGATAACGGATTAACGCCCGCGAGGCCAAAGCGCCTTCAATTTTTGTATATGCAACATGGACATCCTTCGAGTACTAATAGTTGTATTCAGGCGTTGCCATCTACATCAAAATCCATCCGTTACTTTAATCGAGCACCTCTCATTTGGTGTAAGAGATGCTCTTGTTAATTTTTACCGCACATCAAAACGAGGTTCATTGACTGAAGTAACTGAGCCATTCTGCCGTGCTATGGAAGAACGCCGTATGAACTTTCGAGAGTTGCCAAATAAAATGTTCATTTTTGAAGGAAATTATGAATATTTTTCCTTGAAATTTTAAGACACTTTAGATCAAATTACAAACAAAATTATCTGAGATATTGGCAGAAAAATGTTCAAAAAATTACTTGAAAATTAGTGATATGCCAAGGAAAATTTGGCAACGCCTAAAGGCTCATACGGCGTTTTTCCTTAGCACGGCAGATCAATCGATCATCAAATCGATCTCAACTCCTTCAATCCAATCAAATATCCGAATAGTTTCATCCTCCTAGAATCTAACCCAAAATTTCTACCAAGAGAGCATTTAATATTTAAGAAACCTCCTCGTCGAGATCTTCCAACTCACCCACCCCACGCACCCCGAGATGCCAACCCCCGGAGCCCCGCGGCAAATGACCCGTTAAAGTCGCCCCGAAAAACGAAAAAGCGGGGGAGGGATAATGATAAACAAAATAAAAATGGATACCTCCCGAGTCCCTCGCAAATTCCCGGCTTCCGAAACCGATTTTTCACGAGGATTGTCAACTGAAACAATGCGGCCCCCGGGCCCGGAGCGAAACGGCCAACACACACATCCGCGACTCAAAAAATAGATATTTATTCGTCGGCGAGCCGGGGAGAGCGGGGGGCGCAGGGGGCCTGGGGAGGAGGGGGGGGGGGTAACTGATAAGCGTCATTACCAACGGAGGAGTCTCCTGGAGTTTTGGCACGGAATACAAATCTTCACGCATGGGATCACCCCCCCCCCCCCCCCCACTTCCCCCGGCGCTCGGCCCTCGCTTTCTTTTGTTGTTAATGGCGAAGATTGAAGATTACAGAAGCGGGAGGAGAGAGAATGAATAAATAGCGGGGAAGAAATAGCTATGGTTTTCAGATTTATCACATGTTCTGTCGGGATTCCGTCAGTTTTCCTTCCTTTCCGCCGGCGCGGGTGCCTTCCGGCGTGAGCCATGGCGAGCGTGGTGTCGTACGGGCCCCGGGGCTCATCTCGTCGGGCGGTTACGTCTCGGAGTCGGTGGAGCGACGTCTTGAGTTGAATGCACGATAAACAGGACTCGTGCACGCTTCTCCGAGTTGAACGCTTCGAAGGGCAGCATCCGCTATTAGTCAAGCTTCCCCTAAAAAGGGGAGGAAAAGTAGACGGATAGAGACGCGCTGCGGAGTTAAGCATGGGAAGGGTGGGGGGATGGACATGGGGTCCATGAGGGGAGCTGCTAAGATAGCCCGTTCGGGCGAATGGACCAACGCGAACGTGAGAGTACGGTTGCGCTCGTAAAAAAACTTTCAGGCCGCTTACGGAACTTACGGAGGGAGAGCCCTGGTCACGTTATGTTGGATGGAGTGAAAAGGAGTAGCAAGTGTTTTTGTTTCCGTAAGTTTTGGTGGAAAATAGGATTTTGAGTCCATTTTTTGCGGTACGCGAATGGTATTGTTTTTTCACCGGAGGAAGTTAGGCAGTAATCAGATGGGATCAACCAGAATCGGCCTGACTACGTCAGACGTTGCCGAATTTGGCCTTTTCCAGAGGAGGGCACAAAACTTCATTCCAAGGTTGCAAAGTTATCTAAAAACAATCCAGTTTATACCAGAGCACGGCTGTGTAATTTGGTTTTTGCTGTGGTCGGAACCAAAAATTATAACATTTTTAGTAGGGCACATCCAACATTCTCCCATTAAAAAAAAAAAAAAAAAAAAAAAAAAAAAAAAAAAAAAAAAATTTGAGAGTAGATGTTATAGTACGGGGAAGTGAAGTTACGTTATTTTAACTAGGTAACGACGAATTCGAGCTCAAATTCTTCCAAATGTTTGAACTCTTTATTTCATTTATTTATCAATTTATATGTATTTCTTTCGTGGTTATTTGGGTTATATTCCGTTGGAGGCTTCAACCTTCGATAGGAATCTGGACGATTAACAGACCCCTACTCTAGGCCTTTCAAATTTTCAAGGATTAAAGCCAGCTAAGTGGAGTCTACTTCAAGAGATCCACTCTTCAGTGCCGTAAACATTTGTCGCAAACGCCGAGATTCGAACCTAGGATCTGCTGACGTAGATTCGGACGTGTTAACCACTACGCCAACCTGGTCGATACGCTCGCAATTTTCTGAATCGGCTACCGATTTTTTGCACGATGGCCTGATCGTTGTCAAATTTAGTGAAAAATGTGGAAAACGTAAAATCACATTAATCCTCGTCAACATAGGAAAGTTCTAATTAATACGAAACTTTAGAAGCACGATCTCGGCTTAAAGCGCTTTCAAATCCAAATGATACTTTTCGCTTTGCCGGGAAGTTAGTTTAGTTGCTTAACCTAACGAATTATCGAAAAAATTGACCATTTACGCCTCGCCACTGGACCGATTAAGGAGAGCGCAGTGGAGGTCTCGCAAACCGAGTCTAATCACCCTAAATTACTCGTCAAATATTGCGGACGGCGATTAACTTCCGACCACCGCGCCAGGGTGGGAAGTGGCTATTGATTTTAAATAAACTTCATTCGCGAAATCGGCCCCCTTCTCCTATACCCCCTCCTTGTTCCTCCTCCAAGAGCCCACCTCAATGCTCAGCCGGTCGCGTGAGTATAATCGAGCTACTTGTCCCGAAAGGATCCGATCCGGAATGTTTCAAGACTCGCAGTTGCAATTAAAGTTTCTAAAAAGAGGTTGGACGGATGCTGAACTTTTGCGCTGCAGCTCGTGAATTTGTTCATGGGGAGTTTTTTCAGCCTCCCCCTTGCTCCGTACCCCCCTTCGACTGTTTCGGTTGAGGCGCGGCGCGCTCGGAAAAACTGACTACATTTTGCGGTAAGGAACTAATAATTTCTGGCTCATTTTAAGAATGATTTACATGCAATTATCAATTTATTTATGCAGAAGGGCGCTTCCTTAAATGATCCAGAAATAGTTCTTCTCTTGGGATGATGAAGAGTATTGAGAAAAAATTGGAAAAATTTCATCGTTTTCTGGAGGAAAGAACGTAACTCTATTCCAAGGTTCCAAAATTTGGTTTAAACGATTCGGTTTTTTGCAAGAGCAAACCTGTGAAATTTGTGTTTATAATTTGTTCAATTTTTTCCTGAGAATAAGAGAAAAATCATTGAAACTTCAATTAAAAAGTCCAAGATTCTCCTGCTAAAAATACGATTTGAGAGAAGAGATTTGGCAACATTGAAATATAGTTACGTTTTTTTGTGAGGGAACGAAGATTTATGCGAAAATGAACTAAATGACAATTAAATAAGTTAAAAGGAAGCATGTGCGTAGGCTTTGTATTCATCTTAATTGTTTTTGATGTTATTCATTTTAATATAAATCACTATCATAAATACGTCCACTTGTAAGCCATGAAGTCGACTCATTACCGCCTGTGAAAGTAAGAAGTAAAAATGGACAAAAAAAAAGATTTCGAAGAAAAGCTGTCAATTTACATTTCTCCATGACCTGCCTGTCATTCAGTGGTCTCTGGTATGTAGACAAATGCACAACATAGATAAGTTCATCATGGGTGGCGGTAGCCACCTCCGGACAAAGTCTAAACTCGACAACACTGGAAAGCGTCCAAACGAAATTCAATTGACTGCTAGGACAAAAATACTGCCCATTGGTGGATATTCTCAATTCTTTACCACTAAAAGGTAATATCAACTGAGCAAAATTTTAAATTTTTTCCCCCCTTAGTTGCCGTCCCCTTCTACTGGTTAAGTAATGAGCGACGAAAGTTGTACATAAAAATGGCAACTCTGACACGATGAAGATAGATTTTGAGCCCAAAAGATGAAAAAAACCATCATTGAAAATTTATTCTCATTCAAGGGGAGCTAATGCATAAATTCATACAAACTAATTGACAGCGAATAGTAATTGATTTCATTTCTACTCTAATAATTAATTCATAAATTCAGATACCAAAAATATCGTTATTCATTAATGATGGAGAAAACCCGCAATCTCTAAATGCACTGCATCGGTTTCTTGTTCCTGAAGTATATTTCATTATTTCAATCGAAAGTTTATTTTAAATGAAAAATTAACGTTAAGAAAAACTCTACCTCATTAAATATGAACGCACGAGCTTTTAATTTCCAGCCAGCTATCCGTGGACAGTGAGCTGAAATCTAAACCAATGGAAAATTCTTGAAAAAAAAAGGGGGGGGCGCTTTGATTGAGATAATTGCATCGAAAGCTTCCTGTTGGTTCTGAGATCGGAATCAGAATTAAGGGTGAAACCCTTTTCTTTAGATCGTGTATCACCCATTGAAGTTTTTAATTTCCACTTGAGAGAAAATGAACCTACGGATCTAGATATTCTACGAAGTTGAACGATAAACTAAAAAATGAAGCATAAAATAATGCATGACTCCGGGCGAGCAGCGAGGGGGTTGAAGAGAGAGAGAGAAGATGGCAGATAAGATGAATTGATGCACACATTGTTCAAATGTAGAAAAGCTGTGGAAATCTAAAGTCAGATAAATTTAGAAAGAATAATGATGAGAGGGGTAAGAGAAAACACGCATGAAAATAGAAAGAGATAAAGAGAGAGAGCGAGAGTGAGGCACAAAAAATCGATGATGAAACTGCAAAAACGCGAATCTAAAAAAACGGTTCAAAATGGCCGCCCATATGTATTTGAAAGGAGACTGAACCAACATCATGGCTTCAAATTTTCACAGTATGCTCCTCAAATAAAGAAGAAAAATCACCGTTGTTTTAAAAAAATGACGTCCAGTGGTTTTTCATGTAAAATATAAAGTATGACAAGAAGTCTGCAACGCCACAATAACGCATTTCTGCAGTTTCACCATCGAAATGTAGTAGCAATCAAATCGGTACTTTGGAAGACCATATTTTGGGAAAAAAATTTCCGCATCTATTAATAAAGTATTTTTGACCCACATCCTAAGTATTCGATGTCAAAACTATGCTGAACAAATACTTCGCCAGGGAAACAAAATAGAACTGGTGAACATACCGAAAGTTTTCAGTGATTACCGTAATCAATTTTGCCGTTATCCGGTAGTAGTGCCTTCCCAGTAATTTTATAGTTTCCCAAGTGGTATAACCGTACTCTCAGTAATTTTAAGAGACTTACTTTTACCGATTGAGGTAGCTTTTTTTCTAAATATTGACCCGATTTCATCAGTCCCTTGTAATTCAAATTTTGGAGCATATTGCACCCTGCTGAATGCAATCAAGTTGCGAACAACTTGAAAAAATGCGAAAAATCACAAGCGAATCTTCAAGATTTACTCTGAGTCAGAAATTCTATTATAAAAACTATGAATGTAAAAATTTTGAAAAATCAGCGGGGGAAGAGCAGGCGAAGAGAGGGGGAGGCGTGCGCGGGGTAACTATACTCAAGACAACCCAAAAGGGGGCAAAGAAAGAAAGAGGGGGGTTGGGTTGCAACCGAAATGTAGTGCTATACTCACTTCTCGCTGACTCATCTGCAAAAGACAACCAAATGCCATGTTATTATACGGAAATGGAAACGTGAATAGAACAAAGTGTGAGAAATGGAGCGCTGATAAATGAATGAGGAAGGAGAGATGGATCTCGAATGAAATGGATCACTAGACAGCCTTTGAGACCAAGCTTTTTGATACGTATTTTCTCATCATAAGTTCAAGCACAAAACGATGGAAACGCTAAGAAAGTTCAGAATATGTGAAAAACTTCCGTTTTTTGTATTGGTCATAAAAAATTTCTCGCTCTCCGATAACCTATAGTCAACTTCACTACGGAACACAGTTACCATTACAAGTTCTACATTTTTAAAAAACACAAAAACTTTGATCAACACTAACGTACTCACTTGCGTAAATATTTGTTTAAAAATTAAGGGACGCGTTTCGACCGCGACTCCATATTACTCTCATACTGACGCAAAATTCATACTTACGCGAGTGAATATGATAGTACAAGTACATATTTTTATCAAAAGTTTTGTGTTTTTAAAATATAAACATAGTACGCTTGCATAACTACGATTGAATAGCTCTCTCAGCCTACTGAATTTATCATAGCAATCTCACGAGTTACATGCATCAAAGGAAGGAGGGAATGATTTTGAGACTGAATTCAGATTATTATTCGTGGAATGATCATACTTTCATTTTCAACAGCAGATTTTTTCACTGCGGTTCGGGTACTTTTTCTCTGCGTTAGAATTATGAATCAACTAATTTAAATGTTAGCGATGACGCTCAACTCTTACGTGCGAATTGGTTTTACATCGGGATTTTTTTATGGCATGTGCAAGGAATGTTTAAAAGGGAATTCATTATGTGATATTTTGATCCTTACCTTGTCTAGTGATCCATTTCACAAAAAATGATGCGAAGCATGCTATTTAATCACAGAATAATTGGAGAAAAACGCCAACTATAAGTTTTTTAGTGCGCTCCCGTTGCGGCTCCAAAGGCGAACTTCAGAACCACTTTCGATATTCAATTTTCATTTTGGTGAACGCTTTCTCTCGACGTTTTTTCTGCAGTTTTCCCTTGCATTCGCAATAATTGAAAATAATCAAAACATTATGTTGCTGACTTTCACGTCGTGATCATCTCAACTTAATAGAACAGAATAAAAAGATAAAAGTCAAATCGTAAGACATGATTACTTTTTCTCCGTTTTGAACGCGAAGTTTCGAATATACGATTGTGAAGGTACTTACATCTCTCCAAATGTTGCTCACTTTGTTTCCAATAAGGTCATATTTTCATTTATTATTCTTCTCTCAACGTTCCTGATATTTCTTAATTTTGTTCCCCTCTTCGCTGATTCTCTACTGTTTCCCGTTCTTTGAAATCCCGTAAGTCGACCTGTGGACCAGAACCAGAGTTTTGGAGCCACCGCCCTAGAGAACCACTCACGAACAATGCCACCAGCGGATCATTCCTCACTTATGTTGTCTTCATAACATTTGCCTTTCAACTGAAATTTATTGCATTAGGAAGCAGTAATTTTTCTGCGATTTTTCTTTCTTGATGGGAGGGGAATGGTGCATTGAGGGACTTATATTGGTGGATTACGTGTTGTGAATAGTTGCTTGGGAGGCCGATCTGCGCGCAACCGGCGTAACGCGCACTAGCGCCTACAAACCTAAGGGGATACTTCAAACGTTGCGCATTGCGTGAGGTATCCCCTTAGGTTTGTAGGCGCCAGTGCGCGTATCGTGCCGGTAGCACGCTGCTCCGCTCTGTGTCAGGCTCTAACATTTAAACTCGCCGAGTCAGCGTTTATCAACTCATGATTTTGGAATTTTGCACACCCTGCATAGATTATTCTCATATAAATTGATGGAGGGAACATTATATATTAGAGGAAAACATAGTGTTTGTTGCGTAAATATTAAGGTGGTGCCGTGTCAAATTTAATGATTTCTATAGCACAATAATTTTTTCTTCTATATTTTGTGCTTTTGCAGTGCGGCAGCGTGATGTTTGCGCGACGAAGCGCTCCAAAGTGCACGTATTTGACTCAAAATGTACAAATGAACGTAAAAAAAATCAAGAAGCACGCAATCTTTGCTTTTAACCAAAAGCAATGATTGCTTGCTTCTTGATTTTTTTCCCTCCTTCATTCATTTTTGTTTCCCAATTTTCTCATTTTTAGCTTTTCCGCCTTAAATCCTAAGATTTTTGTTTGAGATTACGTTCTAATGTTTTGAACCAAATGACATCGAGCCACTATCGAATACGAAAAATTATTTTTCTCGTTGCGCGGGAAATTCAAATTTCCCGTGATCAATGTAAACTAAACACGTTCATATCTTAGTTGGAAGTTAATTTAAGTAATTTTCGTCGGGCAAATCGTGTTCAACATGAAATTGCTTCAGAAACATATATCAGAATGCTCCAACTCAAACCTTTTCTACTAGTCCATTCTTTGCCAATTTATTCAACACGAGATCGATGGAATGTACGTGATTCGACATCTGTGCTTGACGACTGAAATAGTATATAAGGGCTAGGGAACCCACGCGAGAGCACTTAAATGAACACTAATGGATGTTCGATTTTTTTCTGAAATTTTTTGCATATTGATAAGCCATTAGCTCGATCAAATACACACCGAACACGGTACAACGTTTGCTCCTGACGGCCGAAACAACCTGCAAATGCGGAAAGAACCGACGCACACTGGACCGAATCAATATGAGGAATCGGACAAAGTCTGAAAACTTCGGAAGCTTATATTTCCAAAAACGTAAGACGAAACAGTTTAAGAGTTGTTCTATTGGCTTCTCCGTGACATCGTCTTTCAGGCACACCCCTTGAATGAATTCGTGACGAAATCAAAATCAAAATTTGAAGTTTGAGCCAAAAATTTAAGGTCCGACTCCTTCCATTAGATCGTTTCAGTGTGCGCCGCGAGACTATTTAAATGAGCGCTAATGGAAGTGCGAATTTTTTTCAGGAATCTTTCGCGAATTGATTAGCCGTCAGATGAATGGAACACCCAGGATTCGACACCTGCTCATGTCGGTTGAAACAGTCCGCTCGCAGCGGAAAGAGTCGACGTAGTTCTACTTAAATCGCCGCCCTTGTAACGTAACAACGTATCTCTAGAAACGTGTGAGCCCTAGAAAGCATGTAATTATATGTGAAAGGGGGCTCACGTGAAAAGGTAGCGTGACGTAATGAGGTGCGAACGGGGGCAGGCTATGCAAGCAGGATGTCGGAACAGAAGCCGCTTTTTCTATAATTAATCACTGGCTCAGCCATACTTGTTGATTTTCACATGGGCGTATTTATGCTAAAAGGAACTATGTGCATAGGCTTTGCGCACGACATAGTTCCTTTTAGCATAAATGCGTCCACATAATCGAGCATCGAGCACTCGTCAGGCTGAACAGCACGTGTGCATGGCGTTGCACCTTCCGTCCGCAACGAATCGTGCCAAAATCCCACGTCGAGGGTACGTGAAAAACGAAGGTTTTAGATGACGATCTGGCAACTTCGCCTCGAAAATATCCCTACGTCAGCAGCAGACTCGCCCCCGAAAGCTCACTATCTCCGCTGCACTGGCATCCACCATCAATGCCAGCTTGGCTAAATATCAAGTTTATATGGCGCTTTGGGAATCACTAATATATAGACCACACTGAAAAAAAATATTGGTAGAATTCATCATTCCTTCACGCTGTATTTCTCACAGCGTCGATTCAGAGTCAGTTCTGCCAGGAGAAAGGTAAACGTTACTATATACTGGTACAGGTAACCATTCCTTTGGCAGAATCGACTTGAAGATTGGTAGAATTTACCATTCCTTCACGCTGTGTGAAAAACAGCGTGAATGAATGGTAAATTCTCCCAATCTTTTTTTTCAGTGCACACTTTCCGATAAGTAACTACTATTTCTGACTCACTTTATAAACAACATTTGTGCCATTAGATCCAGTATTCGGATAGGTGTTTGTATTAATGAGCTAGAAATAGTAGTTCCTTATTGGAAGATGCAGTCCATGTATCCGGCGCATTGTTAAAGATTTGGGTTAGGCTTTCATCCTATTGGTTTAAAGGATGTAACCGCCTAAAACCTCGGGCCAATCTTACCCTACGTTTTAAGACCATATTTAATAGTAACGAGATAGTTTCCCGGTTTTACTAGGACTGAGTTGGTTCGTAAACTACACTCTGAGTTAAAATTAAGAAAGTATGTGATTCTCACTAACTCCATTAGAACTCAACGGTATTAACTCCAACATTTTAATCAGTAAACAATACTGATGCTAAGTGTGACCTTAGTCCACGAGTACTTGAAGTTGAGTATCTGGAGGGTAAAAGGGTGTTCTACGAATTGCAGGACAAGAGACGCTCAAAAATTTACATCCTTAACGGGTTTATGGCGGTCTGAAGAATGGGGTTCAAAGAACGTGGCTTTAGAGCAAAGTAAATTGAAACTCTAATCTACTGTGTTACGGAGACAAACCTGTCGGATTATAATGCAACTTTACGTAATATATTGCCTCGAAAATGAACCCAACGGCTTGAGACGTACTTGTTTAGGATACTAGAGCAGCGCCTTGTCTATAGAGCATTCTCGATTATTTTCATTCCCTGATAAACTCCTGATTTTTCCTGCTTTTCATGAAAAAGTCCCGCGACGATACTTAACTCAGGATTATTTTCTATTCTAGTCTGGATTCTTTTGGAATAACAGGATTTTGCACCCGAGTGCCATGCTTAAATCAATTTTCTTATCCTGGGCCTCACTTATCAAGGCAAAGCCAAGACGTACCACAAATTTCAAAAATAATCGCACCGCGTTGGGCAGAAAGGAACCACGTCAGCTATTGCCAAATTTAATTGGGCAATAAGTTTTTTTCTTATGAGAACGGTTGTGCGGATTTTTGTGCAAATTTCAATGCATTTTTTTTTACATGGTGCGAGGCAAATTCCTCAACATTTTCAAAGTTATTCGCACAAACATTCTCTCGTAAAAAAATTAATTTGCCCAGTTAAATTAGGCTATCGCTGATGTGACTTTATGCCTTTCTGCTAAACGCGGTCTAATTGGCTCTCGAAGCGGTGAGACCAGAAATTCCCGGATTTTAGATGCAATTTTGTGACACGCTCCCTAATTTTCCCGAATATTTTTTGTTCTCTGATAGACGCCAATGCTTCTCCAGGTTCTCTTATTCCTGCTTAAAATCCTCGAAAGAATTTCCCGTCGGAATCTCAAAATCCGACTTTTTGAACCGAACTGACAGTAATCTCTCTGGATACTGAAGTTTTCACCTCTGCGGACGACCTTTATTCTCTGGCCGGTCACGAATAAAGCTTCGGAAGAACAAACGTGTTGCGAGCAGGAGAATTTCCCGATTTTATTAAGCTTTGAGAAACACTAAAACACTCTGCATAATTTACTTTATAATTCATCTGCACCGGGAAGTGAACCCGTCAGATATATCTTCACGTTGATTTCTTCTTGGAGTGCTCTGTCTGAGAATCCCCTTTATTCTCAGCTCCCTTCCCCTCCCCCGCTAGTGAGTCGAGAAGCCCGGCCACCAATCCAAGCGCTTGGTACGCCATGCTGCCGTGCTAAGGAAGAAAGCTGTAAGAAATTTAAGAGGTTGCCGAATTTCTTCTGATAGAACATTCCGTTTCCAGGAAATTAATTGATATTTTTCAATGTAATTTTCAGGTTTACTAGAGAGTGAACTCGAGAATATTCAATGGAAAATTCGAGTGAAAGTAGCTTTAAGTTTTTCCGAAAACTCGAGTCTTATCAAATTCAATTTGGCATCGTCTGCGTGTTGATACGGTGTTTTCCTTTGGCACGGATATGCACCAGGGTGCCTCTCTGTCGTGCTAAGTAAGAACGCCGTATGATCCTTCGGGCGTTGCCAAATTTTCTTTGACAGAACACAAATTTCCTGGAAAATTCGCCAATATTTTTTATTCCATTTTTCAAAGAATTTTGCTGGTAATTTGACCTAAAAAGACTGAAAATTTCAAGGAGAAATATTTACGACTCCTCTTCAAAAATGAATATTTTGTGAGAGATAATTTGGCAACATGTGAATGCTCACAAGGCGTTTTTCCTTAGCACAGCAGCACTGACATCGAGATTAATTCGCGAGCCAACGCAATGCAGGTCAGGTCACCGCTCATAAAATCCAGCAGCCTCCGCTGGTGCCAAGTCGTTTGCGGGCATAGAAACCAGTGGCATGGCGAGCCTTCCGAATTATCGATAGGTCTACCATTTGAACCTATGGAAAAGGATCGATAGACAGGCTGTTCGCAACGATCACTTGAATATCGATTCTTTACCATAGCTTCAAATGGGGAAATATCGATTATCGATCATTCACGCCTCGCCACTGATACAAACTCATATTTACGGTCGTTTCCAACGGTAATTTGGTAGCAAGAGACAGGAAAACATGGAGATATCAGATAAGTTTTGCTAAACTACTGATTTCAGTTAAAGTTTTTGGCACGAAATGGATCAACTACGCCGAGAACCTTATTTTCAGCTGTTTATTCTGAAAAAACATCTCGTTTGTAAAACCTGCATGAGTCTGTCGTACGCAATACAACGATACAGCCAAATAAATAGACCTCTCTGTAGAATCCTACGGAAATCACGATGGGAACATCGTAAAAGTCTGAAATCACTCCTGCGTGCGAATCTCACAATCTGGCTCGAATAAATTGGGAAAGCGAACGAATTTTACAGAATGACGCATGATCATTAAATTTCTATGAGCATTATTAAAAATTACTTACCCCCCCCCCAAAAAAAAAAAAAAAAAAAAAAAAAAAAAAAAAAGTCACAAAAATAGCCCGTATAATTTGACTTAAAACACAAGAAAACGGGTAGTCAATGCTAAAACAACAAAACACAAAGCTTGGGACGATCCTTATCGTCCTCACTTTTTATTATCATTAAGTAGGGATCTAGGTATTTTGATTTTTGTTTCCTAATCAAGGAGAAAAGGTATTTTAATTTTTGTTTCCTGGTCAAGGAAGGGGTTAAAACCACTCCGAAACGCCCCACCCAGGCTTTGTGTTATGTTGTTTTAGCCTTGATCATCCGTTTTCTCGTGTTTTTTAGTTCACTTACCTAGGTTAATACCGGTAAGTGATACCAATATACAGTTAGTGAGAGTTCGTTACAATATGATTAAGGGTTGCGACATCTTCAAAATTGATGAGATATGGCAGCGATGTAGCGAAAGCCCAAGTTTTAAGTCAGGGTCTCCTTTGCCAGAATCCGGACGGTGGAGGGAGGACAAGGCGGGCTGCGATGGGGCGGGGGTGGTAATGGCGGAAAGAAGACGCAGTGTGTGGAAAATCTTCATTTTACGCCTTTTTCCTCTCCGCTGATTTGATTACTTCTGCTTAATTTACAAACATTAATTCTATCACCGGACCTATCTCCTCTCCACCCACACACGTACGTGACGCCTGGGACACCCCGCTCCTAGGTCATTCCCTCTAGCCAGACTTTTAACCCTGACGTTAAATTTTAACGCTTGGCACATCCATTGAATTCCCCGACGTTCAAGCCGCAGATTTTATCGAGATCAACAGCTTTTCGGCTTTTCGAGCCGGTGGAAGAACCGGGGTTTTTTTTTTCAACCGGAGGGCACTGTTTTTACATCATAAAATTTACTGATAGTGTAATAATTATAACATCATGCAGAGTTTATTTTGAAAAGTGTTGGTTCCTTTTCTTGTCATGCTATAGCTTTCTTCGTCACAGGACCTGATAATTGACCACAGTTGATTCTAATTCTGTGATCAAGTAAGTAACTAAAAAAATTTTGAACTCATCCCGAAAAGATTTTTTGGATGGAAAAAATTGAAAATACAAAACATTTGACAAATTGATACATCACAAGAAAAAAAACAAGAAGAAAAATCCAACGTGAATATGTTGGAAAAGTGTGCCGAATAACTAAAATGTGGGACTCATACCTACTATTTTCATGTCTTTGCTATTTGTATCAGTTGGTGCTTTTTGCTAAATTTGGGAGCAATTATTGATCCATGAATTATCGCTTAAAAATGTCGGTCAGAGGTACAATGGACCACTAAACAAAGTAAGAATTGAAGTATTCAGATACATGTTTCTTAACCAAAATTTCACGCTGGACACTATGCGCGCAATGTAAATTACTGAAATCGACGCCTAACGATGATATTCAAGGTTTCTTTGTGCGGAAATTCAAACCCTACGCTCATGAAGACTACGTGAGTCACATCGCACGCTAAACGTTACAATGACAATCTCTGCGATATAAAAATCTGGCAGCCTCAATCTTGACGCTTTGGCTCAGCTATAGCAAATCGTTTATAGTTTGAACAACACAGGGTGGAAAATGAACACTGCTCGATTGAGAAGCTTGCCGAAACTGTTGAAGTACGCGATTTGACTCACGCAGAGCTTTGAGTTTCTTGTGAGCGGGCAGTTCAAATTTCCCGTAACCACTGTATAATAAAAACGTTGATGTCTTCGTTAGGAGTTAGTCTCAGTAATTTTTGTTGCGCGAATCGTGATCTACGTGAAATTTTGATCAAGTATCATGTATCAGAATGCTTAATTCGTACCTTGGCTAGCGGTCCATTATTCATGCTTGATAGATGTCCATACACTGAGGGATTACCGAGGAAAAATTCAAACAACGGAGACCGACTACGTCTTTTCCATCCTCGGTTGTGTTGCTTACGTAGCTCTTGAAGAACAACTAAGAATTCGACAAACAGGAAACACATTATGGATATAAAGGTAGGGCAAGGAAACGCTTTGATCACGGCGTAGAGATACAACTATTCGTGCTCGATGGATGTCCGTGTTGCGTCCGCAAAATTGAAGGCGCGATGGTACGACGCGTGAACTCGCAATATTCGGCTCTATGCCAACAATGAAGCTTCGCTTAAATTAGGCGTGAACCATTTAAAAAAGGCCCGAATACGTCTATTCTATCTTTGGCTACGTTGACACTCGATTTAATCTTTTTATTCGACATTGTTCAGTCAAAAACACAGTCAATGTGTTTTTGCGTGTCCGAAACGCAGCCACGAAAGCATGCAGAAGACAGCACTTACGGTTGTCTTCCCTTAGAATAGCCTAGCATGAAAATGAAAAATATCCTTTTTTACGTATTTGAAATTAAATCGGTAGATTTTTAATTATCCAAACAATTTCTGAGAGTCTTCGGATGATGACTGGCGATTTGAAAAAGAGATTTGACAAAAAATTTCGGCGATTTATTGATTCAATTAAAGTCTCCGGTCAGAAGCTTCTGAGCTCGTTTCCTCAAAATATCATTTTTGCACTTACTGCTCTCTTCGCTATCACGGCAGTACTGTTCTCCCCCGTAACACGGTGGAACAGGGATCTAAATGGAAAAGAAAAATAACTCCACCCGGGTATGAGCCGCGGTTAGCATGAGCTCTTAAGCAAATCGAGGCTCACGTCGTGATGGAGATACTGCTCTTATTCCTAACACGACAGAATAGGGAGCCGACGAGGGACTGTTGAAGAGGTGAAGGGGTGAGGGGCGGGGGGTAGAGGGAGAGCCGAAATAGACGACTCATCGATCACCGAGTTCAAACAACCACCGACCACGGAGCATCGGAGCGACCGCCGAGAGGTTTGAACTTTTGATGAGGGTCGAGGTCAGATTCGCCGGGTGCCTTGCGACGTTTTACGCTTCAACAGTTCCCGCACCGAAATTTCGACCGGCTCTCAAAGGTGCGTTCCAGTGATTCGTCTTGGAGCTATCGCATTCGCACATAGGTTTATACACAATTCGTCGTCTCCCGGACGAAAGAACGTAACTTTATTCCAAGGTTGCTAAATTGACTCAAACAATTCAATATTAAACAAGAATAGACCTGTGCAATTTTTGTCGAAAATTTGTCTGATTTTCGCATGAAATCAGAAGAAAAATCAGCGAATTTTCTAGTCAGAAATGCCCAAAATTCTCCCGGTAAAAATGCAATCTGCGGAAGGAAATTTGGCAACATTGAAATGAAGTTACGTTCCTTCGTGCGGGAAACGACGAATTGAGATGTTGCATGTGTAAGGAATTTGCGATTTGTCTATTGATTCTTAAGTAAAAAGATCGCGAGAAACCCGATGGCCCCACTGATTTTCTCTGAAGCGTCCAGCCCACATACAAACTAGAGGCTTCAAAGAGACTCATCGATGCCTTTCCTGGCCCTCTCATTGGCCAGCGGTTTAAGTCGGTGCAATCGATGAGTCTCTTTGAAGCCTCTAGTTTGTATGTGGGCTGGACGCTTGAAATCAACTCCCAAGCTCAAAAAAAACTATCAATGTTGAGGCTTTAATGGAAGGGATATCCCACGCTATCCTGAGAGTCCACCTCTACATCAAGACAAACTCTCCATGCAAAGATAGGGAGCAAATACATTGACAAGGTTGCCGTAATTTCAGTTATAGAGTCCCCAAATAAGGTGGCAGCCCTGTCTATGTATTTGCTCAATATCTTTGCATGGAGAGTTTGTCTTGATGTAGAGGTGAACACTCAGGATAGCGGGGAATATCCCCTTCATTACGCTCTCAACTTTGAGAGCTTTTTTTGAGCTTGGGAGTTGATTTCAGGGAAAGTCAGTGAGACCATCGTGTTTCTTGCGAACTTTTGCATAAGAATCGATAGTCATATCGCAAATTCCTCACACATACAACATCGCGATTGTGTATAAATCTTTTTTTGCAAGTTTTCCACTGATTTTGATCCGGTTTGTTACTTGCCCGTAGGATCGGTGTCGATCGGTTTATATCGATCGATTCACGTTTTTATTTTTTGTTTGATTCATGTCAATGGAATACAGACCCTCTCTTTGCATGCGGAAATGCAAATCTCCTATCATTCTCTCTTTTTAACTGAGCAATTCGCCTTCTGCTGTGTCTGCAGCAATTGTTGTTACGAATATGTTGTGCGTGGTGATTTCAGCTTATTACATATTCCACTCTCTGAAGGCGTTCTATGTGCGCAAATAGCGCAATCTGTTGGAGAGCGAACGAAGTAGGGATTGAGCCATTCATTTAATCTCACCTCTGCTGTTCTCCAACAGGGTGCTCTACTTTCGCATACAAAACGCCTTCAAAGAATCAAGTATGTAATGAACTAAAATCAGCACGCACAACACATTCGTAACAACAATTGCTGCAGACGCAGCAGAGGGCGAATTAAAAACAACCATATAATACACGTTTAAAAACATTTTAGCTCTTTAATTAATATTGTTACCAATATAGAGTTGTATTTTATTGTCTTTTCGTGGAGGATTCTGGAAAAACTTTACACGATAAACTAAGTTTAAATGCAAAAGAAAATGTTTCAAGTTCAGCGAACATTGTATTACACAATGTCTAAAAGGTAGTAGCACTGAATATATTGGTATGTGGAGTGTAGCCGAGTGCTAGAAATAATGTAACATTTTCTTTAAAAAAAACTTGTTTGTTATCAATTGTTACCACTAAAATCTGTTACATTGTCTAAAATTAAATTATGGCCTTTGTGATGCATACTTTGTGACCCTGACGATGAAACGCTTGCTTCGAAAAGCTTCGGACAAAGTTTATTATTGAAATGTAAGTTTTTTTAAAGAAAATGTTACATTATTTCTAGCATTTGGCTACACTCCACATACCAGAAAATGTTTAGCGTTCCCAATGCTTCAAAAATTAACCATTCATTTTCATGAATTTAAATAGAACAAAAAATGTTGCCAATTTCTTAGATCCACCGATGCCGCAGAAAAAGAGCCACAACAGAGCTTGGTAATGACCGGACGAAACATTTTTCGACGCGGTCGGCGGGATATCAACAAGTAGGAATGCGAAAGGATATTAGGTTGCGTTGAACGGAAACATAAATCGGAGCCATCGGAAACGTTGATTGCTTCAATAACCAACGATTTATTCAAATCGCCCGATGATTCCGGCGCAAAGGTACCTAACTTCCTCCCTCATTTGACCGATGAAATATGTTAATTCACCTTTTACGATCCGCCCATTATGAGCTCGTTTCCCCCAGCTGTGCGCCCAAGTAAGGAGCGATGCAAGGCTAAGATCAAATAAGTTTTTATTATTACGTCTTGAATCTTCAATTGGAGTGAATTTTGAACTTTGCAACTACTATCGCTGTAATACTGCAAAGCTTGAGTAAATTACACGTTTACCGTGAATTGACTGGAAGCAGTTTAATGCAGGAAATTTACAGGGTAATTTTCTCTTTAAGTATAACCCGTTTTGCATAAAATTATATGATTTTAATTTTCTATGCAGAAGGCGATATCTGGACTTCTTTGCTTTTCGTTATTTCCCGGACGTAGGAATTTCAGTGACATGACATGCTTTGCGATATATCGATTGATCTGCCATTGAAACCTATAGAAAAGTACATAACACCCACCTAGCACCCTGTTTTAAGTAGCCTATAAACAAGGTGTTTGCAACGAACAACTTAATAATTTAATCTTAATTACCACAGCACCACAGCTCGAAATGTGTAAATATCGATAATCGATCATTTTCGCAAAGAAAGTTACTATGTTTGAACGATGACAATTTTCTCTCGCACATTGTATTTATTGTGAGAAAATCTTTGGGCATATTTGACTGAACTGTGATCCGTCCGCTAAATATCAGAATTTTTTTTTAAGAAACTGCAGGGTTTTGTTCTTTGAAAGAATTGATTTGTTCGAGTCAATTTTGCAACCTTGGAATGGAACCAGTAATGTTGTGAAACTGAAATTAATATAGCCAAAGTTGGAAAGTGCATCTCCTACTTCCAAGTCTCCAAACATGTTTTATTATTTTCTTAAAAGAAAAGTATACGTCACAGTTTTTCTTGAACATTTTCCGTGAATGTCCACCACTCATCCAAAAGTATTTAGAAAAAATTTCGATAAGATTAAAAAAAACATATGATTGGAGACCTTGAAATGTTGCATTCGAGATACGTTGTTTTCGACTTCAGTTATCGACCATGATTCTTGAGCACTGCTGTAAATGTAGGTCACCCACAAGAAAAGGGAACGTACTTATGCTGAAAGGAGCTATTCGTATGTAGCATGCAGAACTCATGCACCTAGTTCCTTTCAGCATAAACATGTCCAAAAAGACCTTGTTTAGGAAAAAGGAACCAAACCACTTCAGCTATTGCCAAATTCAACTGAGCAATTTAATTTTATACAGGTAAATGGTTGTGCGGATTCCTTTGAAAATTATCAGGACTTTGCTTCGCACTATGAAGACAATTTACTGAAATTTGCACAAAAATACGCACAACCGTTTTCATGTAATAAATTAAATTCCCCGATTAAACTTGACAATAGATAATGCGGCTTGGTTTCTTTCTGCTTAAAGCGGTCCAAATGATCCCAGTATAGGATACTCAGACGAGGCGTTTCGTTGCTACTTGAAAGTCGCAGCGAGGCGCCTTCAATAAACCATGTAGGCAAGAACACGACCACTATGCTCGAATAGTTGCATCCTTTGAATTTGTCTTGATCGCTCTACATCTTCCCACCGAGATTTTAAGTGTGCATGCATAGCTTCCGTATTTAATTGATTTTGCACTTTTAATTTGAGACCTTTCATTGAAAATTAACTTTTCCCAAAAGACAATCCTGAAAACACGGTGGCCACACTGAGGTTTTTATTTCGCTAAGCTCGAATAAAATGGACGTATTTCTGCCGAACGGAACTAAGTGAATTATGACGTGAGCCTTGTTATGCATAATATATATTCTACGCATTGAGTCTCAGGGCTCATGTCTTAATGCACATAGTTCCGTGTGGCATAAATACGTCCAATTATCAACCAGTTGCTCGGGAAATCGAACATTGAATCAACACCTTATTTTCATTTCTAAAAGAAGGGTGTATGCGAATAGAATACAAAATGGTATAAATCACGTAAAAAGAAACTTTTAAAAAACTTACGTCATTGCTCAAGAATATGTATGTAATATTATAAGTTTCTCACCTGGAACAGATAAAAATATACACAGGTTAGTCATATGATTACTGTGAAGAGTTGTACAAACAACCAATTAAGAGACTTCACATATGCCCTAATTTTCTATATGTAGATAGGTGCTTTTATAGATGAGCATAAATGGTAGTTCCTTCTTCCGAAACACAGTTTATTTTGTGATTAAGAATGGACTACATTTTGCAATAAGGAACTAGTCCTGGCTAGTCTACAAAAGTACATATCTGCAAATGGAAAATAAAGGCATATTAAACCTTGTGGCAAAAATGGGCCAGAATATAGAGTTCTTTATCGTAAAACTAGGGGGCAATTGAAGAATTTGTAGAACGGGAGATCGAACTGCGACAGAAAATGAAAATTCAGGGGGCCTCGGCGCTTCTAGGGGAATATAGTCCTCAAGTATGCTCACCTAATCCATGAGTTTTATTTTTCGTATAGGTATGTTCAGAATATTTAGGCTTGAGCAATAAAGTAACGCCTAAAATCGCTCCCTTCCGCCCTCGAAAGCTTTGGAGTACTTTTATTGTCTGTATAAATTCTTCATGGCGTTATCCGCAGGTATGGAGAAGGGCCATGAAACGTGGTGGAAAAACCAGTGAGCGACGCGACGCCGGGAACGAAATAATTGACTGCGGCGAAGATTTATTCACACCTTCCACTGCCTATGCAAGTTGCAACAAACAGTTAAATCCAGATCATTCACCATTGTGCGCTGCCAGGTTGCTCTCACAATTCCTCACAGTCAGCGAGGCTCCCGCGTTACTCAACTAAACAGTGACGAAACTGATAGTGGACGAAACACGTAAGTAAGAAAAGCTGGACACAGTTGAGAGCGCCTTCAAAAGTAGCCGTTGCCTCCCTGCTGGAAGCGGACGCAACTATTCGTACGTCTTGTTGGTCAAATTGCATAAGTTCCGTTTTGAAGGAACTTTAAACGGTATCGTAGTTACGGCAAAAGTCTACCCGCCGAGGTTGAACGTTTTCAATTAATTATCAATTTTCAATTATCCGGACCATTTCTGAGAGTTTTTCAAATGATTATTGACGACATTTGGGCCACGCCTCCTGACAGCTTCGCAGTGAAACCCCTCGAAGCGCTGCGCGTCTCAAGCGTTATGCGTTACGCTTATGATTTTATATTATAAAATATACGATGAGACGAATTTTGATATTGTGGCTAAATTAGCGAGTTCATCCAAATGAAAATGGATGAATTTTCAGGGAAACTGAATTTCGAAAATTTGAGCATTAAAGCTTTCTGGTAACACAGCCACTTTTACGCTTGGGAACTCAACATTACCTTACAGCTATCAAAAGTCATCTACTTTATTGGTGCCTGTTGAGCAACCTCTCGTTAATAATTACGCCTCAATAACAGATTATAAGAATAGACATTTTCTGGAAAGGGCGCAATTTTACTCACTAACCACCTATCGCTCTTCAGCGGAAGAATACCACGGAAGAATACCACCTACGGCGATTTCGTCTGAAACAACGACGATTCTTGCGCACTCAAAGCGTTATCATAGGTCTCGTTTCTGAAAAAATTAGACGCATTTCGCTGTTTCAGCTAAATCAGTGTTTTCATCGTAATTAGACTGAACGCATTTTGGTGGAAACTCGATCTCAAAGTTGAGCGGGTTTTTTTTCGTCTATTTCGTAACGTGGAATTTGTCGGTGACGATACCTGATTCGGGGTCGAGGTCGCCTTAGACTTTGTCTAACTGAGTCCTCATGGCAACGAGTCATCTATAATTGGACCGCGTTAAACAGAAAGGAACCAATGCCACATCAGTAATTGCCAAAAATCGGGAAATTTAATTTTCTTTAGACAAACGGTTGTGCGGGTTTTTGTGCAAATTTCAGTGAATGTTCTGCATAGTACGAGGCAAATTCCTTAAAATTGTCAAAAGAATCCACACAAACGTTCTCATGTAAAAAATTAAACTGCCCAGTTAAATTTTGCAATAACTGATGTGGCATGGTTCCCTCTTGCTAATCGCGGTCCAACTTTTTGGGAAAAATTCGAGCGTTACGGCTCTCATGGATATCGCGGCAGTATTCCCACCTACCTCGATCTAGAGTCCCTTTATAGAGAGAGTTGAGACGATGCGGCTTATGGATGTCACAAACGGGAATAAAGATAACTCAAATCGGACGTTTTTGTAATCTTTGATCAACCCATTCCCGAATTCTCGTCTCCGTTTCTTCTCTCATTCCATTTTTCCCTTTCCGTGCCCCTGATTCCGCGGTCCATTACAGTTTATAATCTTTGCAATTGATGAAAATGAAATTTTTAAAATACCAGGGTGTCTACTAAAAAAGGCTAAACAAAAATCAATACTTTTACAGTACTTTTTCAGTACATTCCCAAGAAGTTCAGTAGCTCCACAGCGGGAAAATTCAGTACTTTTTAAGTACCTCCAATTGACGAAATTCAACCAATTTCAAAAATTTGAATTTCTGGCTCAAATTGCGTCAAATGTAACGAAATCCGGGAAAAATTCCGGACCTTTTTGCGGAATTTCCGCACTTTTTCATTGCTTCCGGACGGCCCTTAAAAAATCAGTACTATTTCCGGAATTTCCGGTCGTGTAGACACCCTGAATGCGGGATTCAAGCAGAGATGGATTCGCATTGTCTTTCCTCTCAGTATGAAAGGGCTCTACCTCGATCCACCCGGTGCACAATTCGGCAACGGCGAGGACTGCACCCTGCATGGCGTGCTCCGAGGCTGTGCATAAATCGTCTCTCGCCGGGAGTCTCAAAAAATAATGCCTTTCGCAGCGCCAATATTTCTCTCTCCCCCGGTGCATTTTTCATGGATTAAATTCATCCTTTGTCGCGCTTAGTTCGCCGAGGCCTGGCTCTCCCTCCATCTTCATCCTATCCGTGTTATCTACGTCATTGGTTTCCTCTCCCGCCCCCGCCCCCCGCCCCCCTCGCCGTGCCGCCATCAGATTGACTCCATTCTCACGTTCCGCTCCGGACGCACAATGGGTCCCGATGGACTGATTTAGTGGCAGTGCCGCGGCACATTTTGCGATGTATCGATTGATCTGCCGTTTGAATCTATTGAAAATGATCGATAAACAGGTCGTCACCTCAGTAATCGATTCTTTATCATCGCTTCGAATGAAGAAATATCGAAAATCGAACGTTCACGCCTCGCCACTGAATTAGTGGATACATCAGTCTTCCGCTTTTCGGTGCACCCATCTTCAGTACTCCCGTGCTCAGGAAATATTTCGTATGAGCCTTCAGGCGTTGCCAATTTTCCTTTGATAAAAAGAGACTTTAGAAGGAAAGTTGTAAATAAATCTCTTCTACTTTTTCAGGCAATTTTGTTGGCAATTTAATCTTAAATAACTAAAACTTTCAAGGGTAAATACGCATATATTTCTTCTAAAATCAACTTTTTATCAGAGGAAATTTGTGTTTAAACGGCGGCTTTTCTTCGCACGGCAGAATACTGCAGTTCAGAGGAAGAACGCCGTATGAGCTTTTGAACGTTGCCAACTTTTATTTGAGAAAAGACGGTAAACTCGTTAAATCAGTGAAAAATTTAGCGAAATTTTCCGTCAGAAATCCAAGAGTTTGTCCTGATAAGAATTTCAATTTGCAAGAGGAAATTGGGCAACATTGAAATATAATTACGTTCCTTCGTCAAGGAAAGGACGATGTCTATACTCTCTTTATCCGGGCCCTTTACTGCCGTACTGAGGAAGAACGCCGTATGAACATTCGAGAGTTGCCAAATTTCCTTCGATAAAATGTTCATTTTTGAAGGAAATTATGAATATTTATCCTTGAAATTTTCAAACATTTTAGATCAAATTACGAACAAAATTATTTGAGAAATTGGTAGACAAACATCTAAAAAACTTCCCAAAAATTAGTGATTTGCCAGGGGAAATTTAGCAACGCCTGAAGGCTCATACGGCGTTTTTCATTAGCACGGTAGTCTAGATGACAATCGATCTTTGATCTTGGATCCTACCGTGGTCTTGAACAGTGTTCTATCCGAGACGATTAGAGTCGAACTCTTCTGTGAGACGCCTCGGGGTTGTTACTCCAGGCGCGCATTCGGTGCGCACGGAGGCCAATTCCAGGACGTCGCTTATGATTTACGGCCATTATACGGCTTGCGCAAATATCCTTTATCTGCAACTGTCACGTTGCGATTTATCGTCGCCGCGCTGACGCAACCACGCGACTCCGTTCCGACTTGACCCCTGGCGAGCGCGGAGTCTTACGAGCGGCAGGGCTCACCTCGGGGCGCAGTTGCGTCTTTCTGTGCGTTGTTGGCTCGTCATCGATCCCCGTGACGTTGCGCCGCGCAAAAAATCCCGTCTCGGCTTACCTATTGTCATTTTAAACGGGTTCAAGAAATCCCCCGGCTCCGAAGGCGATTAGCGCTCGCTCCGGGGCCCCGCCCCCCAAACGTCAATGTCACGATGCGCGGGGCGTCGTGTGTGCGAAATGATGCCACTGAGAATTGCAGCGATTGCAATCGGTTTAGAGCGTTTGCACTCTCAGAAATTCAAATGCCGCACAGTGGATCGAGTCCATTAGGGAGGTTGGACATGAATTTTTTGGCTAAAACTGCAATTTTTCATGTCTATTTCGTCACATTTTAAATTTTAAGGGGTGCGCCTTGGAGAAAATTTCCCGAGAAAACCAATGGATCCACGTCTAAAACTTCAAAGTCTTGTATAAACATAGTTGTAAGCGTTTAAAGTTTCCAAATTTCGTCCGACTTCTGCTATTGACTCGATCAGCTGTGTACCGTACAAATACGAGGAGGTGTGGGTGCGACGTTTGGACTCCATTCTGCAATTACACTGAAAAAAACGGTGTGCTGTTTCAGTACCTAGAAGGTCAGAAATGTGTCTGGTGATCCTATGATGCTGCCTTGATTGCCCACGGTATTGAATTTGCATTCAAAGGATGTAAAGTTAACTGCGGGGGTAGTCAAGGTAGCATCTTGGGATCACCAGACACATCTTTGACATCCTGGATGCTAAAACAGCATATTATTTTTTCAGTGTAGGATCTACAATTTGTGGCATATCCATAAAAATACGCACGTGCATATGGTAACAAATGGTACATACGTTGTTTCTAAACCATCTATATAGTCGACTTCATCCGACATAGGTGCGATAGACCAGCGATAAGCCACAGCCAACCCACCACGCTACGCTATGAGTTGCTTTAAACGAAAAGGAACTGAGCCACATCAGCTATTGGCTTTAATTAGGTAATTCAATTTTTCGCATGAAATCGGTTGTGTAGATTTTTGGACAAAATTTCAGAGGATTAGGAACAAAATTCTCTATGAAACTGGACGGAAATCTCCGCCTCTATGTTATCTTTTTAGAGGAAAACAGCTTGACATCATTCCTTGAAGTTTATGTAGAATTTTCTTCGCACAGAGAAGGAAAATCACGGCAGTTTTAAAGAATTGCCGTTGAGTAGTTTTCCGTTAAAAAAATTATGTGTGATAGGAAGTTTGCGACGTCGCAAACCGAGTTATGAGATTGCCGACTTACAACGGTCGATTTCTGATATGTGCAACGTGACTTCCATACGATTTCGCATGTGAAAAGTCCACTCAGTTGACTTTATCTCTCGTGTGCAACAGAGCCATTACTTCGTGGAGCGAAAGGCAATGTTTACTGTGACAATAGTATGGCATGGAGATCGAAATGCGGTAATTATCCCGACAATGACTTCATTAGCCGGCTGAATTATCCGAAATGCGAATTTCCATGACAAATGGCGGTTCAATTTCCAGCGGCGGGGAAAGTCGGAAATCCAGGTCAATTGAACGTATTTCTATCAAACAGAACTATCTGCATTATGAAATGAGCCCTGTCATGCGAGTATTCTTATGGGTCTCAGAGCTCATGTCGTAATGCACATAGTTCCGTTTGGCAGAAATACGTCCAATTAACAGTCCACACCCGGAACGGAAACGAGGGTTACGATCCGAGGGACTAAAAATATTTGTCCACACGGCGAGGAGCGCCGAGGTCCTTTAATGGATTCGCTAAAGTGAAGCAACATAAATTGACGCGAAGCGAGTGAAATTTTATCGCGGGATCCTTTGAGCCAACTCGACAAACGCAACAATGAAGAAATTAGAGAAATCTCAATAGACTCCGACTAACAAGCTCAATTAGTTTCGCAAAGCTCCGGCCCAGGAATGGTGCTCCAAGCAAGGAGCGCTCCTCTGCCAAATTCAACCGAATTTGCCGATTTCGACGGTTGGCAAATTTAAGGAAAATATCCACTGTGAAACTGCAGGAATGCAGTTCGTTTCGTGGCGTTGCAGACACGGAGAACTACTCTGCCAAGCTAAGGAAAAACGGCGTATGAGCCTTGAGACGTTGCTAAATTTCCTTCGATAAAAACCGAAATTACTGGAAAATTTGTAAATATTTTTCCCCAGAATTTTCAGACAATTTTGTACGCAATTTGATCTAAAATATCTGAAAATTCCAAGGAAAAATGTGCATGAATGTCGTAAAAAATACATATTTTATCGAGGGGAATTTGGCAAATCTGGAATGTTCATACGGCTTTCTTCCTCAGCACGGCAGTAGTAGAACGTCATATTTTCTTTGGGATTTCGGCGGATTTTTTTCTCTTGGGGAAGAATATTCTATGAAAACGTCAAGCAGTGATGTTAGTTCAATCTCCCTTTAAAAAATAAAAAAGTAGCAGAGATTTCAAAAAACCGCAACCAAGATACGCATTTTTGCAGTTCGCTGTCGATATAATCTCGGGGAGGATGAGACCACACGGTTAAAAATGGACCGCATTCTATAGAGTGGAATCAAGCCATTAGCTATTGCCGAATTTAATTTTTTACATGAAAACGGTTGTGCGAAATTTCAGTGAACTTTTTGCATAGTGCGAAGTAAATTTCTTAAGATTTTCAAAGATATCCGCACAAACGTTCTCCTGTGGAAAATTCAATGGCCCAGTTAAATTTGGCAAGAGCTGATATGGTTTGATTCCTTTCTGCTAAACGCGGTCCAAATATCAGTAAGTAAAAATGGGAAATGGGTCAAATATTTTCGAAATCTCGGAGTTTGTGTAAAATTGCGGTCAGAAAGTATAGAGGAGACTAACCCATTTTTGAAAAAAGTCACTCGAATTCATATGATGAAGCAAAGCACGAATTGGCGATCCAAAATATCAATCTGCCTTTTGTTTCATCATATTCGAGTAACTTTTCTTTAATATGACCAAAACTACCTGGGCAAGTATCTGAGTGCAATTTTCTACAGAGACAAATATGAAAAATCGCAACTAGATAGTGAGACTCTAAATCTAATTTACGATTGTCAACTAATTTTACAATCTCGAAATTGAGTTACTTTCCGTCGTTTCGGAACCGATGTATTGGTTAATGAGGCATTGTGGCATCCACTGCAACGGCGAGCGATGGAACGTCTCTCGTAAAAGCCTCGCTAAAATTGGCAACTAAAATCTAGAAAAAGCTGAAGCTTTCATAAGTTCAGCCGCGGCTTAAACCATTCGCAGTCGTTCGGGTCGAGAATTCCGTAACGCGAATAGATGAACATTTACAGCATAGAAGTGGGGCAGGGGAAGTAGGAGGGGGGACGGAGAAAAGGCTTCGGTTTTACGGTCTGAGACAAAAGAGTTGTTAAAATCCGTTTCTGCATTAAAAAAAGCTGTTGGGACCTTTGCTGCCCTGAGCAAGGCTCCCAGATTTGGCGTTGAAATAGGGATATTCGACAGTTGAAATAGGGAAAGGTGCTGATTTTTCAGCACTGTCTGGCAACAATGGCCCTGAGCTTGGAGTGTCAACGATAACAATAGAAAAGCGTGCACTCGAAGATTCTGCTTCGAGTAACTGGAGGCATTTTCGGAAGTATCCTAAATGCCTCCGGCGAAAGCGATGATCCAGAGAAAAATTTAACCGAAAAGAGAAAAACTATACATCCAACGTTGCCAAATTTCTAATTGTGCTCCATTTTGTTGACATTAAATTAGGCAACATTGGGACTTAAAAAATTGGGGTTACAGGTCTTTTGGCCCAATTTTCTTTGTCCGCTAATGTTGTCACCCAATGTACTTTCTTCGTATTTCTGCCCTCGAAATCTCGTACAGGTGAAATTCATGCTGGAGGATAGTCGGATTGCATTTTGCAAAAAGGAACCACTAGCATTGCAATGTTGCTAAGATTGTGTAACTTCTTTTGTCTTGGAGGAAAAACCCAAATATCCCTTAATAGTTTCTATTTTACTCGCTAAAAACTGTAAATTTAAGACAAAAATTACCATCTAAATTTCCGCAATTTTATTGCAAAGGATGAAGTTTCACAATCATCATTGCAATGCTAGTGGTTCCTTTTTGCAAAATGCAATCCAGTTAGTCCCATGTTTTCGTTCGTCCAGGGCTTTCAGGTCACAGTATTGGCGTCCAGTAAGGTAAAGCATGCACTTATTACGTTAAGACTACATCTAACATACGACAGACCACATAAAGAGACGGAAATTGTGAATCAGTAATGACACATAATGTACAATGTACAACAAGTGGGGCAGCCCCTGGGGGTTGGGCGTGTTGGAGGTCAGTTGGGGCAGCCCCTAGGGTTGGTCTTCTTTGATGCCAGGGGGGTCAAGCCCCTAGGGTTGGGTTCCTTGGATGTCAAGTGGGCAGTCCCCGGAGGTTTTTCTCCGTAACAGGTATCATGTTGCTGAAATTCGTACCCTGTGGTCCGGGCGAATGATTTGCCTTCAATTAGCTGGGTATGCAAAATGACTGCCGTGACGCACGAATAGTGGTATCAGAATTTCGCATTATGATTACATAGTGGGTTGAAGGCGCTCTTCTGCATCGCTTTAGAGTGGCCCTGTACAAGGGTGTTGACCAGTAATGTTCAGAATTTTGGAGTCTTCAATCGAGCCGTATTTTTGAGAAATGCCCGAAGAACATTATTTTACGTTCTATGTTGGTCTGTAAGTCTTATTACAAAAAAGAGAGTCCAAACGCTTAGTTCAGATTGTGGTTTTTATGTCTTTTTGCTTTGGTCCATCGTTTTCTTATGCAAGACTGAGAGAGTTGCCGTTTACAAGATCGCAATTTCCTCAAAAGTGGTTATAAATTTAATAAGTTTCGCACGGATAAAATGAGCTTTCGACGAAGAACTGTGAATAATCAGGATTGAAGAAAAGATACTTTTATCTACTGATCCATTTGAAAGGCGTAAAGAGTGGATGGATGGGCTTTCTACGGGCACTAGATGGCCCAACAGTGTATATGCCATAGTGTTGGGGGAAAATTGAAAAAAAGACCGAAATTACCTATATAATTTCCAGAGGGTCCACGCAGAGACGATATATTCTAGAGACTAAGCACTATCTTTTCGCCTATGGTGTAAAAGTTACTGAAGGAAGCCAATTTTCTGATTCACATGTTGAAGACTTATCGTGCGGGATCAACTAAAGCTTCTATACAACTACAAGTTTTAAGTATGAATAAACTCTGTTTTTGATCTTGACGATCAAGAGCAGGTTCAAAACGCTCATTGCAGAAATGCGTATCTCGTGATCAAATGTCATGATCTAATCATACAATGCTTGATCTGGCCATATGAGATCAAATTAAAGCTACTCTCCTGGAAAATCGTGTTTTCCGAGTTACGCAGTTCCGCACTTTCACCATCGATATGATGTTGATGAACAAAGAGGAAAAATCAAGAGTTAAATGACATAGAGACCGGTGGTTTTCGAAACCTTTTATTAAGTTTCTTGGTGATGGTTGCAACCCTACCTCTAAAATGAACTTGTTTATACATATGTCACTCAAAGATTTCAGAGCGGCGTGAGATTTCACGGAATATATCACGGAATAAGGGGTATCGACAAGAGCCATTTTTGGGTCCACTCGAAATTTCCTTAACTCAACGGTTTTTGATTCTTAAAAAAGTCTATATTTTAAAAAATATATCATAATTTGGTAAAATTTAGTCTCTTTTTGGGTCTAATGCTGATCTAACCGTGGGTCTGAAAGTCGTTTTTGCCAGAGAATGCGGATTTTGCGGATTTGCTACCAATATGCCGAAACATCAGCATTTTTCGCCAGAATCGACCTCATGACGCGGCCAGAGTTGCACCTCAAAAGAATTCGAAAATAACTAAATAATGATGCGTCTCATAAAATATACTGCATCGATCAGCAAAAAATAGTAGAGTTGCGGAAATTTAGCCAAAAAGGTTCCAAAAACAGTCCATATCGATACCCGTCCTTTCCTGTCCTTCATGACACTCTATCCTTTCACGGAAGAATGCAACAGACCGATCAAATTCCATGGCTTCCTTAAGAGCAAAACTTCCTTGAATCTGAATCAAAAGAAAGCTGAAGTTACGACGAATCCAGCGATAATTCATTTTTTTTCTTAGGAGTGAGCAGAACCTATCTCATGAAACCTTATCCTTTTGATCTGTCGCTCGAGACTGTTCTTCAGCTGGGAGATCACCTTAATTACTAAGTACTGCGGATTAGACAAACGGGGAACTACGAACCAACTCGATAGTTGCGACAGCGAACGATAGGAGCGCGCGCGAAAACCAAAGCCCCAGCTTACGATCAATAGCGATAGATTAACTTATTACGGACGATCAAAACTTCGCCGCTAACTTAGTCTCATTCGCGAAACGCTGCCGATTTGCACTATGAATGGGTCTGTTCCAAAATTTCGCTCTAGCAAAAAGAGGAAACGCACTCGTAGACAAGTGCCTCAATAATTTCAATAAGCAAATTGGGATAATCGGAAAATCTCTCTTGCTTTCACTATATCTGCGTAGAAAATTAACGTAATTTTGAACATCCCGCCGGAAAAAGTGTACTGCAGCAAGCACACAACTTGATATAAAAGCTTCACTCAGGTTTCACGACTCAATGCAAAACTGAAAAGGCTGCCGTTATGCGACACAGCATTTTAAATTCTATTCATTAGAATATATTTTGCAATTAGAAATCAGAATTTCTGACCCATTTTAGAAACAGTGTATGTGCCGCTAGCTTTCCTATGCAGATACGTGCTTTAATGAAATCGCCAGGAATAGTGTAGTAAAATAATAGTATGGAACAACTCACCAAATCCAAAGTATGTCTTTATCGTAGTAAACTTTTTGAGGCGAAAATTTCAAAAAAATGGGTTTCATTATGCAGATTGTGAAAATCACGAATGGAGACTAGACCTCCCGATGTAATTATCTTGATTTTCAACCATGTTCCACAAGGCAGAACTCTTCCTCTAGCACTAGCTTGAGGTTCAGTTACACGATCAAATTGAGCCATCAAACTGAAGCTCTGATTGGTGGAGAAAGACCTGAGGTGAAGATGCGACCAATGAGAAGCCCAATTTGATGCCTCAATTTGATCTTGTAACTGAACCAATACAAGATCGCAGTAGATCCGCTCGCGGAAATTCGCCTCTGATGAGTGTGCGAAACGGCAACGGAGCTTTTGGGCAAATTTTGCGCGAGCAAAGTTGCGCTGAAAACATGTTCCGATTCCTTCAATAATTCACCTTGTTTTTCGTCTTAACTCCAAAGTCACACACCGAAAGTTTCACTTTTAGCTGCGGGCCAGGAGCTTATTGACTCCGCAGCGCAGCGCTAGAGGGCGCTGGTGTCATATCGCACGGTCGGATCTCCGGCATGCGACCGCGATTCTCAATTTAATAATGTGATTATGATCACCCATGGAAAAATCGACCTGTGTCCACAAAAACTCAGCATTGAGTTACCATAACCCTAAAGCACAAAAGAGTGTCTACACTACAAACGCATTAATACGGGGAAAAAAACTTCAGAACTAACCCGGCTTTAAAGTTAGCAATTCGGGAAGCGCGATTTCAAGGAAAAGCCATTTTTACTTCCAAAACGCTATTTTAGGGATCAGCACTACTCGGATTTTAATCATACCTTATGCTCTCTATTGACAAACAAATGGATTGACCAAGCTACTTTTTTCGACAAGAGGCAGAAGGATACAAAGCTGAGGGTGATAATACGAGCTGAGGATGATTTTCGTGCGATTTTACCTGTGAACAGTATATTTATTTGAAAATGAGAATGTGTGTACACAAAAATACGCTAGGTTTAAGTTTCAAAATCTATTATATCTTGAATGCATTTCGGGCTTAAAAACTGAAACCTAGCGTGTTTTGGTGTATACACACATTCTCATTTACGATAACAGCACACAAGCTGCGTTTCTCTAGTTATATTTATTTGACTGTATCTCATGCGTGCAACAGACCTATTTATCTTCCGCCTCTCTGGATAACAATGTTTCGGTGAAGTAGGAATGTAACAAATGTCAAATGTGGAGCAACAATGTTTAGATTGTTAGAGCCGAGTCTGTGAGATATATTGTCTCCGTTGGCGGGCGACTCTGGGTGACATGCTCCCGGCTGAGGCTAAGCCGTCCCTACAATCCCTACATGTGTTCCTGAGGGACTCTGACCGCGAGCGCTGGCCAGGGAGCCGACGGCCGGCACTTGGCCGCTGGTCAGCGTTGCGGAATCGAAGGAAACCGCCCGAGATTCAATTAAAAATTCATTCGCAGCTCCGTAAAAAGTTTCATGTCGGCTTCCTCGCCGCCCCGGATCGACTTGAGAATAGTTGCGACTGCATAAATAAATAATAACGATGACAACTAGTTCAAGTGCTTCAACAGTGCTTGCCCAACTTTTGAGTGACTAACTTACTTCGCGTTATCGCCGCTCCTTCCATTCCGGCCGCACTCCCAACTTCAACCCGACCCGGCCATTTACCGCTCCTTCTTACGCGGGACGTGGAGAGGGATTGTGAAAAGTCAAGAAAGGCTCAAATCTAAAATGTATTC
>NW_017547181.1:3003208-3086114 GCF_001854935.1 Bemisia tabaci
GGGGGGGGGGGGGGGGGGGGGGGTTGGGCACTGCGGGCTCGACTCGTTTTTATCTCCTCGAGAGGGAAAACTTGGTTAAAAGTTAACAACCCTTTCCCTCGTGCTTCACCGCTGCCGCCGCTGTCTTCTTTTGCTCCGACTCCCGGAAATTTACGATGCGCGCCTGATTTTTTATTCACTCGGTCACGCTGGCCTCGACTCTTGAGTTACGATGCTGCGGCGCCGTGTCCGAAAAGGCTCCTCTTTTAAGGCCTGGATACACGCTCAAATTTCCGTCAAATTTCGATCAAAATTATGTCAAAACTGGCGGTCGAGAGTTATCTAACTTGTCATTTAAAATTAATTAAAACAGGGTGATGATTGAAATAAGTACGGTTGTGTGGAGATCGGATGACGGATGAGACCCACAGTTCCATCATCTACCATCAAATTTTTGCAGGCCGCAAAAAATTGATGGTAGATGGTGGGCACCAGTCACCATTTGATCGGAAATGGATGGAAATTTGAGCGTGTATCCAGGCGTTTAGAGAGGATTTCAAATTTTTGAGTGAAGATGAAGTCCGGAATGGGCCGCTGTATGGGTAAAGATGGGTAAATCATGAGGGCGAATGTAAATGATCTACAGACATGAACTACATGACTACCAGGGACCGCAGAGGTGAATCTCTCACATTTGGAGAGCTTGAATGACAAATGGGATCGTGCAGTTTATACGTCTTTAAAGTTTAAAAGTTAAAGGAGCCTTATGGCGGAAAGAAAATTCAAACTCATATTTCGATACTTGGAAATTGTATTTCAGCGGTGAATTTTTCACAGAATATATTTTTAGACTAGTTTTTTTCGAAATCATGTATACCTCAATTGTATCAAAAACTGGACAGTGCACTTATCCCAGTTGCCTTCTAGGCCCCTCAATTCTACTTGGCACCTTCAAAAAACACAAGTAATTATGCAAATTAAACAGCGTGAAATTTTTGACATTTTCCTTATGATAGAATTTTCGGTAACAATGCTTCAAAATTGCTCCCAAACGCTCAAACGGTGGTACTGCTTGTCTCATTTTCAACTCTTTACCGGGAGACGCCCCTGAAACCCTGTTTGCTGTGTTTCAAAAACTCTGCTTCTATTTACATAAAGCCGCTTTTATAGCGCTCTCTGGCGCTTTGCGACACCTAGGCGCCAAAGCCCCCATCCTCCCAAAGCCCTTCAGGGAGTTCGCACACCCTCATTTCTTCTAAAACCCCCTGTCACCACCCTTCGTCTTCTCCCAGGAGAAACCCAATCAAGCATCTTCTTTGGCAGCCTTTCGTCCGTCATTCTATCGTAATGACCACACCAGACAAGCTGTCTAGTCATGACATTAAATAAGATGCCATTTTCGACTCTTATTTCATTTTCCTTTTAGGAAAAAAAAATCGACATTTTTCTTTGAACTATTTTCAGAACTATCCTCGCGCAAATAGAAAAAACCATAGCAGCTTTTAAGGATAGACGGTGCTCAGTGGGCGTGTTACGTAGAAAATTTTCAATTACAAGAATGTCCAAAAAAATGTCCATGGTTAAAGAGTCAAAAAAAAGTAAAAATAATGTCCTATCTGAAAAATGCCCTACAAAAAACATGTTTCAAGAAAAGGTGTATCCGTTCCGTTCCAAGAAAATGTAAATTTGGAACCTCCGACTGCCCAGTTTTCAGAATTGGTCAGTTCACGAAATTTTTTCATATTATTTAGTATTTTTTACTATTTTGGACTGTTTGTGGAAATTATTTAAGCGGGACAAATAATAAATTGAATTATTTTTATTGGACATTGCAGTTTATGGACATGTTGTGTTGGACAAGCAATGTCTCGGCATTTCATTGTGGACGTTTTTGGTAATTGGACATTTTCACCTGTCACCGGGTGGACGCACGGTCGTTTCCCATTTAAAACCTAAAGCACGACAGGAAGTCTGCAATGCAAGAAACCGATATACTTGGTTTGGAAGTTTCACCGTTGATATGTAACCCAGTTGGACGTATTTGTGCTAAAAGGAATTATGTGACACGCAAACCCAATGCACATAGTTCCTTTTAGCATGAACACGCCGAGTAAGAACTTGAACATGAACTAGCTACAAGCAAAGGCTTATCCGCAGGATTTGACAACGGGGTTGTTCCGTTTCGAGTGCGATGCGAGGGAATCGGATCGAGGGGGTGAGAGGGGGTGAGAGGGGGGTCGGGCTTCTTGCGCGGTGAATCAAGACGAATGAATCCGCTCTTAATGGAGATACATCACTGTTTCTTCTTGCAAATCTCGCTGCGAGGACCCGGACCCTCGACTCCTTTTTTAAACTTTTACGAATTGCTTTTGTATTCACTGTCGGTTCCTGCCCCTACCCTACTCCCTCCCCCGGTTCCCTCCCCTTCCACCCGCGGGGGGCTTCAGCCACTCTCCACTCTCCCCGCTTAATTCCCTCGGTCGTCGTCCGACTCCACGTCGGTGGTGATTTTGCAAAATGGCAACACTGTTTTTTCAAGCATTGCTTAATAATATGCAGTACAATGAGAATCAAGTAGAGATGTTTGTAAAACTCAAAAGAAATACACATCAGTAAAGTTATTTAACGAATAGTTGTAACATTTTCGAGCAAATGTAGACAGTTATCTCCAAACGGAGAAAACAGTCTGTTGTAAAGCCCTAGGGCGAATGTGTGTTTAGTTCTAAGACTGGTGTAGTAGTAGTTTTTTCCCTCATCAAGGGTTTTTTTCGAATATGCCTCGGCAAGTAGTTGATATTAATTATAATTGTAGTATTAATTGTAATTTCGAGCCTTCTGGCTTGAGTAGATCCCTAATTAAGACATTGTTGTAATCTCTTAAATGAGAGCTATGTAGTATCCGAAGGGAAGCTATGTCTAAGACGAATGCCCCTTCGATTTTGTAAAATTATGTATTTTACAAAATAGATGATGATTTAAAATAAATAAATAAAAAAACACCGTTTTTTCTCTATTCAAATGCGCTTGAAATATCGATTTTTGGCGAAGCAAGCTGTTCTACCAAGGATCGATATTTTTATTTTATAGATATTCGTTGAACGTTCCTCCATATCGACGACCGAAGTGCGAAACAACGTATCTCTGTTTGCGAAGTTGCAGACTTGTTATCATACTTAAGTTTTTCTTTGAAAAACACTCGACGTATTTTCTTGGAAATATTTCTTCTCCGCTAGCAGAATATTCTGTATACATTTCAAGCTATAAAGTTGGCTTTCTGCCCTCTCGAAAAAATATAATAGTAACGGAAATTTTGAAACGCCGCGACGGAGATACGTGGTTTCGCACTATGCCCATCTACATGTTCTGGTTTCACCAACTGTATTTGAGTTATTGTGAAATAAGTCCCTCTTCTTTTAAAGGTCAAAGCTGCCCACAACTTGAACCGACGACTGACTTAGAAATTAGACACTGTGACCCCTAAGTACACTTCGGGTGGAGCAAAAGAAAAGGGATTTCGTGAACTTCGATTCCAGGTTGCTTTAAACTTTTTGATGTGGGGATTACTTACACCTACGATACAGCGGAAAAAGGGACACGCTACTGAACCATGCCCTTCAGCAAATTCCTTCATCCATTAGTGCCGGAATCTTTTCCTCAAATTCAGGTTAAACTAGTGATTTCTATGCGCCTTGCAAGGCAGAGGAAGAATGGAATAATGTTGCACATGTTGGTCTGTATCATTCCATGTATTCGTGTATTTTTGTAGAAACTTAACAAATCACCTTATGAGAGATTCAGTTTGATGCAAAAAACATAAAAAATTGAATACGAAAGATTTACTCGACATATGTGACTCTTAATACATATAGGCTTCTTGCAAGAAGGGGTTTTACTTTAATATGTTGAGCGGTGGCTCTAAGGTTTGGATATTTACCTCTCTTCCCCTGCTTGCCCGACTTTGATTGTCGAGTGCAAACAATTTTTACAATTGATCGTAGTATTTCAAGAGGAAGTCAGGAATGTAGTCTCCATGAATTTATCATTTCTAATACTGAATCTCCTCCCATTTTTCTATGAACAATTTAGCTCAGCCGTCTTTATAATTGTGTTTCTCTATCATCTCTTTAAAAATGCTTCATCAGGTCTCCGATAGCATTCGATGTAAGTTAATATTTTTGCAGCGTGATGCTTTTTATCTGTAAATTCTTTATTTTTATTAAAAGTTAAGAGAGGGGAACACACTGATTTGAAACTTTGATACAAAAGTGAATCGGAATTTCATCTGCGAGACCTTGGTTGCTTAAGTCGTATCAGGGTAGTTAGCGAGCAATTCTGGGTCGATAAGTTAGGGTAGTTATTAAAAGTACTCAGCGAAGAGTCCGTGACGCTAGGTGGAATCTGCGTGGATATCTGACGCTTTAAAACTTTTTTAATTTGATTTCAGAATTTATCAACGTATTTGCCCATTAATTTTCATTCTTCTCGAAGGTGTTGTTGCCGTATTTGACAAAAAATTCAAACATTGCGTAGTGCAATGAGCTGAGTGCCTGACAGCCCCATGTAAGAACGTTAATGGATTTTCAGTAGACCGGGAAATATTCAAAGTTATTTTTAAAATATCTATTATTTCAATTGTAAGAGATTCAAAATGTTTTGAAAACATTTTTGATCTACAAGATAACTATTTTAACAACAAACCAAGAGTTGCTTGAACCAGAATCTCTTAAATACAAGCAGCAAGTTGAGAGATACAACTATTCGAGCTTGGCCGTCGTGATCTTGCCTACACAACTTATTGCAGGCGCCTTGCAGTGGCCTTCATGTTGGATCTGATCCCAGACTCGAGAAGGGACGAACCTTGAATGAATACGGTAAGCATCAATGCTCGACTTTCGACAATAAGCAAAATCAGGCTAGGGGATGTAAGATATCTCATCATTTCAGGTGAAACACAATTTGTAAGACGAAAATAACCGATGGTGACTCCCATGATCGATTCATAAATTCAACCTTCCCGCTCATAGAAAAAGCAGTCTAATTTAGTCAAATCGCACACTAAACATTACCATGAAAGTCTTAGCAGTATGAAAATACAACATAATCTCGATATCGGTGCTTTGGCTCAACTTTACTGCGTTTTTGACACTTTGGAGAGAACAGGTTGGGGAAGAAAACTGCTTCTTGAAAAGTCTGTCAAAACCGTTGTAGTGCCCGATTCGAATGTGAGCGGAAAATTCAAATTGTTCAGGATAAATGCTAAATACAAACTTTGATATCTCAGTAGGGCGTTAATATCAGTAATTTTCGTCACGCAAATCGAGTGTTCTGAAACTTCGAAGAGGAAACGAATATCAGAATGCTTAAATTCGTACTTTGTCTGGAAGTCCATTCAACTTCTGCCCGACCCGATTTCATCGCTTAGATTGTTAAGGCGCGCTCTCTGAAATATATTATCTCATGTAATCACCCTGTTTATTCTCGTTCAGGCCGAATTTGTAGAGAAGGCGCGGGCTGCAAAAGACCTGGGATCCCGAACAGCGCTAATTAAAACGACACGGCATCCGAAAATTTCCCGGGAGAAAAATGCGCTAAGTTTCGGCGCGGGCATTTTCGGGGCGTAACAGCTTGGCGTGAAGGGCGAGGGATGTAGGATACAGCCCGTTCGGCAAGAACCGCATTCCTCCGACCGGTTTGCACTGCACTTGCGGGGTTCTGTGCGAGGGCGCTGAGATGGTGTCGGAACTGGCGCGAATTAGAACGGTTAATTAACTTGAATGCTTCCTGTACTGTTCAACAGTTCTATTAATTTCTTCTTCAGCGATTATTCCTGAGCGGGCAGGGTGGTTCGGGTCCGAGTTTTGATGAATAACTCCCAACTCAAACAAAATGCTGCCCAGATCGATCGCCTCGCGCAAACCCTAACGCCTTACAAGCTCAGCTGCTAAATCGAACCGTAAATTCATGCTATGAAACGATACGGATATCTTTGCGTCGTACCCTTTTAAAAGCAGATAAAGAATATATACCACATAGTTCCCTTGATCTCCAAAATTCCCTGGATTATAGAGAATACTTTTTTTAAAAAAAATTGGACTATAGGATTTCTCAGTTACCTTATAAAAAAAGGAAACTAGGCAACGCCAGACATAGGTAGGTTCATTTTAAAAGTTCTCTCCGTCCAATTTTATTATTAGTGGAGTCAGGAAAAGTAATTTCGAGCCACAATCCTCAGGTAATAACTTTTTATAGAACTTACTTGAATCTCGTCAGTGAGCCAAACACTACAAATAGATTATGCAAGAGTTTCTTCATAGGTACGGTGAAGAAATTTTGGATCTTGCAAATGTCACCAACGGTGAAAACGATCATACATTCCGTGACATTTTCTTAAATATTTCATCAAACAACTATCCGTCGTTAGGAGAGGTTTTTTTCAAGCTCATTTGAAAATAAATACTGCGGGATAAACTGTATTTTGGTAATAAGTTCTCTAAGAATAAAAACGGGAAAGTAGGGCCCGTATAATATTCCACTTATCCGTTCCTTCATGCCTTCAGTTCTATTATTTTTTTCCTACCCTGTTGTACTTCTGGTTTCCTGATCAAATCCGGTTGAAAATCTTTGTAACCGCTGCAAATACAACATATGAGGACTTATCTGTAACAATAGCGGATGTGAAAAATTACCTATTCGAAACACATTAAAAAAACTGTTTTGGCATCGAGAAAATTTTGAGAAAACACTTGAGATATGATCTTCGAGATCTGTACATTATGCCAGAGCCAAACATATCAAATTTTTGTGAGAAACAAAACTGTTTTTAAGCGTGTTTCTAAAAGGTAATTTTACACATCCGCCATTGTTACATATAAGGCCTCATATGTGACCATTGTAAGCATCAAGAGGGCCCGTCACACAGTGGCATTTCAGACGAGGATTCCAAACGTCTAAACGCTCACTATAGACGAGCATTGGGCTTTCAGGACACTAATGATATTATTAAAAAATTAAAATACAGCAGCAAGGCCCTCGGAGCCGAAAAGTATCCCACTACGTATTGCAAAGGATACATATGAAGAGGAATGATTTTTCAGATCACCGCGGCAACCATTTCCCGTAAATTTTATTTTATTTGGCTCACTGAGTTGCGAATCTTTGAACTGCAACGAGAATGCGTTTGAAAGCTGCCGAGTGCTGATTTATTGCGCGAATTTTTTTTCCTGAGGCTCTTAATTCCTGTTTTTCTTACTTCGCTCCTTTTGTGTAATTTCCGCTTACGTCTGCTCTCTCCGCTTTGACGCTCCCCAGATAACGAGGGTTCGCCGTCTCGCCTCCGAGACGATTTCCACGTCAATTTACGACCGCAGACCCACAAAATGGACGTTGAAACGGGCGTATCGCATCGGTTTGCGACGTCGTAAATTGAGCCATTTTTTTGCAGCAACCGAGTATGAGCTTGACAATGCTGCTCAGAATGTCCAACTCAGTACATGATCTTCGTTTGCAATAGAGCAACAAACAACGTACGACTTGAAGCATTAACACATTTTTATACCTAATTCGGCTGGCTAAACTTTAAAGAACATGGTAAAATGATTCAAAAAATAATCGAGCCACAAGCCAAAATAAATTAAACAAATAATATGTAAAGATGAGAAATAATAAAAAACTTACAGGAAACAAAACAAACGTTTCTCATCTCTATGTAGTTTGAAATATTATTTGTTTAATTTAGTTTTAGTTTGTAGCTCAATTATTGTTTCAATCATTTTACCATGTTTAAGCATTAAGATGTATATTTCGTCTTCAAAATTTCATGTCTATAAAACATGATTTTTGCAACAAAAATTACTGAAAATTTTCAACCATGGCATTGACTTTACATTTACCATTGGTCTCAGAAAAATTGAATTTCCCGCTCTTATGAAAAACCAGTGTCAATTTTAAGCAAATTTCACACATTTCCGGTTTTAGCACCCTTTTCAAGAATTCGTCCTTTCCCGTTCAAAAAAACGTAATTCCATTCCAAAGTTGCGAAGTTAACTCGGAAAATTTAACTTTTTACGCGAAAGAACACGTATACGTATACGTTTTGCCAATTTTTTTTTTAATTATTGCGTGAAATCAGAAGAAATAGCGAAATTTTTAGTTAAAAATGATCAAGGAATTCTGGTAAAAATGCATTTTGCGAGGGAAAACTTGGCAACATTGAAATGTAGTTACGTCCCTTTGTGAAGGTAACAACGAAATGGTATCCTCCGGAAAAAAATTGCTAAGCTGTAGCTTGATGATTGATGATTCTTGAATTTGTCACCAAGAAATGTTTGATCTTGATTTGAGCTGAATTTTCATTGAAACAAGAAAGAGTATGCTTAGGCTGAGCAAAAAAGTAGCTAAAATCAAGGAGAAAAATTCTTGATTCAAGAAAAAATATGTCTCAGCGTGGCAAATTTAAGATTCTTCTTTTTGCAGTCTTCCTTCCCCACTTTATCTGATAATTATTTTCGACGTTGATCGATCCTGAAAATTTACTAGGCGCACAAAAGAGAGGTACGCGGTTTTGCCGAATTCAGGAAAAGTTATCCGCTCTTTGTTCGGCGACAAAAGGCTTTCGAGGATGGAGCCTCGAGTAGCCGGTGCCGGCAGCGAGTTATTACATCGGGAAATCACTTAGGTTATTACTTTTTCGCCGCGATTATCAAAATTTAATTTTCTGCGGTCCTCGCTTTTGATGCATCGTCCGTCTTTGTGAAAAAAAGTGTTTGCTCGAGAGGTCAAAGCCCGAATAAAGTGCCATCCGACGATGCTTGCCGAATCGGGCTCAGAAATAGCAAGTTTCTCCACTAGACTCCATAAAAAAGTCGCATGAACCCTCAGGCTCTGCCAAATTTCCTCTCGTAAAATACGAATTTATTTGAGACAATGTAAATGTTTTTCCTCATATTTTTCAGACTATTTAGTTCGCAATTTAATGTAAAATACCAGAAAAATTCAAAGAAAAATACATATTAATTTCGTCAAAAATATATGTTTCTTCCGGCAACTCTCGAATTTTCATACGGTGTTCTTCCTTGGCACGGCAGTCGTATCTTCAGGGGCCTGCTTCGTAGAAATACTGAATGGACTAAATTTTGAGCAATTCTGACTAAAAATTTCACTGATTATTCCTATCTTGCTCTCACGCAAGAATCAGAAAAAAAATTTTTTGACAAAAATTGTACCGGTGTGTGCTTGTAGAAAATTGAATCTTTTTAATCAATTTCGGAACCTTATGATGGATTACGTTTCTTCGTCCGGTAAACAACGATCATGCAGTAAGGAACTCCAATCTCTAGCGCACCTGTAAAAGTGCTTACCTGCTCCTCGATTGTTGAATCGTTATCGAATGACCTTGATCGATATATAGCATTGTTAAGATAGGGGTTTATCGATCGGAAGCGTTCGATAACGATTCAACAATCGACCCGCTGTAAAGGGAAACTAACGGCACACACGTCGTTTCTTAAACGAGCCAGCGGGCCGATTGTTGAAAGTTATAGACAAAGCTATAGCCGTAGGAGACATAAAGAGTATAGAGCGATCCTATTGGTTGAAATGAGTGGTTCTTATAGACTAAGGGGGTAAATGGTGGACTAACTATCGGATCTCTCGTGGGTTTCAAATTAGTCTATTACTTACGTCCTTAGTCCATTGCAACCACCCGCTTCCACCAATCGGATCCCTCCACATCCTCTTTGTCATCTTTGTCTATTGCATTGTCTATAAATTTCAATAAGCAGCCCGCAGAAATCCTGGATCCAAATGATAGAATTCGATCCATTAAATGACACGATCCGACAATGTGGGCGCCTATTCCTGTACAAGCGCCTACCTGAATAGGGAAACTAATGGCACATACGTCGTTTCTTAAACAGGCCAGACGTCCTGGATCCAAATTATGGAATTCGATCCATTAAATGACACGATCCGACAATGCGAGCGCCTGTTCGATTATTCAGTGCAGAACTGCAATCTCTACCGCATCTGTACAAGCGCCTACCTGCATTGGGAAACTAACGGCACATACTTCGTTTCATGAACAAGCTAGAAATTCTGGATCCAAATTATGGAATTCGATCCATTAAATGACACGATCCGACAATGCGAGCGCCTGTTCGATTATTCAGTGCAGAACTGCAATCTCTACCGCATCTGTACAAGCGCCTACCTGCATTGGGAAACTAACGGCACATACGTCGTTTCATGAACAAGCTAGAAATTCTGGATCCAAATTATGGAATTGGATCCATTAAATGACACGATCCGACAATGCGGGCGCCTATTCGTTTTCGACCTTCGCTCTCGGGCAGAAAATTGAGAATCCAGACGCTGCGGTTTATTCCGGCTCCATCTTCCGTATTGCACCCCCTCTCGCCCCGTCCGCGGGGAGGATGTGCGATAAGTAGGGTTGTCACCGGTCATAATTCAGGGGGCAGGGTGCATTTAGCAGAGTGCTTGTGCTGCACTAATTTCGTCGCCTCTTATACATAAGAGCGTATCTGAATTATCTCATGAGCCCTGTTCTCCGTATTAGTCTACGCTTTCTAGGTCTCATGTGAAAATAAAGATAAGAGGAGCGACCCGGACCCGCGCCTCCTCCTCGCGGCCGTGCCCGAAAAATAAACAGAGGCCCGAGCGGAATGAGGGTTCGCGGCTACACGCCTCCGCAAATAAATCACCGGCCGGCTCATTATTGGAATTGATAGACAAAGCCCTAGACAAAGAACCCCGAGGGAAAATGGACCTATCCTTTTCGTTCCGAACTAATTTTTGGTTCTGGATGATAAGTTTTTGTCGTATTTTCTACGATTTATATTTTTTACAGAGAATTTCAGTGGGCTGATCATTTAAATTCATAGACAAAAGGATGAAAATGGTGCCTATTGGTGGAAAGAGGTTGTTATTATAGACTAAGGCAGGAAATGATGGTCTAACTTGAGTACGACGTGGGTTGTCGCTACTCGGTCGTTTACGATAAAATACAAGAAATCCACCGATTGAGCAAGGAAAGAAATTCATGAGCGCCGCCGCCCGCGGCGGCGCACTATGGTCCAAAACTCAAGAATAGGCAGAAATAAGTCGGATAACGACTAAGGGATCACGAAAGTTTCATAACTAATGTTTTTTGAGTCGCCAATTTCGAATTTGATGTCAAATTGCCTTAATTTTCACACCCTAACCTATTAACTGTGGGCAAGCTCGAAACGCGCACTGACGCCTACAAACCTAAGGGGACACTTCAAGCATTGCGCAATGCGTGAAGTATCCCTTTAGGTTTGTAGGCGTCAGTGCGCGTTTTGCGCTGGCAGCACGCTGCGGCTCTCCCGGCGGGGAACGATTTCTGGAACGTGGGGAACGATTTCTTGCGGGAAGAGCTCCCTGGTAAAATGTCACCCCCTTGATCTAACTTTTTTGTCCAAGGATGCTCACAAATAAAGAAATGTATAAGTTTGTGAACACTCACTGGGAAAAATGCATCGATCAACTTCCGTGTCATTGATCCGGGAGCAGAATCATCGTAAAACAAATTGAAGTGCATCTATTTTGCAACAGAGTTACTTTAAAATCTTAAAATTCTCCTCACAAACAGTCAAATGGTGGAATATAACTTTCTTTTACTTCGTCATAAAAGATTCTACTTTCATTTACGAGTAATTACCCTTTTCATTTTCTTCTCTTCCGTTTTAAAACCGAAATCAGCTACACTCAAAGGTTGCAGGTTGGAAGAGACCCATCAATGTCCCAAGGGTAAATGCAAGCCTTTAATGAATCGCAAAAAGACACCTAACATTTTACACCCTCTCGCATTTCGGGTTGTAGACGTTTTCTGCCGTGCTAAGGAAAAAAGTCGTGTGATCTTTCAGACTTTGCCATATTTTCTTCAATACAAACAGAATCTACTGGGGAAATGGTGAATTTATCTTCAAATTTTTCAGACAATTTTGTTTGGGAGATTATAAAAGATTGCTAAAATTTTCAAAAAAAAATATTCACAACTCTCTTGAAGAGTGGATTTTTTATCGGAGGAAATTTGGCAACTCTCAAATGTTCATACGGCGTTCTTCCTTAGTACAACAATATTCGTGTCTACCCAGGGTTCTTTGAACGTGACCTTATACTGGTTTAGCAGCTAAAAGGAGAGGCACTTCTGCCTATATAATCTCAATTTATGCTCCGACTACGTTTTACTGACGGCAGCGAATTTGTATTCATACTTAATTCTTACATTGTTCAATACGTCATTGCCAAACTGGCTCTCGCAAAGTGCGTAATAGCTTTTCACGGAAACGGGACATTTTTCTTGGAGATTTGACAACGGAGATGCGGCTTGGTTACGTTGTTGCGGCTAAATACTTTCGTCTCCGTGTTTAATCGTACGGTAAGAAGCGAGGAAGCAATTTAGCTCGATTTCGCGACAAAGTGTCCGGCAGTGTTTAAGACAAGACAGAGGGTATCAGAGAGCGATTTTCTCAAACGATGCTGTCCTTAATAGTCTCCTAACGCAGTTCCGAACGTAGTAAAATATGCGTTAAAATTAATGTCTCTCTCTCTGAGGAGCTTTACGGCCGTAGCCTCTTACTTAAGGAGAAGCGACATTCAGCACTCCGCGAGAATCTAACTTGGTACTTCACCATTCCTCCAGCCTTGAAAGATCCACCGTTCTCTGGGCTTCAGATAATTGGATTGGGATGTGACTTTACGGTCTGTGTTCACGCCGTGAACATGGCTCGGCCAGCATCGGCCTCGCCGTCGGCCGACTCCGCGCCGCGGTCGCTCCTTCCCCGCGACCCGCGCTCCCCCCTCCTCGCCGCCGCGCTCATCTTCTCGCGGCCGCGCTCCCCCGCAACCCGCGCGCCCACCTCGCGGCGTCGCGACGCCGCTGTCCGCTAGATCGCGTTGACGCACCCAGCTTTAGACGTTCCGCCGCTCTCGCCCGTCGTCTGATTTTGACGGCATCCCAGCGGCGCGGCCCATGCAAAGTGTGATCCACCATTCACTCCTCAACCAAGCTTGAGAACCTTGGTAAGTGAATTTTCACCACTTCTCTTTCAGGTTTTCAAGAAGAAGCATCCAGTCCAGCGCCCAACGCTGTCGACTTCACAGTCCAGCTCCCTACGCTGTCGACTTTTCAGTCCGGCTTCTAACGCCGTCGACTTCACAGTCCAGCTCCCTACGCTGTCGACTTTTCAGTCCGGCTTCTAACGCCGTCGACTTTCAGTCCGGCTTCCAACGCCGTCGACTTCGCAGTCCAGCTTCCTACGCTGTCGACTTCTCAGTCCGGCTCCTAACGCCGTCGACTTCTCAGTCCGGCTCCCAACGCTGTTGACTTCTCAGTCCAGCTCCCAACGCCGTTGACTCCACAGTGGCTCCCGTGCCTGGCTGCACGGAGCAACCCGCAATCGCCTCATCGCGATATCCGTCCGAGCGATTCGCTTAGGCAAGCCCTGGGGGTATCCCTTGGGGGTCTTCACCGCGCTTCAAGCGCACAAACTGAAGACGCCGCGCCCACTGTCGCGGATTGCCTGCCTATCAGGCGCCCACCGCCTGATCCAGTCCACTCAAGCGCTCGGATGAGCTTCCATCGCCGGCCTTACAACCCGGTGCTGCTCTCCGTCCTGCGCGCTTGAAATTACGTGCCTGCGCGCACAGTCTGTATCGTTTTGAAAACTAGTTCACTTCTGGAATCTCTTTCCTTCGGCATGATTTGAAAACTTCATTTCGAATATTTTGACCCGACTTGACTGAAATCTATCTTATGAGATACATTTGCCCTTGTCTTTTAGAGTTCCCTTACTTGGAAATTTAGAAAAATTGAAATATTCGGGGGAAAAATTTGAATCGATTTTTTGCATAGGAAAGTAAGACCATTTTACCATGCCAAAATACCAGGAACAGTTTATTCTTGTTTAAATGGACAAATGAGTGGACTATTTATTCTCAGGAGGGGGGAAATAAAGAATTTGTATCTTACAACAAAAAGATTGCCATAAGATCTTCAGGCAGGTATTCAGGTGTCACTTGAACGAAATTGAACTGTTAGTGACACTTTTGAAACATTACGATGGACTAACGCCCTTATGAAGAAAGTGAAGGAGAAGAAAAAAAGTCACTTGGTGAAAAAAAGATGAGCGTCTTTCATAACACATCGGCGAAACCTCTCCCTTACGATTTTTACCGCCACGAGTGCGACGACAAGCGGCGGGAACAGCTGCGATTCCAAGACCAGCGAAAACACCTTCAATTTTATGCACGCAACCAGGACATCCGGGGAGCACGTATAGTTGTATCACGACGCTATTGTCAATGTCGAGTAGCGTTGCGTCTCGCGTCGCATGCTGAGGACAAAAATGTGCGGAAATCATTCGTGCATTTTCCAAAATTGCACACAGTCGTTTGTACCACCGCTCGCTGGACGGCGTGCGAGCCTGATATACCGAGCAAGGGCTCGAATCCCGCCGGAGAGATTTTTTTTAGTGATTGTATTGAATGTTTGAGACCAATCATCAAAAAAATAATCGAAAATAATTAATACTAGATAAAAAAATGTATGGATATTTTCTCGTGATTTAATATGTTAAACAAAAATACTTGAATATACCTTTTTCATACAATCAGCCACATGTTCGCCCAAATTTATGATGTTATTTTCTTTTTTCAATACAGTTAATTTACATTCAACGCTCGTGAATTAATAAGTTCTCCAAGATTTAGCAAAAAGCACCAATTGATACAAATAGCAAAGACATGAAAATAGTATGTCTACAAAAGTTCAGTTGTTCGGCACGCTTTTCCAACATATTTATGTTGGATACTTCTTCTTGTTTCTTATTTCGACGACTCCGTCGCAGTGTGAGAGGTGAAATAAAAAAATTCCAAATCCGATTCGGCAAGCCTGTGACAATTGGGTGCGTCGCACCGTGATGCTGCGGTTGGGTCAATAATGCACCCATCGAAAAAAGGAAGTGCGCTAAAATATGACGGAAGGTGACACACCCTGCCAACACATTTCCATACTGCAATGCTGCGCTTTTCCCACCCATTAAATGGCCGGTTCATCCATGCCAACGTCCTTTGAAGAAAAAAAGAGAAATGATGAGTCGCAACCCTCGCCCGGTTTTTCTACCCTCTCCTTGAGACCGGACATTGATGGCTCCTGCAAGTTGGCAGCACTGTTTTTTCTCCATTTAAAACTATGAAAATGTATCGATTCTCGGCGGGGTCAGGTGCTCCGAGGAGAATCGATTTTTTAACATGGGTTTAAATGGAGGAGAGCCAGTATTGCCAAATTGCCGGATCCGCCTCAGTAAACGGATGATTGCAATCGATAAGGGAGCGATTAATTTGGCTTAATTAGTATTCTAACGTGCTCAGGAAGAACGCCGTATGAACATTCGGGAGTTGCAAAATGTCCTTCAATAAAAGATTTATTTCCATAATACCATACTCTGTCCAATAAATTATTTATTTTTGAAGAAAATCGTTAAAAATCCTTTTGGAATTTTCCAAACATTTTAGATCAAATTTCTAATACAATTCTCCGACAAATTCACGGAAAAATATTCAAAAGTTTCCCTGAAAATCCGTTTTTCACGAGAGGAAATTTAGCAACGCCTGGTGGCTCATACGGCGTTCTTCCTTCGGCACGGCAGTACAGGAGGGCACGCTTGAGGAGCTACTGGCGACACTGAGCTTTTTTAATTGCGACGCAAAGCCTCTTCGGATTTACGGCCGCGATTGCCAGATGGCGCTGGCGTCGTATCGATCCGCACTACTCGCGGCACAAGATCGCGACGACAACACAACCCCGATGGAAAGGTCAAGCGGACCTAGCTCGGTGGAGAAAAACCAACTCCAACGGCTCGGAATCAAAACAACATAGTAACCATTGACCACTTATTGCAGTTAGGTGCTTTTAAAAGTGCGGCAGGACACTTGGTCCCTTTCTGCGGAATAAGGGACTGCCCCGCAGCGAAGTGAAATCCGAGCTTCAGAGGATTTCCGCACGGGAGTCGGCCTGGCTTTGACAAAAAAGAAACCGGCTCCAGTGTCAAATTCAGGCCCTCCAAGGGGACAGGGGGGAGGGGGGGGGGGGAGCCGCCCCTACACTTACGCCTCGCGCCACCTCGTAAATTACAGCCAAGGCGCAAGGCACAAAACCAGGCCTGTAATTAAAGTTTCGGATTCAATCCGCCGATCAAGTTTTCGCGCCGGAAGAATAGAACGTTCCGGAATGGGCGTCCAAAGCCGAGGTTGCTAAATTTTCTCATTGAATATAACACTACTGCCGTGCTATGGAACAACGCCGTGTATCGACGGCGTAAGTCCGCGATCGAAATCACACTGAAAACAAATTCTCGGCGTTTTTACCAATGTCCGTTGGTACCTTTACTACCTCACTTTTTTTACCAATTATCGGTAATTTTACCAAGACAGACTGTCAAGCTTACCTAAAAACCGGTATTTTTACTGGTTTTTTTTCAGGTAAGAATACCACTTTTATTGGTAATCGATTCCCGGTAACTTTGCCATTTTATCTCGGTAATTCTACCACAGTCGATAAAAAATATTGGCGTTTTTACCAAGGTCCAGTAAAATCACGGAGAAAGTTCAATAATTTTACCGAGATTTCTCGGTAAAATTACCAATTCCATAAATGGTAATTTTACCAAGAAAAAACTGGGATCAAATAGAACCCTGAATTCTCGGTAATTTTACCGTTTTCTTTGTAAATACACCGAGATTTTTTTTTCAGTGCACATATTTCGTTTGTGGGTGTCTGAAAATCTCCCCCTCTATGTGTTTTTTTTAAAGGAGAACAAATTGACATCATTCCTCGAAGTTTTTGCAGAATTTTTTTCGCACAGAGAAGAAAAATCACGGCAGTTTTAAAGAATTGCCGTTAAGTAGTTTTCCGTTTAAAAAATAGAGAATGACAGGAAGTCTGCGACGTCGCAAACCGAGTTATGTGATTGCCGACTTACACCGTCGATATGTACATTCGAGAAATACCAAATTTCCTCTCAGAAAATATTTTTCTTTGAAGAAAGTTATGAATATTCTCCTTTGCATTTTCAGACTTTCCAGATCAATGTACGAACGGAATCCTCTGAAAAATCGGAAGAAGAATTGGAAATTCGTAATTTGTCAGAGATAATTTGGACGTATTTCTGCCAAACAGAATTGTGTGTATTATGACGCGAGCCCTGCTATGCATATATTCTTATGGGTCTCAGGGCCCATGCCTTAATGCACATAGTTCCCTTTGACAGAAATACGTCCATTCGGCAACGCCAGAAAGCTCGAACGGTGTTCTTCTTTAACATGGCAGCCTAAACAAGGTGCGAATTTGATAACAACAATTTAAACTTACGTTATGGGAAATATGCGAATTTTCTATTCCTAGTAAGTGTTGGAGACTCACCTGCAACAGACAATCAACACATAACATGAAAAAAGTGTTTACAAACATCTTCCAAAACATAAGCATTGTAAAATGGATTAGGAGAGAAGGTGATAATTTGAGCATTCTGATAAAGATTTCCATCCCAAAATTTCACGCAGAACACGATTCAAGCCTACTAAAATTACAATTTTCTATTTCCTTTTTTATTGTTTCATTAATTCATTCTCATTTTTATTTTTATTTTTTTGCTAGAACTCCGAGAATGGACCACTAGACAAGGTACGAATTTCAGCATTCTGATACATGTTTCTTAACCGAAATTTTATGTAAAACACGATGCACACAACGAAATTACCGAAATTAACTCCTGACGAAGATATTTAATGATTCTTGATGCGTCAATATTCAAACCACCCGCTCATGAAAACTTAATGCTCTACGTGATTCATATCGCGCGCTAAACGTTTATCATGACAGTCTCTGCGATACGAAAATCTGGCAACCTCAATCTTGACGCTTTGGCTCAGCTATAGCAAATTGCTAATAGTTTGAACAACACATGGTGGGAAATAAGCATTGCTCAATTGAGAAGCTTGCTGAAACTGTTGTAGTGGGCGATTTGACTCACGTCGACCTTTGAGTTTCTTGCGAACGGGCAGTTCAAATTCCTTGTAACCAATGTGAAATAAAAACGTTAATATCTTCGTTAGGAGTTGGTTTCAGTGATTTTCGTTGTGTGGATCGTTTTCTACGTGAAATTCTGGTTAAGAAACATGTACCAGATCGCTTAAATTCGTACCTTGTCTAGTGGTCCATTATGATACTATAGATTTGGCAACTGAGATGAAACTAACCGCAGCGCTCTCGGTTCAGCCCGGTGAATCTGCCCAGAGATGTATTCGAATGGCGGTATGGGTATGTGAGGGTGAGGGTGTGTGTGTGTAGAGANGGGGGGGGGGGGGGGTGTTCGTGGGGCACTTCTGTTTGTTCCGGGCGGCGCGGTGGTGACAGGCTGGCGACGCTACGCTAGCCTCATGTTCCTCGGCCACGCGCGAAAATTTCGAGTAGGAAAAATAAAATATTCCCTGAAAAATTAATTCCTATATATTCCTCGCAGCATCAAACTACACGCACGTAGGAGGGGGAAAAATCGGCGGAACCGTAGAGTTCAGACAAAACTCGCAAAGCCACATGAATATTATTTGACCGTCGACAGGAAAAAGGACCTTAAGCGTGCCGCGCTTTGCGATGTATCGATTGATCTTCTTAGTTTTCTGTATAAAAAATTAAAAATCACAGAAACTTGGGCCGCATTCCATGTAGTTAGACTGATTTTGGTTAAACACGTCCACATAATAGTCGTGAAAAACTCGGAGAGTCTCAACGATATAGCGTTCATTTCCATGCAGCAACTATTTTAACTCCTGTGTAAGCTGTGAAAGTATCGTTTCATATTGAAGGCGTTTTACACGAGGCGTCATGCAAGCATCGAAAGGTAGCTCTACTGGCACATCAAATTGTTGTGAGAGCTAGGTTATTTTGATCCTTTTCATGACTTTGCCCGGTTCTGAACCGATGGCATCCTATGCTGCCGTCGGAAATAAAAACGCCGTACCTCCATTCAACAATGGACCACTAGACAAGGTACGAATTTCAGCATTCTGATACATGTTTCTTAACCAAAATTTCACGAAAAACACGACGCGCACAACAAAAATTACCGAAATCAACTCCTTACAAAGATATTTAATGATTCCTGAAGCGTGAATTCAAACTACCCGCTCATTAAAACTCAATGCTCTACGTAATCCACATCGCGCGCGCTAAACATTATCATGACAGTCTCTGCGATATAAACATGTGGCAACCTCAATCTTACGCTTTGGCTCAGCTGTAGCAAATCGCTTATAGTTTGAACAACACATGGTGGGAAATGAACATTGCTCGATTGAAAAGCTTGCTGAAACCGTTGTAGTGCGCGATTTGGCTCACGTAGAGCTTTGAGTTTCTTGTGAGCGGGCAGTTCAAATTCCTCGTATCCAATGTGAAATAAAAACGTTAATATCTTCGTTAGGAGTTGGTTTCAGTAATTTTCGCTGTGCAGATCGTATTTTACGTAAAAGTTTGGTTAAGAAACATGTATCAGATTGCTTAAATTCGTACCTTGTCTAGTGGTCCATTGTTTCTGACAAAATGCCGCTTTACAGAAAATCTAACAAATATTTGTATTAATCCGTCAATTTTTCAACACAACTCCGCCGCGCCATTCGAAACTAAAAATGAAAAAATGAAGCCTTGTGGCAATTGAATTTACTTAAAATAGAGCAGTATGTGCCGGAAAAAAGGAAAAAAATGTTGGAAGGAGTTACGGCATTTTTGCTGTGGACGGCAGCATGAAGCTCAACGAATGGAGAAGTTCCATGCAATTTTTTTTGCTTCATCTGGAAGTGCTCAAAGAACTGATTTCAAAGTATTTTTTATAATTTTTTTCTGATATGGAAAATGGTATAAAAATATATTTAAAAGTGAGAAAATGCACCGCCTAGTGACGTCATCAGGCGTCATTTCCCATTTAAACGCATGTACTTTAGCAGATTAGATCATTTTGTCATATCTTCTCCAATAATTGTTCAATTCATGAACCAAGGGTATCATCGTGTTCATTTCACTCAGCAGTTTCCACTTAAACACGAAATTCATAAAATTTTAGACATCTGCCAATTCTCTATTGAGGAAAAGGCGTAACTCCGTGACACTCACCCCACATTTCTACTTCCTTGAAACTGGTGCTCGGAGACGTGGAAAGTATTTGACAGAAACTTGAGTTTTGGTGTGTCTTTTGAATCTCGCTGGTTGTGGCACTCTTTTCGCGGAATTGGATGCGAAATGCTGAAACGCGCTCGGAGCGTGTTGGGAGTGATAAGTCGGCTCTAAACACGGCACTTGAGGCCTCCGGAGTGAGCGAAAATACGTCATAAATCACCTCTTCTTAATGAATAACGAGGGCAGCTCTTCCCTCGGATTCATTCGAAAAATTCGCGAGGAAAGTCGAGTCAAACGTCCTCTTCACTCTGCTCCATTTTCGCCAACGACTGTCTCTAACGAGGCTGCCGCAATTCCCCTTTTAATCGAGGATTGTTCAAATTGACGCATTTCTGCCAGACGGAACTATGTGCATTATGACGTGAGCCCTGTTATGCATATATTCTTGAGAGTCTCAGGGATCATGTCTTAATGCACATAGTTCCGTTTGGCAGAAATACGTTCAATTGACGGGGAGACTACCAGACCACGTGTATTGTTCGCGCTATTTTAAAATCTCCGCTTCCATTTTATTTTTCTACGGAAGAAAAAATCAATCATTATTTAAGATTTAAAAGAGTTGCTTTGGCACAGAGAGGAAAAATCGCGGAGGTTTTCAAAAATCTATGTTGAATTGTTTTTTTTAAAAAAAATGAAAAATGTCTGGAAGTCTGCAACGTCGCAAACCGAGATACGTAGTCTGATAGTTTTACCGTCGAAATGCTGTGTATCCATGATCAAAATGAGCCCATCGAAGGGGGACATAGATGCAACTATTGGATGTGTTTCTACCGAACGGAACTATGTGCATTATGACGTGAGCCCTGTTGTGCTTCTATTCTTATGGATGTCAGGGCTCATGTCTTAATAAACATAGTTCCGTTTGGCAGAAATACGTCCTTTTGAGTGTTGTCTGACTTAAAAATGAAATACTCCGATCAATAAGGAGCATATTCCACGTGAACTAGAGTTTCCTGGTTCGTAAAATATGGTTTCGTATTCATATTCATATCTAACACAGCGCCTCCCCTTTCGAAACTCTATTTGGTTTACGCCTTAACGAGCTCGCAGCTTTAAGGAAGCCCTCAAAATAACATCAGGAAAGGAAAATTTGTGCCAACCTCGAGTAAAAATCAGCAGCAACACTTTGAGATTGGACACTGAAGATATGTAGGATATAAGATGATGGAGTAAATAATACGGAAGATGAAATGTACTGATGGAGTACATAATATGGAAGATAAAATGTACTGATGAAGTACAAAATACGGAAGAGAAAGTATACTGATGCAGTAAAATATACGGAATATAAAACTCGTAAAATTAAGCTGTACAAAATTCAGATTGTATAATCTTTCGTATTTTGTGACTTTCGACAGTGACAAGTCGTTGTAATCTCTTTCAAGGAACCATTTCTAAGGTTGAATTCCTCTCTTAGAGGCAAAAGTTGCATGTCCTTTACATGATGGGATTTTGAAGGCTTTCCTTGAATCTACCTTGATTACAATGCAAAAAACATGAGGCCTCCTGAAAAAAGAGGGTGTTTAAGGATCGACTATGAGTCAAAGCCCTGAATGGATGCGTTTACATTTGTCAATTAATACGTGCGATACAACTATTCGAACTCGGGTGTATGCTGTCGTATCACCGCTAATTGAAGGCGCGGATCATTAAAGTGCTCTTCGCTCTTGATCTTACTTCAGTTCGTGAAACTGAACTATCTGCTCGCCCAACTGGAGGTTCGGTGGGCTGATGGTTGAAATTGATAGACTAAGCCATAGACAAAGAAGACAAAAGGAATGTGGATGATCCGATTGGTGGAAGCGGGTGGTTGCAATGGACAAAGAAGGTGAGTGATAGACTAATTAACGGCAACCCACGAGAGACCCTATAGTTAGTCAATAATTTTCCCCCTTAGTCTATAAGAACCAACCATTTCAACCAATAGGATCGCTCAATACTCCCTCCGTCTTCTTTATCTATCACGATGTCCATCAATTTCAAAGATCAGCCCGCAGTGCTGCCTTTCCTGAACTATTCGGTTCGCATCATCGAAGGTTTTTTTCTCCACAATTTTTTCAGAGTAAAATAGAACCAACGAAATTTTTCTGTGTGCCTCAAGGAAAGCAAGAAAAAAAAGAAGAAGAAACAGTTCTCAATCCGGCAACAACACGGTAGAGTGGAGAGACTCATTTACCTTTCGAGCGGGTCTCTTTTTATGCAACCCTGTCGCATAAAAAGTTAACCTATTTAGGGGGATTTAGTTACGGCGGGGGGGGGNGGGGGCGACGGGGGATAGAAACCCCGAAGAAGGCAGAGGATTTTTTTTTAATGGATGATGAGCGGAAGAAAGAAAAACCAGCTCCGTGCCCTCTCCGCACTTTGATGCATGGCTCTCGACCCTTGCCTGGCGCCGAGCACCTCTTTGCCTTGCCTTTATTTTCGCAACTTCGTCACTAATTAGGAGTGGCGGGAATTATTCGGGACCTCCTGGAATTGTTCGCAGATTCCTTCCGTGTCAGCTTTGAGCTTCCCTGTCTCGCACCTGAATCCACTAAATTCTGGATTTCCATCCTTCATTGCGACGTATTTCTGTTAAACGGAACCTGAGACAGGTGGGAAAGAAGGGGACCGCTCGTTAGTTGATAGCCTTCGAAATGAATGGGAATTATAAAGTGCCAGTGACGTCAGCTTGCGTCGTTTGCTATAAAATCGCATGTTTGGATATTTTGAAAAGGAACATTATTCGCAATTGAGGGGCTTGGAGAACAAGGCGCATAAATGCAATTTTTGTTATTTCGAAAAAAATTTGTTAAAAGCTTTTAAATTACGTGAAACCTTATGGCGGAGTTCAAACTTACATTTTGTTGCTCAAAAATGATATTTTACCGGTGACTTTTTCACATAATTGATTTTAAATCTAGATTTAGTTGAAATCACTAATATCTCAATTTTTCGAAAATTGCATTTATGTGCCCTGTCCTCCTAGCAGGGTGGCAAAATTTAATGAAAAATAAAATCTCGAAATTTCACGTGAAATATTTCATGAAATTTTAGAAATTTATGAAAGATATTAAAAAACCGCTTCCTTTTCATGTTTCGCAAAATGTAAAAATTGTGACTTTCTTCTATTTGTGTGTGTTTGAGTGCGGGTGCATACCGTAGCCCCAGAAAAATATGAAATGTACCACAGCCTCGTGATATTTCATAAAATATTTCACTGAAATGTCCAATCTTTCATTTCTCTCACGTTTCACGCCACCCTGCCTCCTAGCCCTCAATTTCCCAGAAATATTTCATTCCACTGTAGGAAATTTGGCAATTTTTCAAAATTCATACACTGTTTTGTCTTAGGACTGCAGGTTTATTGAGCGGCGCGAGTTGACGAGTGTGAATGGAATGAGTTAAAGCGCATTGTAACCGACTTGACAGGCCATTGTTGTGAGGAATCTCGCCTCTCATCTCTGATCGATTGGATCGCGTCGTTGCCAGATTTTCATACAAAATTGAAACATCCTATAGGGGAGAATACTAATATTTGCACGGATTGGCAACTATGTCGGATCGGGAGTCAACGGGACGACAGGGTAATCGCTCTATTCCGGGGCCACCGCAATTATTCCCGCAACCAGATGCAAACGAACTCCAGCCCTCGGAAACGACGCGCCGTCCGTCGGGAACGCGCGGCGCTTCCGTCGTTTTCACTCGCGCGGCGCAGATATAAATTACTCCTCCCGGGAGCGAGGCAGCGCGCTCTCGCGGTCCGTTCCGAAAGCTCGGCTTCGATTTGTCAATTTCGTCGGGCCGATTGGCTGTATTTCGGGCGATTAATAGCGTCACTGGTGCTTGGCGGAGCCAGAGTGCAGGCTCATTCATTATGTTGCCGACCAGCGTTGCCGTTTTTCTCGGTAATTAAGCGCATCTGTCGTTACTGCGGCAGAGTTGCAAGTTTAGGGAAATTTTGAATTTCCCTGACCTTTTCCTGATTTTTCCTGACTTTACTCACCGAATTCTGAGCTGTTTGCGACGAAGGTCCCTAAAATATTTCTGATTTTCCTTGGAGCTCAGAATTCGTTGAAATATCAAAAATTCTCCCTGCAGACCAATTGGATTACATTTTGCAATAAGGAACCACTATCTCTGGAACTCCCACAAAAGCACATACCTGCATGGGGAAACCAATAGCATGTATGTTGTCTCTAAAATAGACCAGAAATAGTGGTTCCTTATTGCAAAATGTAATCCAATTAATGAAATTTTGAGTCGAAACGAGACATCAAAATGCAATATATTACACGGTTATAATAGGGCTACGTCTGATTTGGTCGCGCCGACAGAGTTTCAATAATCGGCCCGCTGGTTCCTTAAAAACCAAATCTCTGACCACGAATGTCTATATTCCTTGATTTCTTCTTTACCTTCCCTGAGTTTACCAAAATTCCTTTGACTGCGCGACACAGAATGTTGTTACAGTTTCGGAAATAAAATCTCTGTAGACAAAATCGGACAACAATTTGGTGAGCTTATTGCGCGAAGACTTTAAGAATTGAAAAGCCCATCCTCATTTGCTTAAAATCAGAAGACCTCCAAGGTACATAAAAGAAGTGGAGTGAACAGCGATTCTGTCCTTAGGTCAATGCATCTCGGGTTCGAATTCCCGTAGTGGCGAAAAATTTCCAAGGAATTTTCGAAATGATCTGCAGAGACAAATTCAACTCGAATTTAATCCCTAGAAATTTGTAAAACCTAGAGCACGGTGCATAATAACCCATTTATATCCAAAGCTCACCAATTATGCGGAATAATCGCAGGATTATTACGTTCGGGTGGGCTAAGTAACTCTACTAACCTCGTGATAAAGCATGGAGTATCACACACAAATAGGGCGCGGGCGCTCTTCAGCGATAAGGGAACAGTAGTGGGAAAGGGCAAAACATCGCAGTGCACATGAAAAATATATTTTAACGAGTACATTGTCATCTACTCCTTGGTTTTAGCTCATGGTGCACAGAATCCTTAACCATGCCCATTCCCTGATTTTCAGGAGCTCTTACCCTGACGAAACACCGAAAACATTTTTCCCACATCCCCGTACTTGCTTGGGAAAACCTCTTAGATCTCCGTAGTTCCAGATATGAATGTCTTTTTTTACCATCTTTCCATACCTACTCTTTGGCGCACATTCAAAATTTTAACTTCAAAAGCGTTTCTAATGTTTGTATTGTCTGGTCAACGACAGCCCCTCCATTATTCTGATGATTCGAAGATTCAAAATTATTCATTAAGGGGTCGAAAATGGCGGCTCTGCGGGACGATTATTGAAATGATATCGACTGTATGTCGCCGCTTTGTCGTGTCGCGCCATCGACTGAGTGGCTCTTAGTCGATGGCGCGACACGACAAAGCGGCGACATACAGTCGATAGTATTTCAATAATCGCTCCGCAGGTGCAAGAACGTAAACTCTAAGTGGTAGAAGGAAAAATTCCGGTTTTTAGAACATTTTTCTCGATTTTTCTGTTTCCCCCCAAATTTTTCCACTTCCACATAAATCCCAGTTTTTTCGGCCTTAAACACCATGTTACAGTTACCGATGACGGAAAAAATCAAAATCATCTGGGAATATTTGAAAAATCTTGATGTCGATACGACTTCTCTGGCTTGCTAAGGAAAGACGCCGTACGAGCCTTCAGACGTTGCCACATTTCTTCGGATAAAACACGAATTTTCGAGAAAACTCATAAATATTTTTCTTCCAATTTTCAGATAATTTTGTTCGCAATTTCACTTAAAGTTCCTGAAAATTTGAAGGAAAAATATTTATAACTTTCCTCGAAAATAAACATTTTATCGAAAAAAATTTGGCAACTCTCGAATGTTCATACCGCGTTTTTCCTCGGCGCGGCAGTGCTTTGCTTGAAATTATCCGAATATTCTTGGCAACTGTGCGAGACAGCACTGCAAAAAATTAAGCAAGCCATCCGCTTGTAAAACGACGCGACGGAAGGGGCATTGGACAATTCCGATGCGCGTACGGCACTGCGTCAGCCCAGCCTCAAGGGCGGTTGCGGGGTGGTGGGCGGGGCGGGGCGGGGCGGAGCGGTGAGCAAACGCTATCTCGTGTCATTAAAAGTTAAAGGATCCTCGACAGCCGTGTTATAATAAAACGCAAAACGGCGGACTAAGAGATATAAACTGTAATGATAATAATCATTACCACTCTCGCGCAGGGTGCAATCTCATCAGCCCCCCGCCCTCCTCTTCGCACCCCCCACGGTTGAGCGAGAAATTCGCGCTGCCTACCCCGTCGATTTATCGCGTAGAGTGCATGGAGTCGTAATATAATGAAGCGAGCCGGAGTCATGTTCTGATTGACGAGTTCCGAGTCTAATCAAAATTGCACAAACCTGGAACAAGATTTGAGCGACGAAAATTACTGAAAACTTTGAACCGAGGAATAATTAACGTTAATATTTAGCATTGGTTGTACAAAAAATTTGAATTTCCCGCTCTTGAGAATAACTACGGTCTACGTGAATTAAATCACGAACCACGGCAGTTTTGACAGGTTTCTCGATGAACCTCTTTTCCACCCTGTGTCATTCGAAGTGTAAAAAGCGTGCACTAGCTGAGCCGAAGCGTCGATCTTGAGGTTGTTACACTTTCATACTAAAAAGACTGCCACAGTAACGTTTGATAACGAGGTGGAGAAATGGTGCTGGGTCCATACCATTTCGCGCGGAAAACAAGGCCAAGAAATTCCAATTAGAGCAGAAAAAATGATTTGAAGAATGATGAGCCGAGAATTTGTTCGGTTCAAATTGAAATTTTTGAATTTCTTGGCTTTGTTTTCCCCGCGAAATGGGGTGGGTCTAGCACCATTTCTCTGCCTCATTACATATAGTTCGGACCACTTCTTAGTATTTTTTTTCTCATTAGTAACGTTTAGTGTATGCGATTTAACTTAATTAGATAGTTGCTTTGCACATGAGCAGAAAATTTGATTTATGCATCGAAAAAGTCAATATCTTAGGAATTATTTTCAGTAATTTTCGTCGTACAAACCGTGTTTTACGTCAAATTTTGATGAAGAACTGGGTATCAGAATGCTTAAATATGTACATAGTGAAGTGGCCCTTCTTGGTTTTACATCATTCAAAAAACCGATGCATAAATTCACTGGCTCGCAATCATTATAAAAAGTGATAGTAAAACTTAAGAAACTATCGATGCGCGGAAGTCGTGCAAGACCCCGAACCCACCCTACGTGGAAACCTCAAGGGAGAAATGGACGTAGTTAAATGGCAAGGAAATCCATATACATTCTGACATAAGTACTGATATCCATAAAAGTACATGGATGACATTGACAAGGCTCACATAAGAATAGATATAGTTCCTCGGGATTTGGATGTGACCAAATGAGTGCTGAGCGGTAAACGACGGAGGGGTAGCTACGGTAGGTTACGTTGCATGACCTCTATTTATACTGAGCTGTAAAATTTGTCGATTAAATACAGATTTTTTCTGAGGAAAGATCCGATATTTAAAAATAATCTGGTAAACGTAGTGTGTTGGGATGCGGAGGCACAGACGGCGAATGGACGTAGTGCCGAATAAATTAGATCTAGGATCTAATTTCAAGCGGAGCATTGGTAATCTACGCGTGGGAATCGCGAATCATGATCGCGTAGGCGATGAAGAAGAAAGTAGGACGAAGGCTCACATGAAAAACAAGGACCGTGTTCGTGATATCCCATCACATTCAAGTTCACTACATAGTAATACTCTGAGATCCTCGGAATATCACCGGGTCAAACTGCCACCCGTTTCCAGGGATTCTAAGAAACGGCCGTCCATGGGCATTTTTCTTGGATCCATGACACGAGGGACACAAGCATGTAAATTGGACAACATTTTACATTTTGAAACTTCAATTTCTAGCTTAGTTTAGAAAAAAAACATATGCGCCCTTATTTTTCTTGTGTGGACAGGTGCTTTTACGGTTGAGCTAGAAATTGAAGTTCCTTATTGCAAAATGCGGTCCAATGGTTCTACGCATCAGCAATTTTCTGCAACAAGCTGGGTTTTCGCAAAAAGGTCAAAAATTTTGTTAAAATGGGATAATTTCACGATACGTGCCCAAGTCGCGTTATTTCACAAGACCTAAAAATCGTCACCAAAAAAAATGTATTGTTTTGAAAAATCCGTGTACATTCTTTCATCCCTCCTATATTTTGAACCAGGAATTGTTGAGAATAAATCTGCTCGCTTTGAAACGGCCACTTTTGGGGGAACGACGCGTAAGTGTTTAACCCTTCGATGAGGAAACCGGGTAAAATTGACCCGATGCGTGTTAAACACACATGGCCCGCGGGCTGTACGGGGCCGATTCATACGAGTTTTGGATAGGTCTAAAAATGTATGTATGTATGAGCCGCTTTTACGGCGCGCTTGGGCGCTCTGCGACGCCTATTCTCCACAGGAATCTGTCATGGTAGAGATCCTCCGGAAGCTGGCATCTCTCCATCTCCTCACGGATACCCTCTACCCACCGTTTGGCTGGACGCCCTCTCCGTCGCCTACCTGGGGGGACCCACTCCAACACCTTCTTCGGCAACCTGGTATCAGCCATTCTCTGCACATGCCCATACCATACCAACTGCTTGGTCATGATACCGTGCACAATCGTCCCCTCAACGCCCATTATCTCTCGGACACGTTCATTCCTGACACGTTCTCTCCTCGAGATTCCAGCCGATCGTCGCCAGAAATCCATCTCGGTCGCCTTGAGCATTTCTTGGGTCCGCTTCTTCAACTGCCACACTTCACTGCCATAGGTGATAATAGGCTTGACAACCGAGTTAACCGAGTTATAAGCGAGGTCTAAAAATACATCCTGAAAAAATGATCAGACGTCGCATTGAAAAACAAGCAGGAAGCTCCAACGCATTCGCGTCGGAAAGCGGCTCTGGCGACGGTAGGTAGTTGTTACGCGTTTACGGTTTCCTTGGTAACCTTTGTTTGCTATCAGCTGATGTCGAGTAGTATGACTAGGAAGCTCCAACCACGGCATTCTTCAAAAAAAGCGCGAAAACTTATAGATTTGAATTTTCAAATTTTAAACGTAAAGTACATTTTTTCCAGTGCAAGATTAAAGCACAGACCCGTTTTGAATTATTGACAGTATCACCATGATTCCAAAAATACACTACACAACATAGCATTCGCTCACAGGAAAAAGATATGGATTAAAATAAAATCAGTCCCCCCTAAACAGCAGAAAATGGCGCCGATTCCCATCAACCAACACGCGGTCTCTCCAATGTAACATGGTCCGTTGATACTCCCCAGCTGGGACCGTCCGGAATAGCAGCTCTAGTGCAAGCACCAGAGCCGCTAAAAAGAGAAAAATTTGAGTGTGAACACAGCCGAGGATATGAAATACGGATTCGGGCCTTGTTTTTTCAACTTTTGTCCCGAATCTGAGCAACACCTTATTGGCAGCATAAAGCGGAGCATCGCGACTTGCGGGTTCACGCTTCGTGCCGTAGCGCCTCCAATATTGCAGACGCAACACGGACATTCAGTAAGTACGAATAGTTGTATGTCTGCGCCGTCATCCACGCGTATCTCTCCCGAGATCAACTGGACGTAGGAACTATACCATTTGTAACATGAGCCCTGTCAAACATGTATCCTTTGCTCACGTCAGAATGGATATAGCTCCTTTTAATTTAAATACGTCCAATTAGGTTTTATCGTGACTGGAATTCTGTAAAAATTTCGAAGGAAAATAGACATAAATTATCAAATAAATTCCGTTCTTATCACCAGAAATTTGGCCATGTCTGAATGCTCATACGATGTTTTCCCTTAGCATATGGGGAAAATAAAAAACATTATTTTCCGTAAAAATCGGAACTTCAATTTTTTCCGAGGTGAGTCCTTTCCGAAAAAAACACTCGAATCAATCCACCTTGAACTTTCTGCTGATAAGATCCTCGAGGTCCGGCGTTGAATTGCAGGACAAGCGCATCAGTGTACCGAGACGCGATCGTAAAGCGACACAGTCTAACCTCAAACTTGCCGTCGGATTAAAAGCACTTAACTGCGACGGTGAAGCGGTGTGCAGATAGGCGGTTGTTCGCGAGGCTGGCGAAAGGAGCCCGCTTCAATGCAAAGGAGCCTTTGAGCCTCGTTACGGGGCCGTTTGAAAAGCGGCTTAGCGAAACTGGAGAACGTCTTAAGATAAAGGTGAGACGGTGAGAAAGCGAGAGATAGACAAGATTAATTTTCTTTTTCCTCCATAAATCTTCCTTTAATCCCGTGGATCCTTTAATCTTTTCGAGTTTCGTAAAAAGGGGGTAATCTTGCAGTTAATTCATAAATGAATCGTCGGTCGTGTTATGCCAAATCGTGTTTTCCTTCGCCCACTCTTGGTGTGGGGTGAGATTTTTGCTCAAAGTTCCAATGAGTGTACCCGTGTAGTCCACTACTTATTCCCGTGCTCTCACGCCCAATTAACATTCAGCAGTCGCCTTTCCCTTAATTAATTTTTTTTTTATTTTGTTTATTACTTTGTACATTTAATTAAATTAATTTGGTTTATTTAAATCCGGTAGATAGGTACGAGATATATTCTTGTGGTAGTTATGTTTTACTGAAATAAAACTTCTTTTAAAGAAAAGTTGAGAATATTTTTGCTTGAATTTTACAGATACTTTAGACTAGATACCGGATAAAATGCACTCTAGGAAGACTAAAGGGGCGTATTTGTACCAAACGGAACTAACTGCATTAAGACATGAGCCCTGAGACCCTTTAGAATACAAGCGTAAGAGGGTTCGAGTCATTAATGCATACACAGTTCTGTTTGGCAGGAATACGTCCAATTTTCACAGGTTTTCTAGGAAATTTGGTTTGTCAGCCAAAAAGTTTTTGTTAATGTAACCGAAAGAAAATCAACCCGAAACGAACAAATTTTCGGAAATTTTCTGCAGAGTAGTTAGGCTATCGACCAAAAGTCACTGGTTAGGCCCGCTTCTGTCTCCTCTTATTACGGATGTATCCTCCGATTAAATTTAATAAGCAGCCTGGTATCAGTTCAATTTTAACCGGAGATTAAGATTCTTAGTTCAGTTCCTAAATATCCCACCAGAACCGAGAATGTTGAAAGCGTTAAAAGTTTTGCTTCACAAGAAGTGAAATTCAACCAAAGGTGATAGAGCCGGGCATAAATGCAATATTGTTGCAACACGTTGCAACTTCGTCATAATATGTTGCAAAATTTACTGTAAAACGTACTACTAAAGCTCACCATTATGCGCATCTATATCTGAGGAAGGGTACCTTCTGAGGATCGACCGTAAATATGGCGTCGGTCGTTCCTCTTTAATCATCCCCCTTTATTTTCATTATTCGATCCCCTCGTCCCAAAGCCTCGTTAGTGAGAGAGGAGCCCTGTTAATTTCCCTTTTTTCCAGTTCCGGGAAAACGAGTTAAGAACATCACGGCTCTCGCAATACTGGAATACAAGCGCCGGGTGAACTTCAAAAGGACAAGAATAATTGCCCGCCGAGAATCTTTCGCCGATGAAAGCGAGGACCTCGAAAATGCATATTCAGATAATAATTGAGCTTCGTTAGTTGGGAGAGGAAAAAATCTACCGAGTCTAACTCCGGGTCCGGTTCATTTTCGAGCGCCTAGATATTTATTAGTCTCTTATTAAAATGAAGGCGCAGCTGGACAGAAACGGAGGGAGTTTGGACCAGAGCCAATATATAGATGGTCCAAGTGCAAAACCACGTACCTCCATTGCTAGGTTTCAAAATTTACGCCTATATTTTATTTGTTTGAAGAGAAACAACAAAAATATATGGTTTGAAATTATAGAATATACTGCTAACAAAAAGAAAAGTCAAGGAAATTTTCTAGACACTACGTTGCCTATTTTTCCAAAGAGAAAAGGAATTATGACAGAAGTCGCGCAATGCCGCAAACGGTAGTAAGAGGTTTCGCACTTAACCATCGATATTTAATAATCCTTTTTTAACTACAGAATTGTTAAGATGATTCGTCAAGCTCAAAAGAAGTGGTCGAACTGGCATGCGATATATCGCATCTTTTAGGTCAAAAACCTCGGCAGATTTTGGATTTATAGCAAAAAATAAGGACGATAGCCCCTGCGCACGAGCCTAAACAATCATTCTAAACCCAAAAATTGGCAAAATTCAGAGAAATGAATGCAGCATAGTGTTTGGGGGAAAAACCCCGCATTCGATTTAGCAATTGATTTTTGTATCCAATGCGAGGTTCTTATCCAAACACTGTTCTGCTTTCACTTCTCTGAATTTTGCCGATTTTTGGATTTAGAATGATTTTTCAGGCTTATACTCAGGGACCATCGTCCCTTTTTTAGCTAAAAATTCAAAATCTGCCGAGATTTTTTACCTAATCGATGCGATATATCGCATACCAGTTCGACCATGTCACTTGAGGCTGACGAATCACCTTAAACCAACAAGTTCATTTTTTTCCGTGCACTCCAATACTCGAAGTTTATTCTACAAGTGTACTACTTTTGTAAACTCCAGTTGTTAGAGGTTAAATAGCGGAACATTTTACTGTAACACCGACCCGACCGTAAGCCGCGCGTTATATATACCATTTGAAAAGTGGGCTAAACGTCAGGATCGTTGCGGCCGTGCGGAGATTTTGACTATCGAGATACATCTCGCCGCGATGGGTTAAAAGCTTTGTGGCATTTAAAGTTTTCGGATTCCGGGTCGGGAAATAAAAGCAGAGCGGTGAAATAAGATAGGGCTTCAACATGCGTAAAATGTGTTTTTTATTGGTCTAGGGAGGTCGGCCGAATATTTATACCGTTCCAATAAAGCGTCGAAAAACCTTATCGAAAGGAGAGCGCTCCAGAGAGGAGGGCACAAGTCGCGATGCGGGGAATCTGCCTCGAGTTGGAACGCAGAATCCATTCGATTCGGCCGAGTTTCCTCCCTTCAAAACCAGCGCCGCCACCTTGTATTGGGAAATGAGTCTTATTTTCTTAACAGCTCTGCAGAATATTAAAATAACAACTTAATCTGGGGAAAGGCTACAGTGCACTGGAAAAAAAACACATTGGATCTAGAGTCCAGACTCTTAAAAAAATCGACAAGAAAAAATATTCTTGATTCAATAAGATTTAAGGTTAAATCAAGAACCAAGCCTCTTAATTTGAGCGGATTTCCTTTTGATTTAAGCTTAAATCTGATTGGATCAAGAGTATTTTTCTTGACAATGTTTTCAAGAGTCTGGACTTTAGATGCAATGTGTTTTTTTTTCTAGCGTGAAAAAAAAATCACCTGCAAAAAACTGGGGCAATCCTTAATTATTACAATCTCATTTTCAACCTGAAAAATCGAACAACTGGACCGCGTTAAACAGGAAGAAACCAAGCCAAAAGCCGGAAAATACCGAGCGCCTTCAATTTAGGCGCATGCAACACGGACGTCCATTCGGTACGAATGGTTGTATTCGGAGTATGAATAGTTGTATGCATCGGTAGTTGAAGGCGCTTGTGTTTGTCACACCTACCGGCTTAACTGTGGGCGGGTGTTTCTTTCTTGTAGTTTCAGAACTAGGTTAAATGGACCACGTTAAGCAAAAAGGTACCAAGCCACATCAGCTATTGCCAAATTTAACGGGGTAGTTTAATTTTTTACAAGAAAACGGTCGTGTGGAATCCATTGAAAATTTTAAGGTATTTGCTTCATGCCATGTAGAAAATTCACTGAAATTTGCACAAAAATTCGGACAATCGTTTTGGTCTAAAAAAGTAAATAAATTGCCAAATTGAATTTGGCAATCGCTGATGTGGCTTGGTTCCTCTCTGCTTAACAAGATACAATTGAGTCGTCAAAAAAATGGTCCTGGTCTCGCAATTACAGCGTATCGACGACTCGATTTTTGCCTTTCTATGATTGAGATTGTAATTATTCCAAAACTTCCCGTTTTATTCGTACGCGATTTTGCGGATTTTACTGCAGGCTTTTTCCGGATTGAATTATTATTTTATTAAGCTGTTTTCCATTCTACAAAATATTGTGTATCAGAACTGGTCACGAAGAGGAAACGGCCTTTTGCTCTTACTATGCTCATTGTGGATTCTCGGTCATACATACTTTTCTAGTCGTACTGATTACAAAAGCTTACTTAAAAATTCGATTAAATTTTGACAAATAAGAGTTTCTGCTACCCCCAAAAAAGAAATCGGCAACGACGTCTTTAATTTTATGCCACGAATTATGCATGTAAAGAACAAGTTCGAGCCCGAAATATGCTGGACCAAAACTTATTTGCTAAAACTACACTTTTCAAAATAAATACCTGAAACTGTAATAACGTCGATCTAGTTACATATCTTAGCTCTTCCTGTGTTCTAATATGATCCTTAAGCCTATAAACTCTTCTGTACCCTCCTGTACTCTCTTGTACTCTCCTGTACTTTCCTGTAGCATGAGTACAAATGAGAACAGCTCAAGTTTGATTTCAACGGCACCATACCTTGCTCTCTTATAAATGGTCACAAGTTAGCGTCAAACTGTCCTGATGTCACGGCAGAATTGATGCAATTTAATATTTTTCCATTAAGTTTCATTGAACAAGAAGGTGCTCAACAGGCAACACCAAATGACTGTTACTAGCCATTATAGGTAAAGTTGAATCCCGTACATTACAGTATCCGTCAGTGCCAGGATTTCATTGCCTCGTTGCTTTTCGAGTGTGGCTAAAATGATGATTGGGCGGCCAGGATGGCATAGTTACTAGCATCTGCACTAGCATACTAGAAACTGCACTAGCATACTAGCAACTGCACTAGCATACTAGGAACTGCCATAGTGCGTCTGAATCTAGGTCAGTGGGTCCCGGGTTAGAATATCGGTAGGAATGACAAATATTCACGGAGTTGATGCGTGGATCTGCTGAAACTGACTCTATACTCGATCTTAATTTCTGAAAATGTGAGAGGCCAAGAGCATGGAAGTATTAATAGACTTGATGTCTAGAAGCAATGATTAAAAAGTTTATAGATGATCGTAGACTTCTAACGGAATATAGACTAGATCTTCGGAGTGATTTCTTAAGGCCTAGATACACACGGCGATTAATCGCCGTGTGTATCTAGGCCTTTATCGGCGAGACTTAATAACTGCACGGAGAGTACTTCTCACGACTACCGCGACGACGCAATGACCATAAAATCCAAGCGCCTTCAATTTAAGCGTATGCAACACGGACGTCCATTGAGTACGAATAGTTGTATTCGGAGTATGAATAGTTGCATGGATCTGTAGTTGAAGGCGCTCGTGTTCGCTACATCTACCGGCCTGACTATGGGCGGACGTTTCTCTCTTGTAGTTTTGGAACAAGGTTAAATTCAAGGATGTTTTTCTCGGATCTCGACTCTATACTCGACCATAATCTCTGAAAATTTGAGAGGCCAATTAAGAGCACGGAAGTATCTATAGCCTTGATGTCTAGGGGCAATGAATAAAAAGTTCATGGATGATCGTAGACTCCGAACAGAATATACCAAATCTTCGTTTCTCTTACAAAAGAACGTAACTACATTTCAATGTTGCCAAATTTCCCCTCGCATACTGCATTTTTCGAAGGGTATCTTGGTTTCTTCTTCATGATCTCACGCAAAAATCAGACGAGTTTGGGCAAATGCCCGGATACATTCTTGTAAAAATCAAATTGTTTGAGTCATTGTTGCGACCTTGGAATAGAGTAACGTTTCTTCGTACGGAGGACGACAAAACGGACCACGTTAAGTAAACAGGAACCAAGCCGCACTTACTAAATAGGAAATTTATTTTTTCACATGAAAACAACTGTCCGGATTTTTGTACAAAGTGAATTTTCTGCTCAATGCGAAGCAGATTCCGTACAGTTTTCAAAGCGAACCGCACAACCGTTCTCTTGTTCTAACTTAAATTGCCTCATTAAATTTGGCAATAACTGATGTGGCTTGGTTCCTTTCCGCTAAACGCGATCCAAGTACATATTTAAAATCGTTCCTACAACAAACTCTGGCGTTCTGCGACACCAAAACGCCACATATGCCTATCCTACCAAAGGTTATCAGGAAACTGACGCCGCAACATCTCCTCGTCAACGCCCTGCCGCCACCTCTTTAGGGGACGTCCCCGTCGCACGGTGGATCGAGTCAATAGAAGAGTTCGGACAAAATTTGGATACTTTAAAAGCTCATAACTCTGTTCATACGAAACTATTAGGTTTTAAAAGTGGTTCCATTGGTTTCCTCGTGCAATTTCCTGCTACAAGCATCCCTTGAAATTCAAAATGTGACGAAATAAACATCAACATTTTCACTGTTAGTCAGAAATTTCATGTCCGACCTCTCTGATTGACTCGATCCACTGTGCGTCGCCTCTTCTGGGGAGGGATCATCTTCTTCGGAAGGAGAGGAAGGATAGGAAGAAGAGGAAGGAAAGGAAGGAAAGAAAGAGAGAGTGAAAGAAGAGGCTGGTAACCATACCCCAGCCTAAGAATCGAGAGCCAATTCCAAGGTCACCGACCAAGGGTATAAAGGGCACCTCCACGGTGCCCGCAAATATCCACCGGGGCACACGTGCGGCCGGGTAAGATCAGTAGATACATACATATGAGTCGCTTTTACAGCGCTCTTTGGCGCTTCACGACGCCTAATCGCCACAAAGCTCAGTCTTCCCACAGGTCATCAGGGAGTTGACACTCCCTCATCTCAATCAACACTCCCTGTCGCCAACCTCTCCCTGGGCGTCCCCTACGTCTCCTCCCAGGAGGAACCCAATCAAGCATCTTTTTTGGGAGCCTCTCTTGAGTCATCCTATTGACATGACCATACCAAACAAGTTGTTTGGTCATGACGTCGAACACGATGTCATTTTCGACTCCCATTATCTGACGCACTCTATCATTACGGACCCGATCTCTCCTAGAAAGATGAGTAGATTCTCGATGCAAATAAGAGCGGGAAAAAAGTGGAGAAATGGGGATGTGAAGTATCCTACCTTGAAACTCCTTGCGGGCGGCACTGACGCTGGTGACGATGTTGGCGACGTGGCCGAGGACGGTGGCGAAGAGGAGGAGGCCGAAGAGGAGCTGGACGATGACGAAGATGTACTCGCCCTTGCTCCGCGGCCGGGGGAGGTCCCCGATGGTGGTCAAGGCGAGGGTGCACCAGTAGTAGCTCTGCAGGTACTGCTTCACCACGTCGGTCGTGTCGTTGTCCGAGTAGACCCAGTTGCGGCTCCCGAACCCGTTGTTCTTGCAGATGATATGGTAGAGGCACCCGTTCCAGTGGAAGATCACCAGGAGGTAGTGGATGAGGCTCGCCGAGCGGAAGAGGTTCGGGTAGTTGGTGTGCCGCTCGGTCCGGTCCATGAAGGCCCAGAAGCGGTAGATCTTGACGAGCCGGAAGGAGCGCAAAACCGAGTTGAAGCCGATCGAGAGGTAGAGGAAGTCCAAAGGGAGGAGGCACAGGCAGTCGATGTAGAACGTCGTCGAGTTCATGTAGTGGGTGCGCAGCTTCGTCGAGTCCGTCTGCAGGACGCCGTCCTCCAGGTAGCCCGTCCGGAAGTGGAACAGGATGTCGATTATGTATAAAAAGTCCGCGGAGTAGTCCAGAACAAACCACACGAGGATTGAATCCCCTGCAACACACGCAAAAACAACACAACTGTAGGCAAACTCTAAGGAAAATGTGATTTTTTCTTGTTGTTTCATTCATTTATTACACGAAAAAAAAGTGTCAGGGGTTATCCCCCAAAACTGTTCTACTACCCAAATTTGTTGGATGATATGGACATTTCCAATTAATTTTGGTAGCACCGCAACTCAAGTTGGGGTAGTATCACAACATTTGGGTTAGTAACCTAATTTATCAGGATACTACCACAATTAATTGGGATACTGCCACAATTAATCATGGTATTACCACGATTAATTGGGAATGTCCATATCATCCAACAGTTGGGACGTAACCCCTACCTCTTTTTTTCCGTGATGTAAGAAATACATAATAAAAACAGGAGTCATCGTCGTGTTGACATATCTCTCTGGTTCAAACCAGTAAATAAAAAAATTAATCCTAACATACATAAAATAAAGTCGTTATAGTGAAAAATGCATACGCGAAATAAATGGGATAAATACGAATAGTACACTAATTTTATAAACGGGAGTAAAATGCTAAAAGCTAGAAAGGTGAGTACGGAAAAAATGTGTTGCTGATCAAACGAAAACATTGTTTAAAAAAATATATCCGGTATGTTTCAAATGTAAATTTTACAATAGTGAGAAGCTAATTTAGCATTTTTTTTAATGTAAAATCTGCAATGAAACATGTCGGACACTTTTTTTTAACCACAAATTTTTTAAACCAGCATTTTCATTTTCACCGCGAACACGATGGAGAAGAAAAACACTGAGAGTCGATCCCCGATTCCCGTCTATGTTACCAGGGGTGTGAATTGGACGTATTTCTGCCGAACGGTACTATATGCTTTATGATGTGAGCCCTGTTATGCATGGGTCGCAGGCGATCAGCAATCGCCGGCAAAGTGCAATCTATTTGTATTGAATCAACACATTAAGAAATGTTAGAATGAAAAAACGAGGTGGGAAGTAGTGATTATTATGATTTAAATTCAAACATACGTTATCTCTTTCTTCTTGAATGCATGGTACCAGTTAGCACACTCGCAAGTTCGTGAAATGTAATCAATAATATGCGTTGGGTTTGGTTTGGTTCAGCAACTAAACTAACTCCTTGGCAAAGCGGTGAGTATCGCTGGATTTGAAGGCGTTCCAAGCTGAGGTCGTGCCTTGCATCTCTTCGCTAGAGAAACCTTTACTACATCGATGTTATTGCAATTGCAATTTGACGAATTGACAAGTACGGAGCTTGCAAATTGCCGGCGATTGCTGACTGCCTACGACACATATATTCTTGTAGATCTCAGGGCTCGTGTCTCAATGCACAAAGTTCCGTTCAGCAGTACCTAAATACGTTCAATTGCACTTCATTTTGCGACTAAATCGGTTTCTGTTGGACGGGCGTAAGAATAAAAAATCATGGGCCCTGGCTTTCGTTGATTATGCAAGACGCTAGAGCTTAAGAGGTTTTGGACTTTTAAGCCCGTCTAAGAGAAACCAATTCACGAGGTTCCGTGATCTCGGCCTCCAACTTTTGGTCTTCTGAAGGGACGGAGGGTGTCCGTCTCTAGCTGAACCAGTGGCGTGGCGCGAATTGCGATATATTGATTGTTATGCCATTTAAACCTATGGTAAAGAATCGATTATTAAGGTGTTCGCTGCGAACACCCTGTTTATCGATTCTTTCTCATTGGTTTAGATGGCTTAACAATCGATAAATCGCAATTCACGCCACGCCACTGAGCTGAACCGTTTAGCTACCAGGGAGGACGAGTATACCCCTTAGAGTTGATTTGACTGCCTCGAGATTGACTCAAAAATTTGCTTCAGAGTACATTTATTCTTTTAGGAGAAAAAGCAACCGAACGGAGTGAATTCTTGGCAACTTGGGGATGGATCGAGAGCGCTGCGCTCGAGTAATAAACATATCATCCGCGCTCCTGTCAACCCTTTGTTTCGGCCAGGAAACTATTACAGTGTTTCTTTCGACTTACGTCGTATACTTTTACGATTATGCCGTGCACTTGATTGTCGCATGAATAGGAACGAAGCCAGGACCGTGAATAAAAATCCCCAACTTCGGTCGACGCAAATTCGTCACAGCCACCTCTGACGGCAAAGCTTGGACGCCTTGGGCCTTGTTGCCGAGTGCTCTCACATTTCGTCGTTTCCTCCACGAAAGAACGTAACTCCAATGCAATGCTGCCAAATTCCCCTCGTAAATTGCTTTTTAACCAGGAGAGTCTTGGGCATTCCCAACCGAAAATTTCGCTAAATTTTCCTCAGATTTCAAGCAAAAGTCAGGTGAATTTTCGATACAAATTGCACTTGTACATTCTTGTGAAATAAATCAATTGTTTGGGTCAATTTGGCAAACTTGGAATGGAGTTACGTTCCTTCGTGCGGGGGACGACGATTTAAAGCACCCCCGGGGCCGCACACTGGATCGAGTCACTGGGAGAGGTCAGACAAAATTTGGAAACTTTAAAAGCTTATGACCTCGAAATTTGGTATAAACGGATTCATACCAAATTTCGAGGTTCTAAAAGTGATTCCGTTGGTTTCCTCGAAAAATTGTCTTCTTAAAGCACCCCTTGTAATTTAAAATGTAACGAAATAAACATGAGATTTGCAGTTTTGGTCAAAAATGTATGTCCGACCTCTCTAATTGACTCGGTTCACCGTGGGCCGCCTCGTGGGCCGACGTTCCTGACGAGGTGCCTTCAAAAAATGGTAGAGGCAAGATCAAGACCGAAACGCTCATGTAGTTGTACCTATCCCTTTTATTTCTCCTTTGTAGCTCCGTGATTTGGGCCTCTCATTTTTGGCACTTTTGGTGTTAGTAAAAAGAAAGACATCTAAAGATCCATCACTAAGAATTTAAATATGCAATCGAGTGAGACAAAAGTATTAATACGGAGTTTAACGTTACTTTCTGGCCTACAAAGATGGTTGATAAGCAACTTTTTGTAAAACTGATCAAATGGACGTATTTCTGTCAAACGGAACTATGTGCAATATGACATGAACCCTGTTATGTATATATTCTTATGGGTCTCAGGGCTCATGTCTTAATGCACATAGTTCTGTTTGATAGAAATACGTCCAAATAAAATTCGCCTAATGATGACTGATGAATATCGCGGTGAGATTTTTGCTGGGCAAGTTTTCGATTGATGGCGTTGAGTTGTTTCCCATTTGAAAAAATAAATATAAAACAGAAAGCATGCAACGTCGCAAATCGAGGTGCGCGCTCCTGCAGTTTCACAGTCGTCGATATAAATTGATGTTTTTTGTTTCGTGGGGCAAAATGAAACGCCTTCATTTGGCCGAGAACGCAATGCACGAGAATTATGTAAGAATAGTCGCCTATTGTACGAAATAAAGCCTGACCAACACATCCGACGAAAAATTTCGGAGAGTGACTCCTAAGTTGAGGAATCGGAAAATAACTTTTTAACGTGCGATCTGACACCAATGTCTGAATCGGTGCCAAAAACGGATCCTTTCAACTCTCTGTATCTGCATTATTCAAATTATTGCTACTTTCTTGTCTTTTGCACTCGCAATTATAAATTCGGACTTTCGCCCCAAGGAGTTGGGCATTCGGTACGTCCTCCCTTTGCAAGTCTTTCAGCCAACGAAATGTCAAATATTAAGGGCAGATTCCACTTTTTCTACGCACAGATTGACTAACTCAGGGCCTTATTTGTGGTCGTCCCTCAAAATATTTCTTTCCTCAGAAAACCTTCCTCGGATTGGATTGAATATGTGAGGATTCAACGCCGACTCGGAAATTTAAAAATGCCATAGTTTCATTTAAGATGCCCAATTTTCATGAAATCCATTGACGATGGCGCATCAATGTCAACTCGGGCCTTTTAAGTATCCCCAAGTGATTGTCCTTTGGCACCAAAAAGCTTTTTCTGAAACCAATTCCTTCAGCTGCAACGTAATTTGTGAATCTTTTGCAAGATACAAAGCAACATGAATTTAGGGAATGGTCATTGAAAGAAATCACGATATTTTATCAGTAGTGCACGCTCGCTAATTCGAAATTCAAGGGACCAAGGATTTTTTTAGAATTAAAGGGTTTTTGAATTGGCAAGATTTCGAATTTCAACAAGTGGTATCAAAAAATTTCGTGTTAAAGAAATGTGTACATTAACTCTATAATTCGAAGTGGTGGTACCAAAAGCTCTATAATTCGAAATTTGAGGACACTTTTCGTCATTTTTTTCGTATGGAATAAAGAGGAGGAAAATCTATAAAAACTACATATCATCATATGAAGATTAGAGGCGAGAACAAACTCCCACTTCCCGCTAGAGTGGGTTTTTATTAATGAAAGTTAAATTTTTTTACGTACAAATTAGAAGGGGTTTTTTTTTTTTCAAATGAAGACAAACTGAAAATTCGAATTACGGAGCGTGCAAAAAATACAAAATATAAACGCAAATATATTGCGAGTTTTGTTAATTTAAACGTAGGTTTGCAAGTGTCACAAATCACGCACGATCAACTACCACAACGGAGGAATGACTTTTTCACGGAAGGACGATTGCGAGTCAATCTGGCTTGGCTATATTGACATCCTTTGTAAGGTAGGAGTCTAAAGGAACGTAATGAATCGTTGTAGAAACGGTAAGGAATCGTTACGTTACCCAGTTGATGTAAATGCAGATAGATGAGCCATTTAGCATGTAGAAAGCCATGCTTTCAAGGGCTCACCTGCAAGGGAAGTTACGTCTCCAGTCGCAAAGCGACGACTTGTCGCAACGAAAGCAAAGTCGGTTAGCTCGACTGGAGATAAGCTGCGCGTTCCGTAATGAGAGATCACGTTTCCATTAATTTGAATAACATGTTATTAATGCTAATGTTCTGAGGAGATCGCACTTCCCAGTTAGCGGATTCCCCTTAATGCCTCACTTAAATTTTCATGTTATGAATGGCTCCATGTTATTTACCCACGAGTCCAATTCCTTGCTTAAATCAGAGCCGAGCTGCGTTTCAAAATGAATCATGAACTTTGATCTTTTCCGCCTACTTCTCCTGCAGCCGAATCTGCCCATGTAACTGGAATCGAATTTTCTTCAAAATTTGACTGATCTACTTCAAACGGATTGCATGATTCTATTTACACACCAGAATTCACTCTGTCTGCCGAAACACGGAAGTTAAAGTAGCTCCTCGGCACTTTGGAAAATACTTCGATTGTCGATTCATCAATAATTAATATCGCCTGGAGTTGAAGCCTTTTCTGAAGAAATTTCGAGCATCGAACTACGTTGAAGTAAATCGGGTATTTGTACTCAAAATTTGACCAAGGAATACTTTGAAATAACTCCGTATTGAGTGAATACCGGAACGTAATTTTAAAGGGAATTCAAAATATAATTTTTCAAATTTTGTGTAGAAATACGTGACGTTTACTACAGCGCGAGGATGTTTGAAAATTCTTAAGACATATTCTAAAATATAGAAATGGTCAATTAATGGATCGACCAATAAGTCATTCATCAGAGTGCTGAAGAATCACCTTAAGAGAAAATAATACGTGCATGCACACCACTTCCGAAAAAACAGCTAGCAGTAACTGCACATATTCGGACGGAGTTAAACAGAAAGGAACCAAGCCACATCGGGATCGAACCGAGAAAAAGAGGTTTAAAGATTGGCTCCTGCATAAGACTCAATGTAAAAGATAAACTTCAAGTTCAATCTCTGCAAAATTTGCTCCAACAAAAACTTTGAATTTTAGGCGATAGATAGTAGAGCAGTGGTTGAGTTCAGAACCACTCATAACTCAATTTTTTCCAAAATGTGGGTTGGTTCCTTTCTGCTGAACTCAGTCCATTTAGCCATAAGAGAGTGAGGAAGGTGATGCGTAATGTTGTCTTACGGAACATCACATACTTATATCTCTAGTATTGTGCACTGGAATGTGAATTTCCGACTCTGTATCACTTCATTACAAGTAGCACAGGTTGCAATTAATTACAATTACAGGACCAAATTATTGCAATTGAATAAGATTGTTATGTATTTGCCTATTCGCCTGTTGAAGGGGCTCCTCAAATTGACATTTGGTCAATAAAATTTAAATAAATTGTATTTTTGTGCATTGAAAGTTGCCAACAATCCTCGCAAATGTAACATATTTCATTGTTCGTTTAAAATCGGCACTCGTTGAATGAATGAAGTAAAATAATTTGCAATTCGACGGTGAAAAAATTGTCATTTCGCAAAAGTACACTAAAAAAAAAAAAATATTGGTAGAATTTATCATTCTTGCATGCTTTATTTCACACAGCGTAAAGGAATGGTAAATTCTCCTGATCTTTTTTTTCAGTGTATTTTAACATTTTCGTTGCACTGTGCTACTCGGAAAATAGAGTGAGCCTAAGAGCGATTATGCAAGTATTTGAGATTCTAACCGTTTTCCGAGTGATTTTTGAAAATTTTGAGCAAAACGGAAGATTTGTCAAGCAAAATTTTCCGGCTGGACATGTTGGCTACTTCCAATTCCATTTTCTCGAAACCTCATTTTTGCACCCGCTCCTTCCTTAGGAAACGCGCCGGTTGAGCGACATAATGGAGAGCAACAACTTCATCGATTATTCAATGCAAGGTAACTGAGATCCAAACTCATCGTTTTGGCCCCGAATTGCGACTTTGATAATCCACTTTAAATCCTAATCGAGAACCCCAGGAACACTGACCAGTCTTGAGACGAAGGTTGATATATCCAAAAGGAACCTAGTCACATTACCCATTGCAGAATTTCATCGGATAGTTTATTTTTTTAAGGGACAACGGTCGCACATAATCTTCTGAAAATTCCAGAGGATTTTCTCTACGACGAGGGCGAAATTCCCTATAATTTCCGAAAGAATCCACAAAGCCAATCTCTTGTAAAAAAAAAATAAGTCGTTCGATGCAATTTGGCAATAGTTGATGTGGCTTGGTTCCTTTCTGCTTAACGCGGGACGTTTATAATAGAGACTTTCACTCATGAATAAACATTGAAACTTTGGTCCGAATTCCATTATCTCTAATCTGCTTACATCGACGTTTCCACGGCTCAAAAGGAATAATGCAAATTCACCGTGCAGTAAGGAGGCGACGATTAATAGACGTGTCAAAATGAAGACTTAGAGAATTGGACAATTTAAAAATATTTTAGTTTTATCTACATGAATGTAGAGAATTTGCCTACACAAAAAGGGACCAGACAGTAAAAGTTAAATCGAGAGAGGATTCTGAGCTACTGCTTGCAAGGGTATACTGCCGTGCTAAGGAAGAACGCCGTATGAACATTTGAGAGTTGCAAAATTTTCTTCGATAAAATGTTCATTTTCAACGAAAGTTATGAATATTTTTCTTTGAAATTTTCAGAAGCTTTAGGTAATATTGTAAACATAATCTTTGGGAAGAAAATCTTGGGGAAAAATTGGGAGAAAGATATTCGTGAGTTTACCGGGAAATTTGTGTTTTATCATAGGAAATTTGGCAACACCTGAAGGTTCTTATGGCGTTTTTCCTTAGCATGGCAGTATACGTGACATACGTTACATGCAAGACGCGATGCATACTTCGTCGTTTCCCGCACGAAGGTTCCATTCTATTCCAGGGTTGCAAAATTAATTTAAATACTTCAATTTTTTACGATAGTAAACCTGCATAATTTTTGTCGAGAATTAGTCTGATTTTTGCATGAGATCAGAGGAAAAATTCAAGAAATTTACAGTCAGAAATTCTCAAAATTCTCATGGTAAAAATGCCGTTCGTGCGGAAAAATCTGGCAACATTGAAATGCAGTTACGTTCCCTCGTGAGAGGATCGACGATTTTTCAGGAAATTAAAAAAAGGAAAAGCACTCTTTCGGAACGAGCTTAATCAGGCGCTCCTCCTCTAAAAAATGATATTCGATTTCGTGGAAACCAGCGCGGTCAGATGAATTTCAAGCGGCGAAGCAACAGGATGAAAAAAAAATCGAGGGACTAATATAAAACTCCAGTGTATTGGACTCTTTTAAAAGGAGCGCTCTTTTTTGCCTCTCTCGAGGCAAAGCAAAGTGGGCTCCATTCACGGGGCCCCGTTTTAATCTTGGCCTTTGTACCACCAACGGATCGATTTATATTGCATTCTATTCTGCCTTTAATCTGATATACTGCCACTTACGTGAGTCGTGAGGGGTTGATATGAGGGCGCCTTCAAAAGGGGAAAATACTCGGCGAGTGTCACAAACTAGCCTGTCTTGAATGAGGAAAAAGGGCCTTTGAGGGAGCCTCGCCTCGGCCAGGGATGCGTCAAAGGATCTCTCCTCGAGGAGCCCAAGTGATCCCTTTTTTTGTCCGACTAATTTCCCGCCAGAGAGCTCATTCCGCAAATGGTCCGCACAGATAGGAGCCGTCTCCTTTCCCGGCTCATCCCACCGATTTTCCCTCAAGGTGCCTCTCTCAACCCTAATTCAGGATTTCAACTCCCCAAGTAGCACGCTTCAACGGAAGAGTTGAAATAAAATTGCGATATGTCCCAATGAAATTGCAATTTCCTTACCATGACATTGCAATATTTTCACATAGTTTGCTGAATAAATGCCGATTTTCAACAAAATCAGCAAAATGAACTCCACGTGTCGGAAAGATAGGCAATATGCAATAAACTGAAAATTGCAACTTATTTCAATAATAATGTAATAGACTTCAATAAGTCGTGCTCCTGTGATCAGTAGATAGGCAACATACAAAACATTCCAATGACAGCGATATTTATACTGTGTAATTATTGCGATTTATTGCAATCCGTGTTACTTGGGTCGAGATTATGCAAGGTGATCCGAAATTCTCGTAGCACCTCTAAAAACCTCAGAGTTTTTGTCCCTTTTAAAGTGGATCCCACGAAAATTTTGAAAAGTTATAAACAAAGAATAAAGAAAGATAGTGGAGCAATCCTCCTGGTAGAAATGGCTGGTTTTTACAGACTAAAGGGAAAAAATGATGGACAAACTACAAGGTCTTTCGTAGGTTGCGGTTACTTAATCTATTACGTACCCAATTTATCTATTATAACCACCCGCTCCTACCGATAGGATCGCTCCATTTTTCCATCTCCTTCTTCGTCTATTATCGAAACCGGATTTGTCTTTTTGAAGTTGCCTTCGTCCCCGCACAAAGAGTAAAATTAGCCATTTTTGTAATTTTGAGGATTGGAAAGCCTTTCCTTATACCTTACAACGTCATTACAGCGCTCCCATGCGGCATTGAAAGTTATTAAAAACATCACTTCGCGTATTTTATTATTCCTTGTGCGCTGGTTACACGCTCAAATTTCCATCAATTTCCGATCAAATGGTGACTAGTGCGCATCATATACCATTAAATTTCTGCGGCTTGCAAAAATTTGATGGTAGATGGTGGAGGTGTGGGGCTCATCCTTCATCTGATTTCCACACAACCGTGCTTATTTCAATCGACACGCTGTTTTAATTAATTTTACTCATCAATCTAGATAACTATCGACCGCCATCTTGGTCATCATTTTGATCGGAATTTGACGGGAATTTGATCGTGTAACCAGACCAATAGAACGCGGCGAGGTCGCTGACCAAGTCGAATTCGCCAAGAGTGTCGGTTAGACGGCATTGCTCCTTAGCCATCGTTACGTGAAAACGATAATAATATACGGTGGTGAACTTTAATGTACTTCCAATATTTTGGAAATAATTCAAAGCTCGCGGAATTTCAGGCGCCAAGTTTGGCAACGCGGGAGGAGAGTGAGCCGGCGTGACGCGATCTGTTGAATGGCGGAATTACGACGCGGCATTTAACAACTTGTTTATGAAATACTTTCCGATTAATTATTTGAGATAATACTCGAGGCGGATCGGAATTCAACTGCGCGTGGTTTAACTTCCGCGCTCAACTTTTGGAAAAGTTGGCGTTGCAGTTTTCCGGGAGCACGTCTGGCTCCGTTTTGATTTACAGGATCCGCGCCGCGCGCCGCTCCGCCTTGGACAGGGACGTCGCGACGCCCGCCGATTTTCGCCGCAGTGGAACGTGCGCTGCGTGGCGCGAATTTTATTATCACCTCCCCGTGTTTCGTGGTTCCCTACGGCTACAACCGCCAACAAATTCATGGTCACACACAGAGACGAATGTTTCCATTCCATGAATGCCCTTCCTGTCTTATTTGACTCCGCGCTTAAAACGCCTTCAAATAGCGGTGATACTAATAATAATAATAATAATTTATTTTATTTGTAAATGCACATTTATAACGGCGAAAACAAATATGTCAAAATTAGTTAGGATATAAGAAAAGAAAAAATACTGCGGCACACTCCTGAGTTCAAATAGTTGCATCTCGCGCCTTGTTCGCAATGCAACGTTTCCTTGCAGTATTTCCATTCTATAAATGCGCTTCCTGTCTTATTTGACTCCGCGCTTAAAACGCCTTCATTTAGCAATGATGCTACGGCATACTCCTGAGTTCGAATAGTTGCATCTCGCGCCTTGACAGATGCAACGTAATCCTCCTCAGAGTCGTATTTTGGGGGTCGTAACCATAGTCGTTCTGTACGTACCTTTCGGTTTCTTGTGCAAAAATTGGTTTTAACGAATGAGCCAGAAATTGTAGTTCCTTATTGCAAAATGAAGTCCATTCGATTTACCTAAAGTCACACCCACTGTATTAAAGGATTCTCTGTATAGTTTGAGAAATCAAAAGATTCTTTAGATTTAAGTATACGTCAACAGCGTTTGGCAGAGGAACAAGTCACATCATCTACCGCCAAATTCAATTATGCAATTTAATTTTTTTCAAAAGAACGTTCGTACGGATTCTTCTGAAAATTTTGAGGCATTCTCCTCTCACTAGGTAGAAAATTCACTGAAGTTCGCACCAAAATCCACATTACAGTTTCCATGTAAAAAAATAGAGACTAATTAAAATCGGGCAATAGCTGGTGTACCTTGGTCCCTTTCTGCTTATAACAATCCACTTTATCACTTTCTAGCCCAATCCATTTCTAAAAATGGCCAGTTTGCCCAATACATATCGGAATAACCACTTATTGCAACCCAATATACTGTCGTTCGAGTATTTATGAGAAATGGAGGCACCAAGTTTAGGCACCCGGTCTTCGCCGAGACCTTCCGCTCTCCGTCAAAACTCGCGGAACTTTCAAGAGGTTCTGATTTACAGCGAAGCCATTAAAAGTTGACGACTCGAGAGCAGCCATTTTCCGATCGCGGACCGGTAAAAATGAAAATACGTGCTCTCATTACCCCACATTTTTCCGTTACAGGAGCTTCCGAAAATTCGTCGGGGAGGAACGCAGCTCGGAAGCGTGCTTTTAATTTTGAGCTGAGTGGCGTGAAAAGTTCGAGCGAGTGACGCGATAACGACTACGAAGATTTTACATTTACGAAAGCGGGTCGGACGCGGTTGGAAGGGGTCGAGGAGTTGCATTCGAAAGACGGTTTCCTCGGAACTTGCTTGATTCTCAAAGATAACTCGCGAAATTAAAAAGTAGTCGTCACGGAATTCCTTGTAAGGAAAAAGCGACAGAAAGCCAATTTGCTTCACCATTTCGGCGGTGAAACTGCGGAAATGCGTAACTCGCTTTCCGGCGTTGCGGGTTTCCCGTCATATTTTCTTGTCTACGCGAAGGAAAAAACTTCGTGCGTGGGACCCGAAGTTTAGGTCGTATGGATCTCTGAAGTTTTCGGATTGAGCATCCGAACACTTAAGGTCCAGCTGCTGAGGTTTGGATCACACATCTGAAACTTCAGTTCTTACATCTGAAGTACTTCGGTTTTCACATCCGAAAAACTTCGGTTCTCACATCTGAAGTGCTTCAGATGTAAGAACTAAAGTTTCAGATGTGTGATCCGAACCTCGACAGCTAGACCTAAAGTGTTCAGATGCTCAATCCGTAAACTTCAGAGATCCATATGACCTAAACTTCGGGTCCCACGCACGAGGTTTTTTTCTCCGTGTACATGGAAAACTACATTTTTTGAACCAAGTTTTCTGACCTTCAGTTCTCGCATGATTAGTATTCTTTGAAGGTGGACGCACCTTTTACGCGATTGTACCAAAATTTTTCTTTCAAAGGCCTCCTTTCATAATTTATTTTTTCTTCGGAAAACTATAGTCAGAGTGATCTCTTAAACATTTTCTTGATTCTTTTTCTCTGCGAGTGAATATTCTACGTAAATTTCAAGGTATGAAGTTCGTTCGTTCCGCTTTGAAAAAGTACGATAGGAACAAAATTTTGAGACATGCACCGCAATGAAGATCCGTGGATTCGCACTTTGGCCATTGGTATGAGGAATAAATTCTAGCTGGAACGCAATTCAGCTATACATTCACGACTGCAAAAATGTGAACGGAAATCGAAAAGGTCTGCGTGCATGAAGGCTATTTCAAGTGTAATCTTCCGTCACATTCTTACGGCGCAATGATACAACTATTTGAACTCTCCGGAATGCGTGAGGTATCACGCCGCATTTGAAGACGTTTACAAAACAGCCAAGTTCTGATACCCGGATTATCGTTTTGCATAGTTCATATTATTTTGATATATTCCGTACCATTTGTTTATTTTTAATCCTCGTATAAAAACCACCCTTTTGCTGAATACAATTGAGGAGCTTTCCGGAAAAAGGGCACATACCGAAAAAATGAGTTGTGAGTAAAACGCATCTGAAGTTTTCATTCCTACTTTCTGGGCACTGATGATGACATACATCGGAACTGGGGCACTCATATCAACGTTCATACACCCTAGAATGAATAACGACCATTGGTAGAACTTACACTTCTTTCAGTGTTGTGGGAGGAATTTTTTAAAATGTTCCGTTATGTGCCCTTTTTCCGGAAATGGACCGGTGGTTATAGGTTTTGGCTTTCAAAGCTAAATTTTCAAGACTTTAACGAGTTTCTAAACGAAAATAAATCATAATTTCGATCGCGAACGTGCTAGTGGATCATTTTCGATCATCGTCAATAAAAAAGACAGCAAAACACGCGAAAAATCGAAAAATTAAAACCCACAAGCGCACATTAAAAATCGAATTATTAATAATTACAGAATTTCACGTGTCACCGGCAAAACGCGTAGACAATCACTGCAACCCGATTAAATTGCATTGATTAGTAGAATCAGTGCGATGCATCTGTAATGAGGGATCTTTACTTATATCAGTACCCATCACCTGCCTGCCTGCGCCCTGCGCGCTATCTCCTTAACGTCGCGTCGCGGCGACCGTACCCAGGGGCGAAAAGATGAAATACGCCTGACTTAAGCCTCACAAAACTTGGTCTCTTAGCTCCAAAAATTGATCAATTAAGCTGAAACTCGGGACATTGGTACATTAGGATGCGAGGAATCCGTTTCTGCCATGTCCGGAAAAAGAACACATACGCGTATGTGCCCCTTTTCCGGAATGCTCCTCAATTATCAAGGAAATCACTTGTTTCGTGCTTCCTGGAAACTTGAATTTTGGCGGTTACGCCGTTCTTCAAATGGACGTATTTCCATCGAACAGAACTATGTGCAGGTGAGAAACATGGGGTGTGCTCGTCGAAGCTACATAAAAAACAATGTAAAAGTGGGCGTGATTCCTTTTGAAGAATTGGAAAAGCGGGATATTACATTCTATCAAACAGACTTATGTGCCAACTGAATGCGGGATTCATGAGCCGCGGGCACGGCACGAGAGCGTCGTGAACAGGGCTCATGAGTTAATGAGCAACTAGGCGAGCTGCACAACGGCATCCATCTCCGTTGAGGTCACTGGCGCTTTATTATTCTCATTCACTCTTACGGACAGAGAGCTGACGAGCATACCCCAAATTGCTCACCTACACATAAATCCATTTGGACGTATTTCTACCAAAGAGACCTATGTGGAGGTGAGAAATATGGGGTGTGCTCGTCGAAGCTGCATAAGAAGCAATGTAAGAGTGGGCGTGATTCCTTTTGAAGAATTGGAAAAGCGGGATTTTACATTCTATCAAACAGACCTATGTGCCAACTGAATGCGGAACTCATGAGCCGCGGGCATGGCAAGAGAGCGTTGTGGACAGGGCTCATGAGTTAAGGCGCCCCGATGATGATCTCCCCCTCGCTCAAGTGCGCACAATCATTGCCGCTGACGTCACTGGCGCTATATTATTCCCATTCACTCTTACGGCCAGAGAACTAACGAGCACACCCCATATTTCACACCTCCACATAGGTCTGTTTGGTAGAAATACGTCCATTTGATAGAAATACGTCGGAATAACTTATGGAAATAAAGATAGTAGTTCGGGAGTACTCACGGTTAATTTCCTGGAAGGCAAATCGGTAAATAATAACCCAAAAATTGTATAAAAAAGCTAAGGAAACGATCATGGACCAGTAGTAGCAGAGCCGTCCGGCGGGATCGAAGACGAAGGACCACTTGGCCTGGGAAGACTTGGAGGCGTGATAGGAGTGTTGGTGGTTGGGGCCTGCGCCCGGGTGGGGGCCGGCGCCGTGGGGGCCCCCGCCCCCGCCGCCGGCCGGCCCGGCGCTCCCGTTGAGGGTCTTCCCCTCGGCGAAGCTCCCGGGCAGCTTGAGCCGGTTCCGGATCTCCTTCCGCCGCACCTTCGACCGCGACAGGTCCAGCTCCGACGCCGCCGACGCCCGGTTTATGTACGCCGCCGCCAGCGAGTCCCGCGACGTCGCCAGGTACCGCTGCAACACACAACAAACACATCCTCAAAAACATGAAACACATCCTTAAAAACATGCAACACATCCTTAAAAACATTAAACACATCCTCAAAAACATGAAACACATCCTCAAAAACATGAAACACATCCTCAAAAACATGAAACAAATTTCGTCGTCTCCTGGACGGAAGAACGTAATTCCATTCCAATGTTGCTAATTGGACTGCATTTTGCAATTTGGACTCATAAATTCTGGCTCATCTGAAAAAACACTTTTGTGCATTGGGAAACTAATGGCACATACGTTGTTTTTAAACCGGGCCGGAATTTATAGGTCCAAATTGCAAAATGCAGTCCAATTTTCCCTCGCAAATTGCCTATTAATCGAGAGAATCTTGGGCATTTCTGACTGAAAATTTCCCTGATTTTTCTCTGGATTCCAAGCGAAAAACAGACAAATTTTGGATAAAAATTGCTTACGTACATTTTTGTAAAATAAATTAATTGTTTGAGTCGATTTGGCAACCTTGGAATGGAGTTACGTTCCTTCGTGCGGAAGATGACGATTTCAAGTAGAGCCTCTTTATAGAGAGAGAGTCGAGACGACGACACGGCTAATGGGTGTCACAAATTGGACGGTTTTTGTAATTTTTGATTAACCCATTCTCGAATTCCTATCTCCGTTCCCTCTCTCATTCCATTCGCTCCTCGCCGTACCCCCAATGTCCCGGTCCATTCCTGTTTATAATCTTAGCAATTGGTGGAACTGTGATCTTTAATCCCATTTGTGACTCTGTGAAGGCCTAAAGTGCGGGAACCAATCAGAAATGGATTCGCATTGTATACTCAGTATAAAGGAACTGTAATTTCAAGGATTTGTTTCTGAAAGGGAGCATGTCCATTTCTAAGTGAGCCCCTGCATTCATCGTACTGCCGTGCTAAGGAAGAACGCCGTGCGAGCATTCGAGAGTTGCCAAATTTCCCGCGAGAAAAGATGTATTTTTGACGACATTCACTCACGTTTTTCTTTGAAATATTGGGATATATCAATGGACCACTAGACAAGGTACGAATTTAAGCGATCTGATACATGTTTCTTAACCAGAATTTCACGTAGAAAACGATTCACACAACGAAAATTACGAAAACCAACTCCTAACGAAGATATTAACGTTTTTATTTCACATTGGTTACGAGGAATTTGAACTGCCCGCTCACAAGAAACTCAAAACTCTACGTGAGTCAAATCGCCCACTACAACGGTTTCAGCAAGCTTCTCAATCGAGCAATGTTCATTTCCCATCATGTGTTGTTCAAACTATTAGCAATTTGCTATAACTGAGCCAAAGCGTCAAGATTCAGGTTGCCAGATTTTTATATCGCAGAGACTGTCATGATAACGTTTAGCGCGCGATGTGAATCACGTAGAGCATTGAGTTTTCATGAGCGGGTGGTTTGAATTCACGCATTAAGAATCATTAAATATCTTCGTAAGGAGTTAATTTCTGTAATTTTCGTTGTGTGCATCGTGTTTTACGTAAAATTTTGGTTAAGAAACATGTATCAGAATGCTGAAATTTGTACCTTATCTAGTGGTCCATTGTCTGAAAATTTTGGGGGAAAATATTCACAATTTTGCTGGTAAATTTGGTTTTTATCGAAGGAAATTTGCCATATATGACGTTTTTCCTTAGCACGGCAGACTAGTGTTTGGGCTCTCATTTGAAAATGGACATGCTTCCTGTTGGAGAACTCAGAAAGCACGTCCTCGACTTTGAGCGCTTACAAATCTCGTTGATACTATCCGCATTGCCAGGCAGTTACTTCAGTTGCCGATCCAAATTGAACCCAACTAAAGTCACTAATTTCATTGCACGCACTCGAAAGTGTGCTAGCTGGTACCATTCAATGATTCATTAGACCATGTGTTTTTAATTTAATATTCTGACTGTATCACGAGAGTAGATAACGTGGTGATTCATTGCGTATTTTAGGAGCCAAAATCCGTGACAGGCCCGCTTTTAAACGCGCGAGGACTCGACAGAATTTTAAACGCACCGAATGGCGGGAAAATGATGTAAAAGAAGTACTGCGGCACTCAAATCGCTTTATCATCTGATTTTCCGCACTGATGTTTGTCAAAATATAACGCAATTCAATGCGGAACTGTTGTTTGTAATTACAGATACTCAACAGGGTCAAGGAGGACCTTTAGTCACGACGGTTTGAAATTCGCAAAACTTAGTTGCGGGGAAAAGCTCCTTTAAACTTTCCAAGCGAATATGTAGGTATACAACACATCGGTACATCGCGATTCCAAGACGTCAGGATGAGTTTCGAGTTACCAATTTGCAGTTGAAATATTGGCACAGGTTTCCGAGTGAGAGGTTCAAGGCAGAGAATCCAGGCTGGAAGGGGGTAAGGGGGAGGGCGGGGGTGGTGATCGGGGAGGAAGAATGGGGGAGGGGCAGGAGTGACGACAAAATCATGCCGCTCGTGAATAAGCTTTCTGATGGATGGGAAAAATACGGATGAATTGTGATGTGCCGAGGCCGAGGCTGAGATGGATTCGGATTTCGGAATAACGGGTTTTCTCCGCGATAACGCCCAGAAACGGATTGCGGTTGACCGGGAAAATGCGTCGTTGCCAAACGCCTAGGGAAAAAACTTTATTTTTGCAGTGAGAAAATATTGCATCTGGTCCGAGCCCATTAAATTTTTACTCTTTCCTCTTGAGGACACGAAAGTTTAACCCAACCTGCAGAGCCAAAAGAGCCGTATGCAAAAACGACATTTTTCGCCCCCCCACTAAAACTTATTCAAACTTCGTCTATCAGTTACAAATACTGGAGCGCTTCTTTCCCCAAATTTTCAGACCCCCAAAAAATTTTGGGGGGGCGCAAGGGGGGGTGGAAGTCAAAACCTGTGAACCTCGATATCTTTCGAACGAAACAAGATATTGAGGTCCGGTTTGGACGAAAAATCGTCTTAAATTGCATACTTTAAGATTCTAAAGGTAAAAATCCCAAAATTAAATTTTTAAATTAACTTATGTGCTTTTTTCAGTTTTTGAGGAAAAACAATTTCTTTTAAACAGATTAAACTGAAATTTCACATTTTTTGATTTGAACCAAAACCAGTTTTTTAAATTGCTCGTCTTTTTCCGCATCCAACGAGTGGTCGTATAAGGTGGGGAACTGAACGGTTCCGGAGTTATGATCGATTGAAGTTTCTGCTCAATGCGCGCCGACCGGTTTTCGCGCGCAAAAAAGTCGGATTTGACTGTTGTAAAATCAGATTTAATGTTCAAACTGAGCAAAATGCATTATTAGGGACTCTAAAGGGTCGCTGAGTTCAGAAAATACAGATACTTCCGAAAAATTCACGTTTTTAAAATTACAGCTCCGTAGCGCTATTTTAGAGGCCCACTGAGCGCCGACCGGCCGCTCAGTGGTCCTGTACGGAGCTGTAATTTTGAAAACGTGAATTTTTTGGAAGTATCTGTAATTTCTGAACTCAGCGACCCTCAAGACTCCCTAATAATGCATTTTGCTCAGTTTGAACATTCAATCTGATTTAATAACAGTCAAATCCGACTTTTTTGCGCGCGAAAACCGGTCGGCGCGCGTTGAGCGGAAACTTCAATCGATCATAACTCCGGAACCGTTCAGTTCCCCAGCTTATACGACCACTCGTTGGATGCGGAAAAAGACGAGCAATTTAAAAAACTGGTTTTGGTTCAAATCAAAAAATGTGAAATTTCAGTTTAATCTGTTTAAAAGAAATTGTTTTTCCTCAAAAACTGAAAAAAGCACATAAGTTAATTTAAAAATTTAATTTTGGGATTTTTACCTTTAGAATCTTAAAGTATGCAATTTAAGACGATTTTTCGTCCAAACCGGACCTCAATATCTTGTTTCGTTCGAAAGATATCGAGGTTCACAGGTTTTGACTTCCACCCCCCCTTGCGCCCCCCCAAAATTTTTTGGGGGTCTGAAAATTTGGGGAAAGAAGCGCTCCAGTATTTGTAACTGATAGACGAAGTTTGAATAAGTTTTAGTGGGGGGGCGAAAAATGTCGTTTTTGCATACGGCTCTTTATATCTATTAATATGCAGATGTTGATTGATCAATCCAAAGAAACGTTTCTTCACCGGATGACATTTTTTTGTACTTAAATGTTTAAAAATGTCTTCCTTATATGCCCATCCAGGTAAAATTGACCCAAGGTTTCCTAAAAGCGTGACCCGCAGGTTGCACGGGGCCGGTACATACGGGCTGCAGATGTAGGTCTACAAATGCATCCTTAAAAAAATCAAACGTCTAGTTGGAAAAAAAGAAGAACAAATCTAGGGCCAACACAGCCGAAGATCGAATAGATGTAATCAGGCCTGGCTCTTTTACGTTCCTCTCGAGTTAAGGATACCCCTCATTGGCATCAGAACGGAGTATTGCGAGTTCACGCCTCGCGCCATCGCGCCTTCAATTTTGCAGATGCAGCACGGACATCCATCAAGCACGAATAGTCGTATTTCTGCGCCGTCAAGGCGTATCCGTCCCTTGTTCTTCGAGTATTTCCACATTGTGTTGGTTCCGCTACTTCGTGTCAAGTTTGCGGGGAAATATTGCGGACTCTTCATGTGCAGAGGAGTTTTGGGTATGCAAATAATTCTGCCGTGCTAAGGAAACGCGCCGTATAAACATTCAAGAGTTGCCAAATTTCCCCGAATAAAACACATATTTTTGAGAAAAGTTATGCATATTTTTCATTGAAATTTTCAGATATTTGCGAACAAAATTGACTGAAAAATTTGAGGAAAGACATTCACAATTTTCTCAGTAAATTAAGTTTTTCTTGAAGAAAATATGCAACATCTGAAGGCTCATACGGCGTTCTTCCCTAGCACGGCAGTTCTTGTCCGAGGAATTCATGAACAGGTTTGCAATTTAAAGCCGAGTGGAGAGGTCAACGCGATAAATTATGACCTTTCAAAAATGAAAAACCGTGATTTTATCCGATTTTCTTCTGTTTATTATCGTTTTGCGAGAGGCTATTCTGCGAAAATTCCGAAGGATAATGCGGTTCGCTCTCCTTTTAAAAAGCGGACTATGGAATTATTCCATGTAAAAGTATCAGTCTGGATTAACACATTCCTCTTTTCAGCGCTGTAAAAATAAAATAAAAAACTGCACCTCACACATCGGATCATGAGTAAATTCGAAAGGACTATGTAGAAATGAATATTTTTCAGCTTCTTTTGGATATTTGGCTAGCTCATAAGTATTGATGGCTGAGGTAAATCAATACTTAATTCCAATCGCAATGTTGGAATGTCTGCTTATGTTTTTTTTTCAACCAAGAGATCTTGTAGATTTTTTTTTAATTTTTTTCTTTAAAAAAAGGAAGTAATTCATTGGGAAAGTCTCAAAGTTGCAATGAGAACGCATTTTCCGACTTCAATCATAGATGTGGCTCATATGGGCACTCATGATAACTGAAACGTCGGATGAAATATCAACGAATCAAAATTCCAGCTGAATTTTCTGCAGCAAGCAAGCAGTTTGTTTCGACTGTATACATCATTTCTGATTCTTTTTTTTTTTTCAAGTTTTATCCATCATCCAAGTGACTTAAAAATTATAACAAAATAAAGAGGCAAAATTTTCATTAAAAATGCCGCTTTTGTCGGAATAACCATCCTCACCACCGATAGTTAAAATTGATGATCTGCAAAAAGTATAAAAGTCCATAAACTTGCGATTCAGGCGATAAAAGCTCGAATTTATCTTCGTTTTTGCTTTGAAAAAAACATGAAAACTAAAATTTCAACAAAAAAAAAAATTTAAATTTTAAAATTTCAGCTTCGGAAAGTGCATGATATTCTCATGGGGAAATCATGCAGTTCTGTATGGTAGCTAGTTCTTATTAATTATTTTGATAATTATTAATTAATTCTTATTAATTATCTTGGTGGCAATGAAATAGTTAATTAAAGTAAGTTAAGTCAAACTGATAATCGACAGCATCTCAACTTTGTTATTTTAGAAATGAGAAATTGTCAATGTTGAACATAAAAAAGTGTTATCTCGAGCAGAAATTGTTTCTGGAAGTTCGCCTGCCAAAAGTTTTCATTTGAGCCACACTTTATTGGCCGGCTTCGACATCCAAAATAAGTTGTTTCTCAGACAAAATTATGTAACTATATAAATTTCAACATTGCAAAATTTCCGCTCACAATTTGTATTTTTACTCTGAAACTATTTGATATTATGTATTAAAAATATCGTGGACTTTTTCCGAGAGTTACTGCGAAAAACCACCAAAATCACGGACAGAAATCGCGCTATCATTTTTTAAAAAAGAGTATGCTCGTAAATTATACAACTTTGGGATAGGAATACGTTCCTTGCCTGAGAAACGACGCTCCTAGCGACAGCTCATAGTCCTCGGTGAACCAGAGGGTCCTTTTTTCGATAGGGAAGTTGACGTCATTAAAAGATGGTTAGATTTTTTCACCGTATCAAGGTCTAATTTCCCTTGAAAATCCTCTGGCACATTTTCAAAAATGTTAATAAAAACGTGATAGCCCTCAAGGAGCTTCTCACCACCAAAGGGCTAGCTGGACCGACGCCAGAGCCTCCGTTAAATGAACATAACACTTCCTAGTTGGAAAGAGTGACCCATTAGATTGTTTCATGAATCGCATCCTCCAATTAAATGCAACTGCAATAAATTGTTAAATAGGTGAATTGATGGGATCTAATGATTCATGGGCGCCCATTAGAGAAATAATGTTTAACAGTTAATCCTTGTTGATCAAAATAAAAATACGATTTGTGAGATCGCCAAGTTTCCGAGTTCCATATTCATGATCTACGCTTGGAACTCGAACTGATTGCCTACCCTGCCGAGACAAAGTATTTAGCCAATACGGTCACAATATTGCTAACCGATTCAAGTACACTTATTTTGGGATAGAGGATTGAACGTGTATTCTGCCCACCTTCTTAATTTTGCGACTATTTTATAAACGAACATATGAATATATCAGACATTGAACAAAATCGAAGTTTACACTTACAAATCGCTATTTCATCATTTCATTGACCTATAGCACCAGTAAAAATGAATGATATAAACCCGAATTTTGGCACGAACATTTTTTATTAACCAATCAATTTTCGTCCGGGAACAATGACAATTCAAGGCTCCATTCCATTTGACGCACCCTATGACAGAAAATGAATCGTGTTAATAGGTCGCTGTGGCAGCTTCGAATTATTCTGTCTAAAAGTGAAACTGGATGGCGAATGACCCTCACACGATAACCGAAACTACTCACTACCACCGAGTTAAAGCACTAGAGTTTAAGGGACATCGACCTTTTTACTCATATTTGGGTTTGTACGGAGTTAAAGGGAAAACGAAATTGACTGCTGAACTTCATGAAACTATCTGAGCAAAAAGAACTTTCAATTATACCCAAGATTGACTTATCAGCCAAAATCACGGAAGCGGTGGAGCGTAACCGATAGGAGATGGGCTGATTTCGTCTCTTGATCGCAGAAGGGACGAGAGGAGGGGGGGGTATGAATATAAGGCCCGGATAATTTTCGATTCCGGAGGAAGCGGGCCATGAGAAAAGACACCTGTTCCCCGAGCCGCCGGCTCGCGCGGTAGCTCCTGTGCTCCCGTGTAAAAGGAAAAACGCATCATCAACACTCAAATGTTGCCAAATTTCCACCATTGAACTACTTAATTTTGAAAAAATGTACGTGTGTATTTCCGCGAAAGTTTTAAATACTTGAGATTAATTTGCAAAACATAACCTCTGGCTAATTGCAGGTAAATATTCCTGACTTTCCTTAAAAATTGTGACCTTAGTATGTGGAGATTTCCTCGTCCCTCTGAAGTAAGGGCGTGTCTCTATATTGACCGATTTAATGTCTACCTCATACATCAATTGGACTACATTTTGGAATTTGGAGCTATAAATTCTAGCCCGGTCTAAAAACAACGTATGTGTCATTAGTTTCCCTATGCACAAAAGTGTTTTTTCAGATGAGCCAGAATTTATAGCTCCAAATTGCAAAATGCAGTCCAATTGTTAACAAACACATAAACTTGTCCCTGACTCGCGTCCTTCGCGTCATGGTGGTAAAATGCGTCCAAGTGTTTATTACAATCGAAATGTCTCGTCTTTTTTTTCGCTCTTTATTGATTTTTGACCTGCCAATGACTAAATTGCGATACTTCAACATAATTAACTCTCAAAGAATTCGTACATGAGGTTACGTTACGTTAAATTAATTGTTTTGGTTGTGACCAAGATTTCGATATTACGTCGAATGACGTAGTCACTAGATCACTCTAATTCTACACTGAATATAAAGATTGGTAGAATTTACCATTCCTTCATGCTGTATTTCACACAGCGTCAATTCTGCCGGGAGAAAGGTTAACCCTTTATTGCATAGCGTTGCATGAAAGCAACACATGGTTTTCCGCTTCATTTCTATGCTAGAATATTAAAGTAAGTCAAAAATGCTTTTTGGGAAGCATCATAAGTTTGATGTCCTAACTTAAAAAAAAAAAAAAAAAAAAAAAAAAAAAAAAAAAAAACACCTACAGGAATCGATTTCAACTGATTTTATTGTCGAAAAAATACTGTACAATGTAGATTTTCTCTCTATACTCAACGATTAGCTCATGCAACAAAGGGTTGACGTTACTGTATACTGTCACAGGTAACAGTTCCTCTGACAGAATCGACTTGAAGATAGGTAGAATTTACCATTCTTTCACGCTGTGTGAAATACAGCGTGATGGGATGGTAAATTCTACCGATCTCTTTTTTTCAGTGTACATTAGCCCTAAAAAGCATAGAGTTTTATGGAGAACAGAACTCAAGTGGAAACAGAGATACATTGTAAAAACGGCGATGCGGCAACGTCTGAGGGCTAATACGCTATTCTTCCTTAGTATGGCAGCGTGTGAGCAGGAGGAATTCGATCGGGCCCTCATTCTCGTTCGGGTGATACCGCCTTGATTGAAAACCACGAAATATGAATAATCCTAACGTAATATCCAAGAGCCTTCTACGGGCCCTATTCCCAGATAGCGCGGCGAGGAGGAAGGGGAAAGGGATATTGCGGGGGAGGGAGGGTGAGAAGTAGAGGGGGAAGCGCAGGGGGGCTGGATTTCGGCGTCTTCGCTGCCCTCGGGGGAACGGTGTGAAAGACGGAAGGAGTAATTTTGTGCGTCTGCAATATAAAACGCCTTCAATTGCGTTTGATACTGTGCAACACACCGAAGTTGGTATAGTTGTATTCTTAGGTTCGAACTTAACTCGCGTGAATTGCTCTACCAAGTAAGGCATGTCAGCCTTCGAACTGCTGTATCTCAAGTTACTTCACATATTTCATGCCCATTACTGCCCTTGTAGATGTATGAAAGAGACCAAGTTCTCGTTGTCTATTAGAGAGAGCAAGACAAACGGTTGCTACACAGGGTGGCATGGTACGAAAGGTTGGAAATTTTGGTGAGATATTCCATAGAATTTCATGGGCCGGCGAAATTCATGGAAAAATTCGAACTTTCATTCGAGGAGCTGAGAATGCAACCGGTTTTTTCACGGAGAAGAATGGCCGCGAGCATCTGCAAGGCCGTCATCACAATATTTGGAACACGTTTTGCAATTAAGCACTGACATTTCTAGCTTTTTATGGATACAACATACGTGTCATTAGTTTCCCTGTGTAAATAGGTGTTTTCGTGTATAAGTCAGAAATTGCAGTCCAGAATTGCAAAACGCAGCCCATTTTTCACTTCAGATTTCTTGTGAAACAACCAGAGTAATTTCCGTTATCCTAGTGAAATTTTGTACATATTACGAATTCTGGCCGTATATAACTTAAAGAAAAAAAGGAGTGAAATATTGGAATGTCGCTCCTAATTATGATTTTGGATTTTCCCCCGTGCTTGTGGGTTATTCTCAATTTTTCTTTTATTTTCATCCTGCGAGAAAAATGATGCATGAATATTCGTGAATGTACCTGTGGCATTCTGGTTGTCGTGAGCCGAGTTCTGATACAAATAGTACTCTAAAATTCGAAGAGGAAAATATTAGCATGGTGCTCCTACAGGAACACGTGCTTTGATCAACTTTGTGCTTGTAAATACTTTACTCGTTTTTCCTTTGCGAAAAAATTAGTTACGAGCAATAAAATGCAATGTCTTCGAACAATATTGGACAAATGTTGCTATTGTTTGAACTGCATATTGCAGTTTGGAACTATAATTTCTTGTTCAGTTTGGAAACAACGTATGTACCAGGGGTTTCCCGATGTCAATACGTGTTTTTTTCAGATGAGCCAGTAATGGGCCTGTTGCAAACTTTTGCTAGAGTAAAAATAAGAGTTGTTTCTTGTAGATAATGCCTCAAAAATCACGATGAGCGCATCGGCAAAGTCTGAAATGCACTCATAACTTCACAATCTGCGTAAGAAATTTGCGGTTTTTTAAGCTTCCCGCTTCAAAAACGATACTACGGCATAGGTGAACATTTTGTTAGAGGAGTCGCTCCATCGTCGGCGATATTCATCATGGCCGACGCTTGCGCAGTTCCGCGCGTATTTTGAGGAGAGTTCAAGGTCAATCAAGGCGGGTGAGGAAAATATGAACGTAAACACGCCGATTGTTATCTAGTCTAATCCTGTTCAAGTGTTATCTCGTCCCATCACAGGTGTTTTGGCGGATTGTCGTCGGCCATGATGAGTATTGCCGACGATGGAACGACTCCTCTAACAAAATGTTCACCTGTGCCGTAGTATCGTTTTTGAAGCGGGAAGCTCAAAAAACCGCAAATTTCTTACGCAGATTGTGAAGTTATGAGTGCATTTCAGAGTTTGCCGATGCGCTCATCGTGATTTTTGAGGCATTATCTATAAGAAACAACTCTTAGTTTTGCTCTAGCAAAAGTTTGCAACAGGCCCATTGTAGTTTCGAATTACAAAACGTAGCTTATTTCGCGTGGTGCTGGATATCCTCATTTTAAAACACAGGAAATCAAAAATATTTCACGATTTGAAATTTCATGAGACGTTGGCATTCTCCTATCAAGCCAATTAATGCTTGTATTAATGCTTGTAAGAAAAGGTACTTTGTCCACTGGTCAATTAGGAAAGTGTAAAGCATGGATGGATGGAGCATCGATGACCAACTAAATCTTATCTGATAAGGAATTTTAGGTGTGAAACCCTTATTTCAGTCTTTAAATGATCAAAATCCACCAACAAGTTTAAAAAACTAATTGCAGTAATGCGTATCTCCTGTTGAAGTGTCGATTCTTAGTGCCAAAAACGTGAATCTCGGCATTTCTGCCGTATTGTCTAACAGTTCGAGAAATTATTGAAACTGATGATGGAGTTTGAAAAAACATATTATTCTTGCTATCCTCCAGAATTCTTATCCTTCTACCTACGATAAAGAGGAATGCAGACAGTTTTTTTACTCTCCTGGAAAATCGTGTTTTCCGAGATACGCACTTCTGCACTTTCACCATCTATTTGTCGTATCTCAAACGAGCCAGAAATAGCAGTTCCTTACTGCAAAATAAAGTCCAATTAAAGCCGAGCGCTTGAGACGAAATCATGGACGTGAAAGCAAAACTTGGAACACGCGTATTCTTCGGAGGAAAACAATGAGCCCGAGTTAAGAAACGAGGTTAAGACAACGCAACTTGTCGAAAATTTTTCCCGGCACATCCCCACGTTGAATGGTTTCTGACAATTAATTATCAAACCGAGGAAAATTGCTCACGTTCCACGTTGCCGGCTTCTTCTTGCAAAATAAATCAAAACTTTTGATGAGATGACTCAGTAGAATCTTAAAACTTATGAGAAAAAACAACATACACTCATTATTGATAGAATGAACGCAAGCTGACCTTCCACGGAAAAAGGGAAGTTCGTAAAAAAAACTCTTATATTAGTTACACAAGAGAAGAGAAGTCGTTACCTTGTGGCCTAAGTTTCACAAGCAACATGCGACGTTTAAAAATTTCCGCCGAATGTTCATTATTTTACAAAGAAATTGCTCAAAGAATCTGTGCAGAGAAATCACTGAATTTTCTTTGTGCTGTCGATAAAATTCAGTGAAATTTTCAAACAGATTCAACCAACAATTTCTTAGTAAAGAAATAAAATGGCGGCGGGAACTTTCAAAAATCGCACTTGTGATAATTTGGCCGGAAGGTGACGAAGTGTGGAGAAAAGTCCATTTCACTGTGAATGGCAAAAAGAAACCAGCGATTAAAAGTTTCTTAGGCGCACTTTTAACTCTTTATCACGGTAGAGTCGAGCGCCTTCAATGTTTCTTGCATGCAACGAGGACATTCCATGAGCACTAATGGTTGCATGAAGGCAGGCGTTATCATCAACATGCTTAGGAGTTGGTGCAAAATTAAGAGTTTTATAACGATAGAATTATGGAACCAGTCGCTTGAGGGTACGCAAAAGTGTGCTTTTCAATGATGCAAGTGTCGAGCCTGTTTACGGATAAAATAATACGTGTTTTTTTGCCGAACGTAGAACATAGTCGATGGGCTCTTTTTTTTATTCAACCTGAAAATCTCTCTTTGCAGATACAGTTTTCTTCATAGATGAGCCATGCAGAAAAATTAATTTTCAATTGCGAGAAACGGTCCATTTCCTTGGATTGTAAATCCTTAAGAGCTCAATTTATTTCGGCAACTAAAAACCGGTTCAAAAATTGCATCTCTAGTGCTCCATTCATGCCTCTGTAACCTTTAGCACTTAAGTAGACCAAACCCTCTTTCGCAAAATAACTTCGAAGCCTTCATTATTTAATTTACGAGTATTCAAGCCGGTGCAACTACACTTGGCATTTTATGTTCCCATTCAATAAAGTTCCCAGACTTTGACGGAAGTTAAGTCGAAGTCTATGCATGGCTTGATTGCTCTTTAAAAATTTCCCAGTGGAATTCCTGAGATTCCATTTTTTGAGTACCTATATTTCTACCTCGGCAAACATACTTGGGAGACATACCAAACACATAAAAATCAAATGGACTTTTAGAAAAGGGAATTATAATTTTTGGTTCATTTCAGAAGCAAAATAATCAAGTAGTCCAACTGTAGCCCCCGCATATTTCTCCCTTTGACGTTGATTACTATAGACTAAACGCGCGTTTCGCAGAACGGAACCAAGTCACATCAGCGATTAACAAGGGCAATTCAATTTTTTACAAGAGCATGTTTGTGCGGCTCTTTTGAAAATTCTAAGGAATTTGTTTCGCACCGAGCAGAAAATTCACTGAAATTCGCACGAAAATCTGCAAAACCGTTTTCTTGTAAAAAATTGAAGTGCCCGATTAAAGTTGGCAAAAGTCGATGTGGTTTGGTTCCTTTCTGCTTAACGCGGTCCAAACAGAGCTCATTTCTGTGACCTGAGCAACTACACAGAGTTGTCAGAGAATTAAGAAAATAGAATTCCCTGACAATTGAACGTATGCCAGATACTTAAAAAGACATGATTTGAAATAGTTTTCGGGCAAAAATTGTTTTTCGAAACGTCGAACCCATTCTAGAAAGGAAATACATAGGCGACAATTTTTCTGTAACCTTTTCGTCATTTTTTCAGACATTTACAGGTTTTCCCTAACTTTTTTAAATTCCCATTTTAAAATTTCCGGAGGATATGCCAAATGCTTAAAACGACATGATCTGACACAGTTCTCAGGCAAAATTTGTTTTTCGAAACGCTAAACCCACTCTAGAAAGGAAATCTCTGACATTTCCAGGTTTTCCTATATGTATGTATAAGTCGCTTTTACGGCGCGCTAGGGCGCTCTGCGACGCCTACTCTCCACAGGAATCTGTCATGGTAGAGATCCTCCGGAAGCTAGCATCTCTCCATCTTTTCACGGATACCATCTACCCAGCGTTTGGCTGGACGTTCTCTCCGTCGTCGCCTACCCGCGGAACCCACTCCAACACCTTCTTCGGCAACCTGGTATCAGCCATTCTCTACACATGCCCATATCATACCAATTGCTTGGTAATGATATCGTGCAGAATCGTCCCCTCAACGCCTTTTATCTCTCGGACACATTCATTTCTAACACATTCTCTCCTCGAGATTCCAGCGGATCTTCGCCAGAAATCCATCTCTGTCACCTTCAGCATTTCTTTGGTCCGCTTCTTCAACTGCCACACTTCACTGCCATAGGTGATTATAGGCTTGAAAACCGAGTTAAAAATCCTCTTTTTGTTGCCCTTGGAAATCCTTTGGTCCCAAAGAATCCCATTAAGCATGGCGATGGCTTTCCTTCCACACTGGAAAAAAAACACATTGGACCTAGAGTCCAGACTCTTGAAAACATTGACAAGAAAAAATAATCTTGATTCAATCGGATTTTTGCTTGAATCAAAACGAAATCCGCTGTTAAGAGTTATGTTAAGAGACTTGGTTCTTGATTTAAGCTAGATTCTGATCGAATCAAGAGTACTTTTTCTTGTCGATGTTTTTAAGAGTCTGGACTCTAGATCCAATGTGCTGTTTTTCCAGTGCAGGCTTTCCTGACTTTTCAAAATCCCTTAACATTTCCCGGTTTTCCCTGACAGTGGCAACCCCGGACACACCGCGGACTAATCCGAAGGAATTAAGGCAATTGGTGATTATTAATCAACTTACATTGTTCGTCGGGACGTCAAGTGTGGTAAGGGTTAAGAGGGGATGCATTGAAGGGATCGAGCGAGCGGCGGGGGTGGGGCGCCGGGAGTATGTGCAAGTTGGGAGTAGGCCCTTTTGTTCTCGGCCACGCTGCGAAGTTTTTTCCCCCGGCTGGCTCGGTGCTAAGTTCTAAATATTTCATCGGGGGCTCCTCAAAGTACACAGTCGGCTAAGCGAATTTTAATCGGGCGCTATTGACTCGCGGCTTCGGAGTTATTTCCACTCGGCTTCACTCGTCTCCCGCCGCCTTTTTTCCCCTTTCGACTCGACTCGACTCGACCCGGGATCCGGGGCCTCCGCGATAAACTGATTACGCCTCGATCCTTGATAATTGAACCCTGAAGGGACGGGGGAGGGTCCGGGTGGGGAGCGAGGGAGTATTTACGACTCCATTGCCATTTCATGCGGCTAAACGTTGAGCATTTTAAATTGGTGATAATGGATCGCTAAACAAGGTAGAAAGAGCTTCCCAAAAAGAGGCTAATTCTACGTGTAAAAACACGTAGGAATCGATGTGCTACACATGCGTAAACAAGGATAAGAACCCCGGCGATACATCAATTCTACAAGGAAACAGCAAAAAATTAGGCCGGATTATGACCCCGTTGCCCCCCCCCCCCGGTAACTCGAGAACGGTTCATATACTCATTTTGAAATTTTTTCCTGAGTTTTCTGTTAATATAAGCTTCCATTTAAACCTTGGTTCGATGGTCGAATCGAATACCTAAAAAGGGGCCAAATTTTGGGAGGCTCTTTAAGCATTCTGATACCAGTTCCTTATTCGGAATCCCACGCAGAAAACGTCGAGTCTTGCATCAAAAATTACTCAGATCAACTCCTGTTTAAGATATTAACGTTTTAATTTTATTTTGGTACACCGAGAAAAAAGTTTGGTAGAATTCACCATTCCTTCACGCTGTATTTCACACAGCGTTACTTCAGAGTCAATTCTGCCAGAAGAAAGGTAAACGTTACTATATAATGGCACAGGTAACCATTCCTCTAGCAGAATCGACTGTAAATTCACGCTGTGTGAAATTCAGCGTTAGGGAATGGAAAATTCTACCGATTTTTTTTTCTCGGTGTAACACGGGAGATTTGAATTGCCCGGTCAGAAGAAACTTGATACTTAACGTGGGTCAAATCGCGCGTTACAATGGTTTTGGCAGGCTTCTCAATCAAACATTGTTCATTTCCCAGCCTTCATTGTTTAAAATGTAAATAATTTGCTGCAGCTGAGCCAAAGGGTCAAGATTAAGGTAGCCATATGTTCGTATCGCAGAGACTGCCACGGTAACTTTTAGTGTGCGATTTGACTCAGCAACTCAAGTAGACCATCGTGCTCTCGTGAGCGGTAGGTTTGAATTTGCGCGCCAAGAAAAATTAAATATCTTGTTTGGAGTTAATTTCAGCAATTTTTTTGCGCAAAAAAAACATTAAAAACAAAAACAGCAGAAAAAAAGAAGCAAAAAATGCTTGGATTCGTGCCTTGTCCAGTGGTCCATTGTCAGAACATTTACTCGAGAGACAGTGCTTGGAGTCCTCATTCATTGAAAAGAATTAATCGGCTGTCTAGACATGCCGTCCGTTTCGGGCTGAGAGACCGAAAGAGGCTTGGAGCCGTGGCTTCATCTGTTCCGGGTGTTACAACCGGAAATTTCTGCCTCGGGGCCCGGAACGTAGACGTTACGTCTATACAGCCCCCGAGTGCGGCTTTCACGGCCGGGTTTTATCAGTGTTCTATATTAAATTTTTTTCTTGAGAAGTCCTCGAATCGGTTCCGTTTTGCTGTGGCAGTGAAAAATCACAGAGATGACGCTTTTTACGAACTTCTTGTGACATTTGTCGTAACTATCCGCGATCCTTTACTTCGACATTTCCACGAATGAGTGTCTGAAAAATTCATGAAAATTCGACTGCGACATTGACAACGTTGTAAATCCTAGAGCCGATTCGGAGAACTTAATTTCTTGAGAGTTCAAATTCCGTTAACGAGGAATTAGAGATGATTTCCTTTTGCACCCATCCCCGAACCCCTAATTTCCTATTTCTCCGTATTTGTTAACCGCGAGACTTTTGCGGAACCTAAACTTCACGGATAACGAGGATCTCTTGTGCTAATTGCTTCTTTGAATAACACCATAGTAAAATTCGCCATGAAAATCTACCTCAAGTACCTGCAGGGAGAGTATTGCCAACTCAATCCTCTTTTACTACAGAGAATGTGTGCCGCTTTCCGATTTAGTGGCAAGTTATAGCAATAGCGAGGCGTGCTTAGCGATACATCGATTGATCTGCCATTTAAACCTATTAGAAAGGATCGATAAACAGGCTGTTCGCAACGAACACTTTCATAATCGATTCTTCACCACACAGCTTAAAATGGGGAAGTCTTTTGGATGATTAGTGGCAATTTGACAAGGGACGGAGGCTTCCTTCGATAAAATTTCTCGGTCAGACGCTTCTCAGCCCGTTTTCTCAAAACCTCATTTTTGCACTTACTGCTCCCTTCGTAGCACGGCAGTATTGTACTCTATGGGAAAATTAGCGGGGCCTTTTGCGGGGTTTCGGCTCGATGTTGCGACGGTGGCGCCGCGAGGTGGCGGTAGTAGGTCAACAGATCGACCCAACCTGTTTGCTCGCTTGAGGTCTTGCTGCGTTGATGGCAAACAGGAATATTCGTCTCAATTGTGACGGGCAACCAGAATCAACATCCCCTCGCCCTCGCAGGGCCCACCCTTCCCTTCCCTCCCCCTCACGCTCGCCGCTTTTCCCGGCCGAGCATTTTCCTCGCGGCCACGTTGCCGCCTCTTCACCGAGATAAATCACATTTTCGTGTCGATGCATTTAAAGAGCTACTTACAGGGAGAAAAAAAGTGGTGACAGATTCCGATTTAATTACGCCGTTACGCAGGTGGGTGCAACATGGTGTCATATGTTTAAAAAATCAGGGATTCAAAGGATAGAAGGTTGTCCCAACGTCCGTTTGTTTTGGTGTAATGCAACACAAAATTTAGTTCATGACAATTTTTATAGCATTTCTTCATTCCCATTAATCACGTCGTTTTCCAGAAAATCGACGAAAAAAACGTTTGTAAAAACTTTGTGAAAATTTTTTGATGTTTGCACCATCACATTGCTTGATTGTCACCTGCCGATGATTAATATTTCATATCCTTGTATTTTTTAAAAAAAATTAGTGCTTTAATGCTAGTGGTAATACTTGTGGTAGCTTTATGCTTATTGTGTGTAAGTATGTTTAGGTTAATGTCTTGGATAATGCTCCGAAGACGAGAGAAACTCCGAAACGCCGTTAGCGTATGTAAATAAATCCATTTATTTTCACTTAATGTACGATGTTTTGGCAAAAATATCTTTCTCTATCATGACACTGATAATTGCAAACTCCTTTGATTACTTAAAAAAAGAAGAAAAAAAATCAGACGCCAAACTGAGAAAGAGAAACGCAGCTAAAGAAAGAAGAAACGTATTCGGGCCTCTTTTTAAAACTTTTCTCCTTGATCTGAGTAACAAATTATTGGCAGCATACAGCGAAGCGTTTCGAGTTCACCTCTTGCGCCATAGCGCCTTCAATTTCGAAGACGCAACACGGACATCCATCAAGCACGAATAGTTGTATCTCGGCGCCGTCATCAACGCGCTTCCTTTTCTTTGCTCTATTTCCACATTTTGTTAGTTTCCGTTCGTCTTGTTTATAATGGTGCTTCAAGGACTGCGTGAGCAACACAGCCGAATATAAAAGATTTGTATTCGAACCTTATTTATTTTTTTCTTTACAGGTTGGTTATCAACTGTCATTTGGCGGAAAATAGCGTTGAACTCAGACTTTAATTTTTGCTTCACTCGATTAACTTGCTTAAATTCTTAGTAAGGCATCACTAAAATATATTGGCACTGAATATGAATGAAATTTTCGCCATTTCCTGTGTCATTGTATGTAACCAAATCTTCGTTGGTATTTGATCCAGACATTCCGTATTTAACAGACGGATTCTATTATTTTTTTCCATGACGAGAAATTGTTACCTACTGGCTAAGGTGCCACAAGCGCCTTGCGACGTTTCAAAATTTCCATCGCCGTTTTATTTTTTACGGAGAAATCGTTGGTTGAATCTGTTTGAAAATGCCACTGAATTTTAACGACAGCACAAAGAAAATTCAGTGAATTATTCAGACAGCTTTGTCGCACAATTTCTATATAAAAAATAAAATGGTGGCAAAAATTTCTAAACGTCTCATGGCGCTTGTAATACCTTGGCTGAAAGGTGACGATTTCTTCTCATGGACAAAAAATAATAGGATTCGTCCGTTAAATACGGAATGCCTGGATCAAATGTCAACGAGGATTTGGTTACAAAAAATTGGAAAATTTCATTTCATATTCAGAGTCAGTATATTTTAGGGACGCTTTATTATCAATCTAAGCAATAATCGAGTGAAGCAAAAATGAAAGTGTGAGTTCAGCGCTGCTTTCCGCCAAATGATAGTTGATAGCCGACTTGTTAAGCAAACAATAAGTAAGGTTCGAATACATGCCTTTTTTTCTTCGGCTGTGTTGCTTACGCAGTCCTTGAATCACCATTATAAACAAAACAAACGGAAACTAGCAAAATGTGAAAGTAGAGCAAAGAAAAGGACGCACGTTGATGACGGCGCCGAGATACAACTATTCGTGCTTGATGAATGTCCGTGTTGCGTCTTCAAAATTGAAGGCGCGATGGCGCAAGGCGTGAACTCGAAACGGTCCACTGTATGCTGGCGAAATTTTCTAAACGTCTCATGGCGCTAGTGATACTTTGGCCGGAAGGTGAGGAAATCACCACTCTTTTCAGGCCTCCACGGCATATTCCTCACCCGCTAAATCTGAAAATCGTTAGCGAAGTGGCAACGGTGGGCATGAATTTTTTTTTAAATTGATATTTCACGCAGGGAGATTACGCGGCGAGCCCGTTGCGCAAATATTTGCTCCGATCGTGCGTCCCTTCAGCTCCGACGAAATTGCTCATTTTTAAAGGATCTCCCGATATTCCCTTTTGCCGAGGCCATGGCCCGGCCTTTTCAGTCCGGATTTTTTGGCAACGCCGCTGGAAAAACTTTTACAGATTCTCTTGGACAACTTTCCTTGTTATTTTTTAAGCGCGAAATACACCTGTGGCATAATTGGAGGTATTTAAACTAAATAAGCCTATTTACACAACAAGTTTTGAAAAAAATAAAGAAGGAGAATGCATGCAGTAGCTGAGAACGGGTAATATAGACGCTGTTTGCGGTGACATTTTGTGAGCATAGACTCTCTGTTGCATTGAATTGGATCCAAAAAATAAAAATGACATAACTTCTTTCAATAAATCGATATAAATCAACGGATGTGACCGTGTACCCACGTCGCGGTTTTTAAAAATCTCCGCTCCCATTTTATTTATTTATTTATTTATTTATTTATTTATTTTTCTTCTTTTTTTTTTAAAGGAAAACAAATCAAAATCATTTCTTGAAACTTGATTTTTTTCCTGTCACAGTTCTTTCTAGCATTCTACCGGACCGATTTCCAGGATTTTTGCGGTCATCGACAGGTGATAATCCCTAGATGAGCCCGCTCTAAACAGATTTTGGACATAAGACCCACTTTTAGCGGCTCTGGTGCTTGCACTAGAGCTGCTATTCCGGACGGTCCCAGCTGCGGAGTATCATTGGACCATGTTACATTGGAGAGACCGCGCGTTGGTTGATGGGAATCGGCGCCATTTTCTGCTGTTTAGGGGGGACTGATTTTATTTTAATTGATATCTTTTTCCTGTGAGCGAATGCTATGTTGTGTAGTGTATTTTTGGAATCATGGTGATACTGTCAATAATTCAAAACAGGTCTGTGCTTTAATCTCGCACTGGAAAAAATGTACTTTACGTTTAAAATTTGAAAATTCAAATCTATAAGTTTTCGCGCTTTTTTCGAAGAATGCCGTGGTTGGAGCTTCCTAGTCATACTACTCGACATCAGCTGATAGCAAACAAAGGTTACCAAGGAAACCGTAAACGCGTAACAACTACCGTCGCCAGAGCCGCTTTCCGACGCGAATGCGTTGGAGCTTCCTGCTTGTTTTATAATTACGTAATAAAAATAGGAATCCTCCGATTTAAGCAATGCAAAGGTATGTTATTTTTTGTTGGAGTTTGTTTCAAAGATTTACCGAGCCAATTTTCATGTTCATGATGAGGGCTATTGAGGGGGCGAAGCGCCCCTGGGGGCAAGGCCACGTAGCTACCGAGGGGCGTGACCATAGCTCCCGAGTTGCTGTAATGTGCTGGTTACACGCTCAAATTTCCATCAATTTCCGATCAAATGGTGACTGGTGCGCACCATTTACCATCAAATTTCTGCGACCTGCAAAAATTTGATAGTAGATGATGGAGCTGTGGGGCTCATCCTTCATCTGATTTCCACACAACCGTGCTTATTTCATGCTTATTTCAATCAACACGCTGTTTTAATTAATTTTACTCATCAATCTAGATAACTCTCGACCGTCATCTTGGTCTTCATTTTGATCGGAATTTGACGGAAATTTGAGCGTGTAACCAGGTCATAAAGAAAAAAAATATAACCAAGCAAAAATCGGAAAAACCACGATGAGTCGGAAATACATACATAAATAAGCAGATATATATATAAATATATAAACATGAATTCAAACGGCATGCATATTCGTAATCTACGACCCATGATCGATGCTCATTACATGGTCTTTGGTCCAGGTCTGACATCAGGGGAGAACGCAATAGTGTATTTCCTTCGGAAAATACACTAAAATCTATTTTGAGTATTTGGACGTATTTATGCTAAAATGAACTATGTTGCACGCAATCCATATGAACATAGGTCCATTTGGCATAAATGCGTCCACTTGATGTGTTGAAGGAAGTGAAGGTAACGAACCTGGTGGGGCTTCTGTTTGCCGTAGCCGAGGCGGACGATGTCGAGGAGGTTCTGGCGGGAGACGGACTTCAGAATCCTGTTGGGCCGGAGGGACTCGCTGCTGCTCTTGTTACCGGTCGTGTAGCCCGAAACGGCCGGGCTCCCCGTGTCCAGTCGCGAGCCGGAGGCGCTGAGCCCCTCGTTTCCGCCCGACTTCGAGGCCGTCCCTAATCAAACAAAACCAACGAAACTCACATTAATGTCCATTCAAGCTTTCCATTATCATAAAAAGCGCCTTCATTCCTGTCGGCAAGCAACGGTTTATACTCAGAGCTAGAATATTTGTATCAACGTGCAATGGAAAGCGCCAATTTCAAAATTCTGACACATGTGTCCGCAACAAAACTTTTATCACACGAATCATGCTCTAAAGTTGGGGGACTGTGCGTGGGACCCGAAGTTTAGGTCATATGGATCTCTGAAGTTTTCGGATTGAGCAACTGAACACTTTAGGTCCAGCTGCTGAGGTTTAGATCACACATCTGAAACTTCAGTTCTTACATCTGAAGTACTTCGGTTTTCACATCCGAAAAACTTCGGTTCTCACATCTGAAGTGCTTCAGATGTAAGAACTGAAGTTTTAGATGTGTGATCCGAACCTTGACAGCCAGACCTAAAGTGTTCAGATGCTCAACCCGAAAACTTCAGAGATCCATATGAACTGAACTTCAGGTCCCACGCACGAGGTTTTTTTCTCCATGGCAGATTTTACAACACAAAAATGCTACTTTAACCAAAATCGTGGTTAAATTAGCTTACAATAATGCTTAAAGTAGCAATTTTTTGTTGTAAAATCTGCATTGAAACATTGCAGTCACTTTTTATAGCAATTGAACTGTTAAATCGGCAATTTAATTTTTCCGTGTGGCAACGGCGTGGAAGATGCAGACGCAAATGGTTGGACGGCTCGGCGGAATAGTAGAGCATAAAAAGGCTGAGATAAGGTGGAATGGGACTCGACTCCAAGAACCGCGACAACGCCTAGCGCCTTCTCGGCTTCTCCACTATTACATTGAAGCCCTCAATAAAATTTAGCTGATGAAATGTACACTTTCCCCGCGTTGTCAAGTAGTCAAATCGTGCATTACGTTAAATACTAGGGGAAATGGACCACGTTTAGCAGAAAGGAACCAAGCAACATCAGCTATGGCAATTATATTTAAGTGGAAAATTCAATTTTTTACAAGAGTACGCTCGAGCAGATTCCTTTGAAAATTTTAAACGATGTGTGTTAGTACTATGCAGAAAATTTACTGAAATTTGCACAAAAATTCGCACAACCGTTCTCATGTAAAAATTAAATTGCCCACTTCATTAAAAAATTCAATCCTTAAAAAAAAATTACAACCTCTCCACACTCAAAAAACAAGTATGGGAAGAGTGACTTACCGGCCGAGTTATGGATCATGGAGCCATACAATATAGTTCGTGGAGCCATGCTTATGGATTCACGACCAATTAAGTATGGCTCTGAAAGCCATACTGTAGAAGGGTAAGTCACTTTGGTTAGAAATTATGGATCTCCGAGCCATTTTTTAAGGGTCTCAGTCATACCTTTTTTGAGTGGAAAAGAGGTGATTCTTTAGGAAAACAAAATCGCGATTGTGGTTCTCGCAGCAACAAGGCAAAATTGTGCTACGTGACGAACTTTTGTCCATTCAACAGTATGTTAAGCAATCTGTATGTATCGTGCCCGGTTGCTTCGCCAGGAATCGATATTCACGATGGATTTTGATGGATGAAAAATAGTGCCATCAACCTAATCCGTGAGAGCCAAACTAACAGTTTGGCAGCGGCGGGATGTTCTTTGGGCTTTTTCACCTGGTACGGTGGAGTTGCTCGCGGATTCTGACGACGACGTCCGCTTAAATTGTCAACGGAGAGTAACTGTGTCTCGCTGATACCGCCCGCCAACTTCCCGATTTTGGATGCAAGCCACGCACAAGGAAAATTGGCTCTCGAGCTTCGTTGCCTAGTGATCTACCCGCACCTGCTCGACTGGCCAAGACTCGCCGAAAAATCACTTAACCAACTCTGCGAATAACTTTATAAAACCAGCTCATGAAAAAAAAGAGAAGAAAAGTAATCAAGTTTATGCAAGATTATGAGCACCCGAGAGTCGATGGGAAATGAACCTGTTTTCACCAGGTTGTAAATTAGCGCTGGCTCTACATTGTTCTGCGATGAAGCAGAGGCAAATTTCTTTTAAAGAACTGTTTGGCCTCGCTTTCTCGCGAAAAAAGAATCCGTATGAATGAAGAGTATGTTTTTTTGGTCGAATTTTTTTAAAAGTCTGGAATTTCTCTCTGTTATCCTTTATTTGGACTACATTATGCAATTTGAAACTATAAATTCCAGCCCGGTGTAAAAACAACGTATGTGCCATTAGTTTTCCCTATGCACATAAATGTTTTTCCAGAGGAGGCAGAATTTATAGTTCCAAATTGCAAAATGCAGTCCATTTGTTCTTAGGAAAACTGGTCATCGTTATTTCTTGAAAAGTCTCTTGATTCTTCTTCTGGGGTAGCAAAATATCCTGCGAAAATGTCAAACTACTAAAGTACCTTGTTTCTCTTTGAAAAAACAAAATAGGAGCGGTAATTTTGAAACACCGCAATGTGTTTTAGCATTATGTTATGTGTTTTAGCACTTGGGCCGTCGAAAAGCCTTTAGCGGCCTCTCGTGAGGAGAGGATTCCCGCCTTTCACCCCTCATTTGACGAATAGCCCGACGAATAGGCCCGAGGGTAGCAACGTCTGCGGCACAGTTTGGCAACGGCGCGGCTGAAAAAGGATTGCAGCGGAAGCCGAATGTTATCTGAAAAGTACACAACCCGCGCGGCGAGTAAAGTGCGGATCATCTCACTTACATCAATACGGAACCGATTTTATCCCCCGAAAAATAATATTTCCGTTTTTGGCCCGGATTCCGTGGTCTCCCACCGCCACCCCATCCCCACGCCTCAGCTCCACCCGAAACACTCGAGATGATATTTTCATGGAAAAACATCAGGCACCAACCTGAGAAAAAGGCTCACCAAAGATACAACTGATCCAGGTTAACTAGATCCAGGAGCGTGTCCCATAGCTCAAAATAACACACGCTCCTCCCATGAACATTTGTCCAAAAGTCCTTTTCAAACGGGCTACAGTCCCCCATTCCCAAAAGTTCTGGGTGAAAAAAAGCGGGTTATAGGCTTTCTCTCCCTCTTAAGATACATTAAGATAATTTCAGACCACCCCCGCACAGCGGATCGAGTCAATCGGAGAGGTCGGGCATGAAATGTTAGAATAAAACTGCAAATTTTTATGTTAACTTCGTTACATTTTAAACATTTTTAACGAGGTGCTTCTGGAAGAGAGTCTCGCGGAAAACCCAATGAAACCGCTTTTAGAATTTTACAGTTTCGTATAAACGGAGTTATAAGCGTTTAAAATTTCCAAATTTTGTCCGACCTCTCCTATCAACTCGATCCACACTGGGAAAAAAAACGCATTGGATCTAGAGTTCAGACTCTTGAAAACATTGACAAGAAAAAATACTGTTGATTCAATCAGATTTAAGCTTAAATCAAGAACCAAGTCTCTTAATTTGAGCGGATTTCCTTTTGATATAAGCTTAAGTCTGATTGAATCAAGATTATTTTTTCTTGTCGATATTTTTAAGGACTATTTTAATTATTTAAAGTTAAACCCAAGATTAATGGAAATCAATAAATAACTCCTCCTACAATAGCAAAAATGATTCCTATTGATAAAACATAATGAAAATGTGATAAAAAAATTAAAACATAAAATGGGTTTAACAAATTTTACCTTAGAATTATTCCATATTATTTAAATACCATTGAATTTTAGCTTACTTAAGTTGAGCTTAAATTTAGTGTCTTTTTTTGTTTTTAAAAAAAGTCGTAACTTTATAATATTGTTATATTATAGGGCAACCCCTAGAGATGTGTCCCCCTCCAATGTGTTTTTTTTCCCCAGTGCACTGTGCCCCGCCTCTTGACATACGGATATTTCAACGACCCCGAAAAACGTAGGCGGTGCGGTAGCACCCCCTGCACGGAGAAAGTTATTGCTGAGAGTCGCCGAAAATTCACCTTAAAAATGCAGATGTGCGGGTTTCATGGAGGAGGTGTGTGAGATCCTTTCTGGTTCAGGGCGTAACGTACTTACTGTAGAGTCACGGCTCGCGAGCTCTCAGACAATGACGTAATACGGCGAAATCACGAACGTAAAACATAACGCCCTTTTCGCCGAGGAAGTCGGGAGCTCCTTCCCGTATCTCCGTTACGGAATCGTCGCCATAAAAGACCCGACGAAACGAATCCGCGGAAATGATGCAAATATGAACGAATTCATTCCATCCAGAATACACATGCACGTCGCATGGACGTATTTCTATCGAACGGAACTATGTGCATTATGACGTGAGCCCTGTTGAGCATATATTCTTATGGGTCTCAGGGCTCATGGCTTAATGCACATAGTTCTGTTTGATAGAAATACGTTCACATTTCGTCGCTTCGCTGATATCGAAACCCCGTGACTTACTTTTAAGATGGTCTCTCTCGGTCGTGCTACTGTGCGCTGTCCAGAGCTCACGCTCGGGGATGGGTTTCGCGCTTTCTCGCTGCGGGACGACAATTTATGCGATTAGATAAATTGCCTGAATGCAGAGCACTCCGCGTTTGCTCTGCATCAATAATCGATGGGGCTCCCGCTCTAAATGACACCCAATAACCGCTACTTCCCGAGAGTGTATCAACGGCTGGATCCCGGTTCCCCTCATGCGGAGACTATGAACAAGCGGGAAGTCCAAAAGATTGCTCATCGTTATTTGCCTCTGTTTAGAAACTGTGTCGAGAGTGTTGCTTTGAAGGTTTTCCCATTTGTAAATCGGTTTTTCCTTTCCTTATTGAAAAATTTGCATGGGCAAAATTTAAAGAGTATTTATGAACTGTGCTGCTGTGGTAAGGAAGAACGCCGTATGAGCATTCGAGAGTTGCTGAATATCCTTCGATAAAATGTTCATATTTGCGAAACGTTATGAATGTTTTTCCTTGACATTTTCAGGAATGTCACGTAAAAATGCGCACAAAGTTATCTGAAAAATTGAAAGAAAAATTTTCACAAGTTTACCAGGAAATTCATCTTTTACCAAAGGAAATTTGGCAACGCCTGAAGGTTCGTACGGCGTTTTTCCTTAGCATGACAGTATGCACGTGTTCACGAATGGGTCACTCTGGACAAAGTACGAATTTAAGCATTTTGATACAAGTGTTCTCTTCAAAATATCATTTGAAACATGATCCGTGGAACGAAAATTACTAAGTTTAACTCCTCGTTTTTTTTTTTTTTTTTTTTTTTTTTTTTTTTTGTTTTTGTTTTTTTTTGCACCGGTTTAAAATGGATCAACTCAATCAGAGAGAAATTATGCTCCCTTCGGTAGCAAAAAGTAGAACATTGCAGCTCGCCTATGCGTCAGTGCATATTCCCAGTGCACTTCTCTGGCGACCAAATTAGAACTTGAAATGAAAATTCGATTTGCCATCGGGTCTCTAGCAATACTAACATGAATGATAGGACGTCTACGTCTAGTCTTGGGGACTTAGGAGGTTGAATGGCTCTGTTCTTCGGGCACAGTGGTCTTGAAGTAAAAAAAGAATATGCGACAAAAAAGTACCCAAAAACGGTTTGCATGAGGTGAGTTTACGGTACGTCTGGACTTCAAATTGCGGAAAATCAAAACATTGGCTGATCCTAATTTTGAGGTACCGCAATTTGAAATTTTCATAGTAAATGCAAGTTTCTTACTGATTTTGATAAGCTTTTTTAATTATTTTCCCTTGGAATCTGTGTTGATTGGTTCACGTTTTTATTCTTCGTTCGATTCATTTCGATCGAATGCATACCCGTTCGTTACAGGCAGACTTCCTATTATACTGTTTTTCTTAACTGGAAATCCGCCTTCCGCTGCGTCTGATGCAATTGTTGTTGCGAATATGTTGTGCATGCCGATTATTGCTCATTACATAATCGACTCTCTGAAGGCGTTTTTTGTGCATAAGTAGCGCAATCTGTCGAAGAACGAACGAAGTAGGAATTAATCTTTCGTTCAATCTCACTTCTGGTGTTCCCCGACAGGGTGCTCTACTTTCGCTCATTAAACGCCTTCGATGAGTCAAGTATGTAATGAACTGAGATCGGCACGCACAACATATTGGTAACAACAATTGCTGCGGACGCAGCTGAAGGCGAATTAAAACAACCGTATGAAACACGTCCATTTTTCTTATTAATTAATCTTGTTAGCAATAGAGAGTTGAAATTTATGCTATTATATGGAAAATATTAAGAAGAAAATATTTTCTCGAGAGACAACTATTCCCTCCGGAGTGATAACTATTCTCTCCGGAGAGTAATCTTTCCTGAGAAAATAGTTTTTCCTCCGGATAACATACTTTCCTCTCTCGAGGGAATAGTTTTCTCTCCCCATGGAATAGTTTTTCCTCCCGAAAAAATAGTTTTCCCTTCCGAGAAAATAGTTTTTTCTCCCGAGAAAATAGTTTCCCTTCCGAGAGAATAGTTTTCTCTCCCGACAGAATAGTTATCTCTCCCGAGAGAATAGTTTTCTCTCCCGAGAGAGGCCGGAGTCCCGGAGGGGCCTAGCCATCGGAATGATTGTTTTGCCGTTAGTTAGTCTACAAATATTTCTTTCCTCATTTCTTCATTGTACGATAGAATCGTTCCATCCAATGTCCTCTCTATCTCTATTAATTTAAATAATCAGGCCGCAGGGTCCGAAAACCGAGCCAGGCCGGAGGATTCTCGCGGCGGGAGGTGCCCGGCGGCCGTAAAGTGTCGAGATTCAGGAGTTAATTATGATCGGATTTTCGGATGGCCATTTCGTAGCTTCTCCCCACGAAAGCGCCCCACTGAGTTTCTGGATGAGCCTTCGTGTCTATGCGACTCGGTGCATTCGAGGGCTCAAGGGGGATCCGAGTTAGGTTCTTACGTCGGAGGAGCCACGATTCGACGCGCTCGAATGGGTTCTGTGGCCCGACTAGCTCGACATTGTCTGCGCCTCCCCCCCCCCCCCCCCCCCCCCCNCCGAACGCGGGGTCTGAATATCTGAATCGTGCAATTAGCGAGGCGAAAGCACGGAGCTGGAACTTTCGGGTTGCCGGATCTTCGGAAATTGCATTGAATTTTAGAGAATATAATTTTATGATCAAATCGTCGATTCCCGGACCAAAGAACATAACGACGGTGTAAGTCGGCAATCACATATCTCGTTTGCGGCGTCTGAAAATCTCCGCCTCTATGTTATTTCTTTAAAGGAAAACAAATTGACATCATTCTTTGAAGTTTTTGCAGGATTTTCTTCGCACAGAGAAGAAAAATCACGGCAGTTTTAATGAATTACCGTTGAGTAGTTTTCCGTTTAAAAAATAAAGTATGACAGGAAGTCTGCGACGTCGCAAACAGAGATATGTAATTGCCGACTTACACCGTCGACAATCATGATTCAATATTGCAACATCTCCGCTCTAAGGTTTCACACGGCAAAAAATGGATGGTTGATTTAACGATTAAATTGTTAAAAAAATACGTCAGACACGTTTCAAGTAGTGTACATTTTACAATGAGGGAAAGCTAGTTTAACCACGAGGGTGGTTGGTAGACGGATCTTTTTCTCCCAGTGAGTGTTAATTCTCCTTTTCTGACAGAATTTCCACGAATGGACCTTTAGACAAGGTACGAAGTTAAGCATTCTGATACATTTTTCCTCGATAACATTTTACGTAGAACACAATTTGCGCGCAACAAAAATTACTGGAATCAATTCCCAACTAAGGTATTAAATATATCTTGAAACGTGAATTCAAACATCCCGCTCATGAAAACACAATAGTCTACATGAGTATAATCGCACACTAAACTCCATCATGACAATCTCTGCGTGAAAAGAAAATTTGGCAGCCTCAATCTTGACGCTTTGGCTCAGCTACGGCAAATTGTTTACACTTTGAACGATATACAAGGTAGAAAAGAAACAATGCTCAATTGAGAAGCCTGCCAAAACTATTGTGTGGCGCGATTTGACTCACGTAAAGAACTGCGTTTCTTGTGACCGGGAAATTTAAAATTCCCGTAACCAATGTAAAATAAAAGCATTAATATCTTAGTTAAAAGTTGATTTCAGTAATTTCCGATGGAAGAACCGTGCTCAAAGTGGATTTCCAATTAAGAAACATGTATCAGAATGCTTAAAATCGTACCTCGTCTAAAGGTCCATCCTGGAGACTATGGAACTTTTGAAACCGTGAAAAACGGAAAACCTGGCAAGGGGAGGGCATCCACATTCCGACACTGCGACGAACAAAGGAACACTTGGAGCGCGGAACGGTGGACAGGTAAGCTCGTAATTTCGAGGATCGCCCATTATTCACCGGTCGCACCCGTCACGGGGCAGACGGACAACCAACCCCCC
>NW_017547181.1:3086144-3123791 GCF_001854935.1 Bemisia tabaci
GTCCCCCCCCCCCCTTCCACAGTAACATAGGGAGCGTGACAATAAAATATTTTGATAGTGCTTCTCATCCCTGCCCATCGAACCGCGAGCGAACGTGTCCCTTTGATGATCGCTCAGTTCAAATGGACGCCGTCCCTCGCGTCGATGCCACATGAGTTGATTTTACGCCAGGGACACAGAACAGTGCTACGGAAAAACGACATAAGAGCATTCGGATGTAGCCAAATTTCCTCGGGTAAAATGTTTATTTCTGGAGGAAGAGGTCAATATTTTTCCTCGAAATGTTAATGATGGTATTATGATAAAATTCTTAAAAAAATTGGAAAAAGGATTCAGAGGTATTCCTGAAAATTGTATATTTTTAAAAGAAATTTGGCGACGTATGTAGGTTTATACGACGTTCTCAAAAAAAGAAAAGTCATATATTAACCACAAGAAGACCCTGTATGGTTTCCTGTGAGCGACAAACATTAACGGACGAATGTAATAGCTGCATCACAAGAATGGAGCAAGTTAATGCAACGAGCTAAAAACGCCTTCAAATAAAGTTGATACTGTGCCATACACCGGAGTTCGAATAGTTGCATCCCACGCATTGACCGATGGTAGACACAACGCTCCGTAAAGAACGTCGTATTCAGATTCGATCCTGAAACAGTGCCTTGCCATAGACAGAAGAGAATAAATGCGGACCCACAATGCGAAGCACAATCTGCGCCGTTCTTAAAAAGAAAAAAAAGATCTTACAGTTGTTTGAAGACAACAAGTGACTATTTTTCAACTTAAATCATTTTTTGTTTTTTCATCAGATCTTTTTTTTTTTTTTTTAAAAAATAGTGTTTAATTTAAGAAATAAATCAAAATTTGGTACATGCTTTTCCGAAGTTTTTCTTTTGCACGATGATGGTGAAATTTAAATGGTTATTTCATATTAAAAGTTTTTAAGAAAACACAAAATAAGTAATAAAAAAAGTTACTGCAGTGCAAATATAAAGAGCCTTGTTTCAACGTCGCATCTCCAACTCAGCAATTTCCAGCGATAGCGCTGCCTTATTTAATTTGATTCTCCACCTTCAAACTGAAGGGAGTTCGTAAAAATTCAACTATCGGTTATAACGACCATCAGCTATAACGACCGAATTAGGCCGGTCCCCGCAAGGTCGTTACACGCGATATCCACTGTAATTTTTTTCCGTGAAGTGCGTTACGTAATACTCGAACGACCCCTTGGACGGTTTACGTAATACTAATTCGGTCTCGTACGGAAATACTCTTCGGTTAAGGTACTCCGGTCCCGTTGGGGTTGGGAGAGGGGCTATAAATAGGCGCTTGACTGACTGCGACGTGGAATTTAAGTGGAAAACGGGGCCGGGCCGGATTCGGAAGCAGCGGCGTGGCGTGAATTGCGATATATCGATCGCTGTGCCGTTTAAATCTATGGTAAAGAATCGATTATTAAGGTGTTCGCAGCGAACACGCTGTTTATCGATCCTTTTCCATAGGTTTAAATGGCACAACAATCGATAAATCGCAATTCACACCAGGCCACCGTTCGGAAGGCGGCGCGGCGACGTCAATCGGGGCGCGTCGCATAGGCGTAATTTGTCGCGACGTTCCGCATCCGGGCCGGGCCGGGGGCGGGCTCCGGCCAAACGTCCCATCCGCGCTGCCATTAGCATTGGAGTTGCGTTGTTTTGCCCCGGGGGCGAGGCGGGAGTATTGATCTGAGCCGCGGGTCTGATGCATATCTCCAGGAGATAATGCCCGATTCGGATCCGGATCCAAGGCGACGTCAAACGGAGCGCTCCCGTCCTCGGAGAAAAACCACGTATGAGCCTCCCAACGTTGCCGAATTTCCTTCGATACATCAAGAATTTCCAGGAAAAATTGTAATTGTTGTTCTTTCAAATTTTCAGAGTTTCTTATTCGGGATTTCGGAATTTGGAATACATTCGGATCCCAAACCGTTCCCGCCCTCAGAAAAAAACCACGTATGAGCCTCCCAACGTTGCCAAATTTCCTTCGATACATCAAGAATTTCCAGGAAAAATTTTATTTGTTGTTCTTTCAAATTTTCATAGATTCTTATTCGGGATTTCACCTATTGTGTGTGAAAATTTCAACACGAAACAAAATGAAATTGGTGATTTAACAATTTTGTATATAGTTTAAGAAGTGTCCGACATGTTTCGATGTAGATATAACAATTTAAAAAAAAAAATGATATTTTAACCACCCCCGTGATTAAATTAGCTTTCAACTATTGTAAAATGTTCTGTTGAAACATGTCGGACACTTTTTGAACGAAAAAATTTTGAATCGGCAGTTTCATTTTGTTCCATGTTGGAACTTCCACATACATTCGATGGAATCCCGAATGAATCCTTGAAAATTTGGGGGAAAAATACGCAGAAATTTTCCTGGATATTGGTGTTTTATGAGAAGAAAGGCAAGGTCCGAGAAGAAATATTGCTAAATTTCGACAATTAGCGTTTCATCGGGGGTGATTTGGCAACATCCTTGGGCTCATAGGGGGTTTTTCCTTAGTGCCACCTACGTGGTGGCCGTAATTTATGCGCGCTGCACTTGTTGTTATTCACGACGTGCCTCGTCTCCGCTCGGCGCTGCGGTGTCCATGTCGGTGGGTGGCCGCACTGCCCGCGGTCAACGTCATCAACGTGGGACCGACGTATTGCTTCCGCTCGGCTCCGTCAGCGCTCTACGTCAACGTTCGACGTCCGAGCCACCGTCTTCAAGCACCGTTACAGACTGGATCAGTAGACAATCTACGAATTTAAGCATTCTCATGTATATTTCGAAACCAAATTTCACGTAGAACACGATTCCTGCAACGGCGGAAAGTAAAATTTCCTATGAATCATGAAGGTTACGGTGCAATGAGCCACAGATCCTGGCGCCACGCTCGGATCTCGGCTGAAATTCGGGCTCAACGCCACGGAGTGTGGCGCCACACTCCTGCAAAATCCTCAAATTTCCCTTATGAATAAAACCGCTTAAGTGCTGGTGCAATCTGCCACAAAGTTCAGCTTACAGTTGACTTTCCGCTCATCTTTGACTTTCGTAAAAAACTGCACAACCAACTTTGATTCACTTTCGAGCGTGCCGCCACACACCATGGCAAGAAAAAATTCCGGGCCGAGCGCCACAACTCACGATTGCATATCACCTGGATTACGGGCGCGCATCGGGTAGCGAGGCCCACGTCGCGTCGCATCGGACCTAACCCAACCCAACCTAACCTAACCTTCGGTGGATTAGGCCCTGTGGCGATGGGCCCGGATTTTTTCACGCGCTACTGTGCAACATGGGCCTCGCTACCCGATGCGCGCCAGTAATCTAGGCGATAGGCAATCGAGAGTTGTGGCGCTCGGCCCTATGGCGCTGGGCCCAGATTTTTTCATGCGCTGGTGTGTGGCGGCACGCTCGAAAGTGAATCAAAGTTGGTTGGGCAGTTTTTTACGAAAGTCAAAGATGAGCGGAAAGTCAACTGTAAGCTGAACTTTGTGTCAGATTGCACCAGCACTTAAGCGGTTTTAATCATATGGGAAATTTGAGGATTTTGCAGGAGTGTGGCGCCACACTCCGTGGTGTTGAGCCCGAATTTTAGCCGAGATCCGAGCGTGGCGCCAGGATCTGTGGCTAATTGCACCGTAGCCATCATGAGTACCTTCCGAAAATATAAGCCAAATTATCTTGAAGAAACGCAAACATAAGAGTATTAGATCGATTCACCGGTTTGTGTATCGATTTCCGGGTTTGTGAATCGATTCTCGGTTGTCGATCGGTTTACGCTTTGGTTTTCCGATCGATCCATGACGATCGAATTGACACCGTTTCTGTAATGATTTATCGATCCATTCACGATTTCATTTTTTTTCTATCGAATCCATACCCTCCGTTAAAGAACTGATTCTATAGACCTGCTTGGGGGGGGGGGGGAGAAATATTCGATCCTGTCACATGATGAGCGTGCCAGAATTGATTCGATCTTTTAAAAAATCTATGCTCGGTTCGCCATCGTGTCATAGTAGATCTTGCATTTCCTTCATGCGCTACTTACTTACAATAGAATACCTTTAAATGAAAACTAATCGGGTTGATACACGAGTTAATGTTGCGCCTTATCATCACATTGTGTTGGAGTTCATAATTTTTTACCGATTGAGCACAGGTGAGAATTTCATGAGCCGCCGCCAGCGGCGCAGTATTGTCCAAAACTCAAAAATAGGAAGAAATAAGTCGGATAATGACTGAAAGATCACGAAAGTTTCGTTACTTCTGATTTTTGAGTCGCTAATTTCGAATTTGATGCCAAATTAACAAGATTTTAATACCCTGACCTTATAATTCTGGGCAAGTTTATGGCACGCTGCGGCACGGCCGGCGTGCTACCAGCTCGAAACGCGCCCTAGCGCCTACAAACCTAAGAGGACACTTCAAGCATTGCGCAATGCGTAAAGTAGCCCCTTAGGTTTGTAGGCGTCGGTGCGCGTTTTGCGCTTGCAGCACGCCGCGGCTCTCCCGGTGGGCGGGTGGTGAAAGATTTCTAGCGGAGAGAACTCCCTGGCAGAGAAACTCGTATATTGTGTAAATTTTTTAAATTGGGATTAAAGATAACATTTGTTTAGATGGTCAGTTTATATTTGCGAGGTAAAAAGATTTGGACAATCTTAGCGAAATTGGAATGCTCTTGGTTCCTTTTTGCAAAACGTAATCCAGTTAGTTAGCCTCCTCAATCGATGTAACTCTCATGGCATGATAAGGACTTAAAATTTGAGGAGTGACACTGAATACGACCCTTAGTCTATGACATCCACCCGTTCCAACGAATAAGATTGCTCCACCTTCCCGTCTTCTTCTTTGTCTATAGCTGTGTGTATCATTTTCAATAATGAGTCGGCTAGTTTCGAATTTTCTTCGGAATCGGAGGATCCAGAACAAATTCCTTATCCGGAATCTTTCCGTGGCTTTCTGTCTTCGCGTTCAAGGACGAAGGGCGTGCGAGAAAGACTGAAAGCTAGGAAGAAGCGAAGACTCCCACGAGACAGTGTCTTGCGTTCATTTGTATGCTAGTCTATGAGTTGGATTTGCAGGACTTATTTATAATCTGAGGTTTAAAATCGCCCCGCTTCATGAATTTCTAGTCGAGCGCTGCAGCGCCGGCTCATTTTGATCTCCAAATAGCACCGTTGTCAAGTTGACGTTGATCACGAGGAATCAACCCGGGAATTCGATAGATTAATTTTGTTAGAAAATTGCACATCCCGAAGACTACTTTTTAGAGTTCATTACGAAAATCTCGAATTTCCGTACCTTTTTCGTACTGGTTCGGTTCAAACTTTTTGGCACGGTTTGGATGATTGTAGAGTTAAGATTCTACTATCAAAATTGGATTATACGACATGTTCAAGTGACTACCATAAAAAGTATTGAATTTTTAACTATTATTCCATCTTGCTTGTGTAATCCTTTGCAGCTAGAGTGATGTCCTTTACACTTGGCAACTGTTCGCTGCTTTGAAATAGTATGATGACGAATGCAAATATTCCCTCGTTAATCATTCAAATACGGAATAAAAAATCACTCGCAGCCTCCTACGTTCTCAACCTGCATTTTAAATGAAGAATCCCAACGTCTGACCTGAAGTTCTCCTAGTTAATAGAAATTAACTCGACATTTAGATTATCCTAAAATCAATTTTGGATTTTTTTGACGATTTACCAAATTTTTAGGGATAAAATCACAAATGGGCAGATAATATCAATCGCTAATAACTACTAAAAAAAATTACAATGAAAAAATGTCGGAAAAGAAGTTGCAAAACTGACAGTGGACCCCAATTTTACCAAGATGAGAAAAAAGACAGTTTAATCAATAATCGTCGGTTTTTCGACAGTACCTCTTTATGATGAATTAGACTCGCTTGTTGTTTCAATAAAATAACGTATGGCTACTGGTAAAATTTCAGTTGTGAAAATGGAATTCCTTTGTCACAACGAAATTTGTTTGGTTGTCACAACTTTATTCTAATGTTCAAATAGTATGCTATATGAAAACGGAGCTATTGTTGTTACAATTAAAATTTTACTTGCAGCGATAAGTCTCTTCCTTGACTTAACAAGTACTTTCTTCAGAACAACTGAAAATTAGTAATGAAACAATTTCAGAATACAGAGTGAATCTAATCGATAGGAGAGATTGACATGATGTGGAAACTTCAAAAGCTTATATATTTGTGAATACGAACCGTAGAAGTTTAAATATAGTCTCTTTGACATTCGCGTAAAATTTCTTCTAAAAAAACCCTTTAAATTTTGAATGTGACGAAATGAACATCATCATTTAAAGTTTAGTCACAAATTTCATTTCCGACATTTCGTCACCTTCCAGACAAAGTATCACAAGCGCCATGCGACGTTTAAAAATTTCCGCCGCCATTTTATTTTTTTACAGAGAAATTGTTCAACGAAGCTGTCCGAAAATTTCACTGAATTTTCTTTGTGCTGCCGATAAAATTTAGTGAAATTTCCAAACAGATTCAACCAACAATTTCTCAGTAAAGAAATAAAATGGCGGCGGAAATTTTTAAACGTCGCATGGCGCTTGTGATACTTTGCCTGGAGGGTGACGATTTCTCAATGACGAATTATATTGCTAGTTGGATTGTATAAAATTTTGAGCAGTGTGAAACATCGTGTAAGTGGCATGAATCAGACAAAAAATAAAGTCAAACTCTGAGTCTACAAATCTCTTTTTCCGCGGAGTGAGAACTCAATGAGATTCCTGTTCCGAGTTTTGAAAGCAGTGTAGGAAAGCAAAAAGAATTAAGCTAACAGTCCTGTCACGGGCGTTTACCGAGGGGATGTAAAAAGAGATTTTCCTGTCCCTCCTCCGACTTGAGGGGCATATCAAATGTTTTCAACTGAGGAGGTAAAAAGGTGCTTTAGCGGTGGTCTTTGAAGGGCGGAGAAACGATATCCTTGATTGATCAAAGAACCGGCCATTTTGCTCCCTGCCTCTTACTGTATCTCGACCTGCGAGGGGAAAAATTATATTTCTCATACTGATCTAATTTTTCGACCCTAAAAAGGAACACAGAGAGTGCTCCTTCCGCTTAAATCTTTTCAAAGTCAGTTGAGGGTGCTAATGGGGTATCATTCCATTGGAGGACCCAGCAAATTGGCAACATTGTCTTTTCTCCATTTAAACCTATGGAAATGTATCGATTCTTGGAGGGGCCAAGTGCACCGACAAGACTCGATTATTTGGCATAGGTTTAAATGAAGGAGATCCAGGGTTGCCAAATTGTCGGATCCGCCTTTGTGTCATTCTCTCCGTTAGGCCCGTCCAATGACAATTCTAGCGAAAAGATGCATCTGTTTTTTTTCTCTTCTTTCACCTATGATAAATAATTAATTCTAGGGGAAGCAACCAGCTAGGATGAGTACACAGTGTGGGACACACTGGACACAGTGACAAAAAGTGACGGACATTATGTGATAATGTGGGAAGGAGTTCACGAAGTAACCTTAACGTGCGGTCGATACATTTTGGTTGTTTTTTCAGGCTACACTGACCGAATCTTTGGGGTTGAAAATGTGCGACCTCATTGAAATCACCTGATAATTGAAATTGATAGACGAATCAACCAATAATTAAGACACCTTAAAAATAAAGCGATCCTATTGGTGGAAGCGGGTGGTTCAAATGGACAAAGATGGTAAACAAACGGCAACCCACGCGAGATCTTGTAGTTAGCCCATCAAATTCCCATTTAGTCCATAAAAACCACCCGTTTCAACCAAAAGGATCGCTCCATGTTTCCTACTTCTTTTTTGTCAATCGCTTTGTCTATTAACCCTTCCAAGGTTTTCATGAAATAATTGGACTGAGTTAAGCAGGAAGGAACCAACCCACATTATGGAAAAAATCGAGTTATGAGTGGTTTTGAACTCAACCACTGCTCTACCATCTATCGCCAAAAATTCAAAATTTTTGTTGGAGCAAATTTTGCAGAAATTGAACTTGAACTTTATCTTCTACATTGAGTCTTATGCAGGAGCAAAACTTTAAACCTCTTTTTCTCGGTTCGATCCCGATGTGGCTTGGTTCCTTTCTGTTTAACTCCGTCCAATTAATGACGAGTTTTCCTTGTGACGCGTGCAGAAAACACTTCGATGCAACTATTCCCGCTCTTCGGACGTCCGTGTTGCGTTTGCAAAAATTGAAGGCGCACTGACTTTGGCCGCTGAGTGCTCCAACGAATGTCACGTCCAGAATGTCTCATCAAAGACACCGAGGACTCAGGCACCGCCCGAAAAAGCAAGAGCGAAGTTCTCCGCGGATGGAGAAAATCATCGGAGCCTCGTCTTATTCCTCCCTGGTGGCCTCATAATGGAAACACCTTCCGAAGAAAGAAAGGATCCTCCCGTTCTCCGTGCGAGAAGAGCCTCCATAAATGACGTTGCGAAAACACGATATTCCAATATCAGCGAAGCACTCCGAGATTTTGTCGGAGAAATTGCCACACATCGCCTTGGTTCCGTTCGAGTAACGTTAAAGTCTGCATGCTTGGAGAAAAATCACGGAAATCTGGCGACAAGTTTGACTAGGAGGCGCAAGGGAAAGGGTCTCTCAATCTATTTCTCTAAAGACGCTCCCGCCCTCCTCGTGTTACGACTCCGGAGCCTCCTTTGAGTCGCGATGCGTTATGCATCCGAGGAAACAAAGAAACAAACAAAGGAACAAGATCGGGAGCCGGTGAAAGCTCTCCGATGTCGGTGCGTCATTGATAAAAAGCTCGTTCCACGTTAGTCACCTTTTGGGAGAAGATCTCCAATGCGTTAACAACATTTCGATGGTGAAGCTGTAGAAATGCGTAACTCGCTTCGCAGCGTTGTTGTAATTTACTGGGGGTACTACCACAATGGACCACCAGGCAAGGTACGAATTTCAGCATTCTGATACATGTTTCTAAACCACAATTTCACGTGAAACACGATGTGCACAACAAAAATTACCGAAATCAACTCCTTACGAAGATATTTCATGGTTCTTGATGCGTGAATTCGAGCCACCCGCTCATGAAAACTCAATGCTCTGCGTGATTCACATCGAGCGCTACACGTTAACATTGCAGTCTCTGTGATATAAAAATCTAGCAACCTCAATCTTGACTCTTTGGCTCAGCTGTAGCAAATTGCTCATAGTCTGAACAACACATGGTGGGAAATGAACATCGCTTGATTGATAAGCTTATTGAAACCGTTGTAGTGCGCGATTTGACTCACGTAGAGCTTTGAGTTTCTTGTCAGCGGGCAGTTAGAATTCCTCGGAACCGATGTGAAATAAAGACGTTAATATCTTCGTTTGGAGTTGGTTTCATTAGTTTTCGTTGCACGAATCGTGTTCTACGTGAAATTCTGGTCAAGAAACATGTATCAGAATGCTTAAATTCGTACCTTGTCAAGTGGTCCATTTTCTGAAAATTCTTGAGTTGAGTTATAGCTCCTGTACCTTTTTTTTGTGCATAATGTTGCCGTTATTTGCGTAAAACCAGAGAAAAATCGGTACAATGGTCTATTGGAAATTCCGAACAATTTCCTGATAAACATGCCATTTTCAGGTAGGAATTTTACAACATTGAAAGAAAGTTACATCCTTTCGTCTAAGGAGCGAATGGACGGAATGGATGGAGACAGAAGTATTACAGAGACTTTGGAATGCTAATTTCTCTATAGCAGCAAGTTAACGCGCCACGCAAAAAAACGCCTTCAATTGGAGGTGATACTGCGGCATACACCTGAGTTCAAATAGTCGCATCTCGCGCCTTGACAGAACGCAATTTGAGGTCTTATCCGTATTCGTTCCCTCAACAGCTCGTCACCTTCCGATCTTAGTATCATAAGCGTCATGCGACGTCTCAAAATTTCCGCAAATTGTATTTTTTTGGCAGAGAAATTGTTGGTTGAATCTTTTTTGAAAATATCACTGAATTTTACCGGCAGCACAAAGAAAACGCAGTGACATTTTCGGACAGCTTCGTTGGACAATTTCTCTGTAAAACAATAGAATGGCGGCGTAAATATTGAAACGTTGCAAGGCGCTTGTGATACTTTGGCCGGAAGGTGACGATGTAGCATGCTATGGGAAGAAGCAGTTTAAGGAACGTAACACAAAGAGCGACTACAAGGAGCGCTGTGTAAATGCGCGAGATGCAACTATTCGAACTCATGTGTATGCTGCAGTATCACCTCTAATTGAAGGCGTTTTTAGCGCGGAGCATTACCTTCTTCAATGCTTGTGATCCAGGTATTCAAACACAAGGGTTCCTCGTGCAATGAGACCGTGAATGCGTGGAGTGTACGCACACTATAAGAAAAATCCGTGTTTGGTGTTCCTCTGTTACTTTGTGTTACTTTCCTTAAAATTTTTAAACTTTTCTAAAATGGCGGGAGAAATTTTGAAATGCCGCATGGCGCTAGTGATACTTGGGTCGGAAGGTGAGGGATTGTCCTATTTGGATGCCACTCGGCGCCTTCAATCAAGGAAGCGAGCCACCCGCAACTCATTCTTCGGGACGAGCGGGAGTGTTTTCCGTTGTAAATTCAAATCCTGACGTTTTCCCGGGCCCGGGCAAAAATCGCTCCCCGGAACCGGGCCTTTTCCTGCGGACGGCTACGCGCGGATCCGCGGGGCTCCCGTGATGTGGCAACCGTCGCGGCTGATTCATATTCAAAGGAATAAACTCGTCGGGGAAACAGGAACTCCTAAATCAAGTAGCCCCAAACTGAAAGTGACATGGGGATTCCGCGCTGAAAGTTTATCCCCGCCCGATAAGAAGTTTCCCACGTTTTATTCCGACGCACGCCCTGCCTCTGGCTTTCCCTCTAGTTTCCAGCCCCGTTGTCGGGTCCGCCATTAATGGGATCTTTTAGTTATGTGTCATGATGCAAATGCACGTATTTATACTAAAAGCAACTGTATCCATAGGCTTTGCTTGCAACATAGTTCCTTTTATCATAAATTTTTATGGAGCAGCCCGAGACAATGGTAACAGTAGAAAAAAAAAGAAACAAGGCTACACACAACACACAGAAAATACACAAAAGACACAATTACACAATACACAATTACACAACACACAATTACACAACACACAATTACACAACACACAATTACATTACACACAATTGCACAAAAAAAACAAACTACACAAAACACAATACACAATAAAATACACAATTTAAATAAAATACCGAGACTTTTTGACTCAAAACTGAGTCATTTTCAGTCGGAAATGCAATACAAATTTTAAAAAACGATGAAAAACCTCGAGTTCGGCCTCGATCTGGGACGCAAAAAATTTGGTAACGCTAATTGACAAATCCGCATTGTGTCTTCATCGCAAACAATTTATTCCGTAATGCTGAATTTAACACAGTAGAACACATAAGATGAGAAGGACTAACGAGGAAACTGCTGCGGCCGCCGTAAGCGTAAAACTGCCTTCATCCCCATAGGATCGCCGACTCCTTAGAGTAGCCGCTGGACAAACTTAGCTCTGTTCCTAGTCCAAAAAAAAAAGAATAGAGAGAAAACGGAAAAGCAGAGACGAGACGAGAGAGTGTGATAGACGATACTAACCGGTGCTCACTCAAAACAAAGATTGGCAAGATCCTTTTCTTTTTTATCAATTTTTGACCTCCCGAGGTGAATGCAAACTGAATTGTTGCAAAGTGGTGAACAAGAATATTGGACCGCATTTTTTAACCAGGAACGTCTATAGTAGAATTATCATATGGACGTATTTATGCTAAAAGGAACTATGTCTCACGCAAAACCTTATGCACATAGTTCTTTTTGGCACAAATACGTCCATATTAGAGAAGAAACGACGTACATGTCATAAGTTCCCCTCGGCAGATAGGTGCTCAGATAGATGAGCCAGATATAGTGGTTCCTCATGGCAAAATGTTGTGTATCCTGGACTTTTGGGGTGAGTCTCACTCATTTTTCTACTTCGTGGCGCTGCCAAGATGACTTTGCCATTGGGTCCATGGTGTGCTTTCACGAATGTTGAACGGAATGTTTCTTGAAACTTCTAAAGTCCGTTGTATACAATCGGAAATCTGCATTAAACTCGTGCATTAAATTAATCAAATAGCCGCACAATCCGGCATCACTGCGCGTCGAGAAACAATATTTAAATGTGTCACTAACTTCCAACCACCGTCGGTCGACGAATTTCAGAAAAGCTCAGGTGTACTGTCCATACGTCCAAACTTTGACGCCCCTTCATCGCGAGCTGAGCGTAACCGTCAAATTTTGCGATGGAAATTGACCTAAAATCACGTGCGTACGCACAAGTTCAGGAGCTAATGTCTCGTTCGGATCACACAGCCTTAGTTTGACTGAGTTCATCGGAAACCGCCATTAAGTTGAAACTGAGAAAAAGAGTTTTGAAGTTTTATTCCTGCATAAGGCTCAATGTAGAGAATAAACTTTAACCCCTCTTTTCACAAACTAATTTCTTTTTTTCAATTTTTCAGTTTTTGGCAGGAGAAAACATACGGCTAGTGGAACTCAAGAACATTCTTAGCTTATGTTATTCGAAAATGTGGGTTGGTTTCTTTCTGATAAACTCGGTCCAGTTAGTGACACATGGGCAAACTTAAGGTAAGATTCACAACGCTGCATGGAGAAAAATCTTGGTTATACGAACTGAAAAGTTTGGTAAACGCTTTCCAAATATTCAGAGCATTAAATCGTTGGTTTGAGTAAACAGACCGCTTCAACTAAAAGATATGATTTTCAATTCGGCTAACCGAAGGTTCGGTTCTGCAAAATGAAGTCTCAGTCCGCTACGCCGAAAAAATTCGGTCAACCAACATGTTGCATGCCAAAAGCGCAAACTGAGTTGGTCAGTTCCTGTAACTATAACCGAGGTTTTTTTCTTTCTCCTTGCTTAGGACTGGGTTTCGCATCGTAATTTGATGCGATACGCTAAACATGCACTTTGAGAATGTGAGGTATAAATGTCTGTGTGCAGTTGCTTTAAAATTCATAATGATATGGAACCTCTCCTTTGCAAAACTACCAAAATCAAGGTAGGTCAAACCTACAACATGCGAGTTCGGCTTTCACAAAATCACCCTCCTTCTTTAAAGAGTTTTACTTCTTAATTCTTCGAGAAATTTTTGTGAAAAATATTATTTTAGGAAATAATTTAATACTCGAGGAGTCTGAAAATGTGTGCAGTTAAGAGTCTAATTTGACTCAACTGAGCTTAATCCCTTTAAAAATGGGAATTCGATCTGCTAAACACAGAAGACACGAATTTCTCACGGACGAGTAGAATCTGGAAATTTTCAATATATGCACGTGTTTTCCGTGGAGTTTTAATGTGAAAATATGCGCTGCGTTGTTTAGGTTCTAACTCTGACAAGTGATCTATAGAGCACTGTGATTGTAGTTCAAGAATTCTCTACAGGGCTTTGGAAAAAAGAAGAAAAAAAACGTCCACATAGATTTAGAACTGCATCCGTTTAGCGCTACATTAACGTTAATGTTTTATGCATGAACTCATTTTCGAGCTCTCTCGCTGTGGAGTGTCTATTTCCCCAGAACTTTTATTGACGGGACACGAACCCATGTAACATAGTAATTTTTACGTCCGTGCGAATCACCCTGAATAGTAATATCCGACCGGCGACCCGACATCTGGATCAACATTCAAGTGCAATACCCCAGATTTACAAATGCACTGCGGTTTTGCAGAGCTGTTCCTGATTTTAGTTTCTCACGATACCATACAATTGTAAAGCTCCAGTTATTGACAATTTGTCAGCATTGTGTATTCTGAATAATTACTGGCACACAAAAGCGGATGCATGTATACAGAATGTCCCAAATGGAAATGCGCATATATTAGGCATTGATTCTTGGACCAAAAATGGGACTTTTTTTTAACCTTGATGCATTTTCAAAGGAAAAAAGGTGCAGCGGCGTAAACAAAATGGCTTCCACCAATGAAACCGCTACATTTTCTCTCCGTGATCTTTGTCTATCAATTTCAATTATGATAATTGAAATTGATAGACAAAGCTACGGACAAAGAAGACAAACTGAAAATAAAGCAGTCCTATTGGTGGAAACGGGTGGTTCCAATGGACAAAAGAGATAAGTAAACGAACGAAAATCCACGAGAGATCCTACAGTTAGTCCATAATTACCCCCTCAGTCTATAAAAATCACTCGTTTCAGCCAATAGGATCGCTAGTTGTTCCCTATGCCTTTTATGTCTATCGCTTGGTCTATCAATTTCAATAAGCAGCCTGCTGAGAACGTTTAATCCCGCTTAGGAATCCAAACCTCCGAAGGAAGGGCATAGGACAGAATGTTCAATGCGCCGTATTTTGGAGTGAGTTTGAGGGGTCTAGTTAGTGGTGTTGGTGAAGGTGGAGCATTAGTCCCATTTCTTGGCAACTTGGCCGGCTGAGTCACAACAAGGAGCTTAAAGACTAATCTCAACTCGACGGAACTGCAGAGAGTGTCCTGTACGCGAGAACTAATTTCAGCTTAATAAAATATGAACCGAGACAGGCCCCGCGAGTTAAATGTAGAACCACTGTTCTCCGAAAAGCCGCCAACTTGAAACAAAATTATGTGCGATGGTTCTTTCGGGCAAATTTCCCTCTCTCGGCGCAGTTGCCTCTACCAGTCCACCCGACAGTTTCTGCGTTCAATACGAAGATAGTTCCGTAGAACCTCTTTTCTTGGAGTCTAATAAAATCAGTGGTATTTCTTGCGTCTGCACTGAGGAAGAAGTGTTTCTCCAAAAGGAACGGATTTTAAACTATAATCTATTTATTATCAACCACAGGGACTTGAATATCTGGCATAAAAGTTGTGATTCCGGAATTGGACGCAGTATGTATGCTGTGACGAAATATTATCAGGTACTCAGAGCCAAAAATCCTCAAAAATAAAACTATTTTAGGACAATTGTTTCTTGGCCCACCTCGAAGCTTGACATTTTTTCTATGTTGAGCCCCAAATCATCGATGTTTCTTAACCGTTTACTTGGAAAAAGCTAATATCCCTGGCAGGGGTAGATTCTACTGACCCTCCTCCCCATCCCCCTATATTAATTGAACCACTTCCCCCTCCCTCCCCACTTCAACTGAAATTAAAGAAGTATGAACTTTTTAAGTTCAAATGTATTTTTATTCACAATTTTGATTTCTGTCAAGTGCTAAGACATACTTATTAGGTAGGTATGATAACGAAAGCCTAAATAAAAACACTTCGTGCAGAAAAAGTTCCAATTCCTTTTAAAATTGTATCACAGTTGACACGGATGAGGACAAATCATGTATTTATATCGATCAAATTTACTTTTGCCAGAGAAACTATCTGCTTTACACGGACTACGGTGCGAAATAGTTGAAAGTTAGGAAAGTCGGCATTTATTTTATTCGATACGATCACTTCCACAGTCTAACAGAACAGTTCTTCTTTATAAAACAGTTTTCAAATAATTCTGAAAAACTAGTTGAAAATTATTTTATAACACACACGAGGTACCATTATGCAAAATTGGATCGTAAAATACAACCATCCGCGGAGACAAGAAACACGTTTTGTGAAATTCCGTTGGCTGGGTCCAGTTTTTGAAAACACGTCACGCCAGCGTAGCCTTTTCGCGATAAGTTCAAAGGTCGGTGTCGAAATATGATCCGTTGAGCCGTCGCTTTGAGTGCGTTTACAGGAGGCAGGCACTGAAGTATCCTCACAAGGGCGTACATTAAACCAAAGGGAAATGGGAATCTGGACTGTTGCCGGAACATAGAGCGCGGAATACTCCCAGTCACTTTCATCCGAGCTTCAACATGGATTCGGGATGAAATGTGGCAAGGATGCGGGGCTTCGATTCCCGGACGTGGGTGCTTCAACCAAGACGCGTAAAATGAGTTTGCTGTGCGGGACCGAGACGTCATGGCAACCGAAAATGACGTCACGGTAGCGTTACCGTTCACCGGTCACCAGCAGCCGACCGATTATTGAAATTCATAGACAAAACTGGGGACAAATTTGGTTACACCAATTTTTCTTCATTTTAATGCACTTAAAATTATCACATCGAATCGATGGTTCCCGATATGAGTAGATGGATGGAAAATCAGTGGGCTCATCATTGAAATTGATAGACAAAAGAATCGGCAAAGAGAAAATAGAGGCATAATATATGAGGCATGAGAGGCATAATATTGGTGAAAGGATAATGTCTAAAACTTCAATTGGAATTTCGGGAGCTGAGTATGCAATCTGCAACAACTAATCGGGAATTCGACAAGAGCAACTCGGAAATTTGACTTCAGATATGTTTACTTCAAAAGTTCAAGATTGAGTTTTCATTATATTCAGTTGCTTTACATCCTCTAAAATATTTTTTTTATATTCTCTCCTTGTTTTGGTCATGGAGACTGCCTTATCGCCTACGTCATTCGATATTTGAAACATTCCATGGTTCCATTTAGAAACAAATGATGTCGAAATCGATCGCTTTGCCTAGCTGTATAAGGGCGGTTTAATTTGATGGCGATACGTCCACTAGCCACTAGATCAGTCTAATTCGCTAGGGAACAATAGCCATCAAAAAATATATGAGATATCAACGGGCATAGACACATACATGTTCTAGGCCGTTTATATTTTTAGGGATTGGGGCTGAGAGGGATCTGGTTCAACACACTCATTCGTCAGTTCCATGAAAGGTCACTATCACAGGGATTCGAACCCGCGACCTATTAATAGAGTCATCCGTAACGTTCTAGGCGCTTGGCCAACCTCGCCGTCCTAGGTCCACTAAAAAAGTCTCATAAAATTTGCTAGGTGGGTACCTATGGAGCCGAAGTGCTCATGAATGTGTAAGAACTAACCCACATAAAAACTGTTTTATTTAATAACAATTTTTGGTTGAGGCTTTTCGGCAAATTTGCCATCGTCAGGACCTTTAAAATCAGAAAACTAAATTTAACTACATTTTTCAACGCCTAAACAACTTTGGTGGGCACTTCGTTGACTAGTAAGAAATGGTTTAAGGATTAATCACAGAGTTTGGCGCAACTTTTAAAAAAGGTTTTCTGACTCAAAAGGTCTTAACAGTGGTAATTGTGCTAAAAAGCTTCGACCAAAAATTGCAATTAAATAAAACGGTTTTACGTAAGTTGATTCTTGTATATTTTTTACCACATATACTCAGGTATCGAGTTGTTTAAGTGCTACTACTAGTACATTACAAATTAGTGATTTCAAGAAATGTTGCATCCGTGGAAATGATGAGTGCCTTGATTCCTCGCAAAATGGAATGATTCTTCCATCCGATGAAAGTTGTGGAAACGCGGCAGGTGAGGAGGAATATAGACACGATGAAAGGTGGAGAGAAAGTGGAAAGTGAGGATATAAGAATGAACAAGCGCCCGGTATCGCCCGCGGCCATGGCTGCGTCGGAACTTTCAAAGACCGTGTATGATAATTGAAATGTTCAAACTTTCAGTCTCCCGCGGCCGAGAAAAATAAATTATCAAAGCCGGGGCTTTTAAAAGTGCCCAAGTAATTAATGTAAAAGAATATGACGGTCGCTTTAATCAAATTTTCCTCGCGGGCGAGGATAGTGATTTTTCAAAGGGAAACTTTTGCGGGAAAGTTCGAATTGCCAAGGCGTCGGAGGACACGCAAAGACAAACACTTTGGACTCACGCGGTGATGCTAGGCGAGAACATTTTATAATTTGATTCGCCGCTTTGATGCGACGGAATACACCTGTGGTGGAAGTTGCCTACGTTCAGGCGTGAAAACTGGAAACTTGTTAGCGCAGCTATGACGCAACTCAAAAGATGCGTAACCCTCCATTGGAACTTCTAAAGATCCTCGAACGGGTTGCATTTTGCAAAATGGAACCGAGAGCATTTCATTATTGCTAGGATTAAGCAACTTACAGTCTTTGCAAAAATTACTGAGATCGATCACGCAAAAAATTAAATTTTCGAAGGTAATTTTCGTCTTGAATGGGTCAGTTGCGCTAATCGTAGAATCTTGTTTATCTTGGTACTGATATCGAAACTGCATGCGAGGGGAAAATATCGCATTCGATACTGATACCGAAACTGAATGCGATATTTTCTCTCTCAAAATACCGCGCCTTTTTACGTTGAATTTCTGTGTCAAATTTGGTACATGAATTCTTCAGTCTCATGACAACATAAGTGCGATCTCAAAATTCGAAAGAAATGACATTAAGTAGCCGAAATTATGGAACGAATCGATGGGATACATCGCACGTCGCTCTGACACAAAAAATTGCGTCCGTCGAATCACCTTAAAACTAGAGTCCTTTTATACTGAGAGTCAAGACAACACCCCCTCATGGAGTCACAAACAGGAATAAAAAATCTTTGATCGGCTCATTCTCAAATTCCTTTCTCCGTTCCTTCCCCCATTCCTTTTGTTCCTTGCCGAACCCGTTGTTCCCCGGTTCATTCTAAATTATTATCTTTGCAATCGGTGAAAATGTAATCTTTATTCCCGTTTGTGTCACTGTGGAGGCCTAAAACACGGGAACCAATCAGAAATGGATTCACATTGTCTTGACTCTCAGTATAAAGGGACTCTACTTAAAACCCACGCCGATGTTTTCCATGTTTTCATAATGCCCTTCGGCACCCCCGAGATGCGGCAACGGAGGAACACCCCTCGGAAAATCCTTCACCTGTGTTTGGAATTAGAGAAGCGACCACGGCGCTCCAGCCGGGTTCCGCAGGAGCGGCGCTTAATTTCGTTGCAGGGATCCGTGAATTTCCATAAATCCCGCGGCCCAAACTCAAACGGGACGCTCTCCAAGTAGCGACATGGCGCCCTCCGCTCCGGCTCCGGCTCCAACTCCGGCGAGGTGTTTTAATTCATTAAAAGGATAAGCCGCACGCCGCGCCGCACAGCCCCCACTCAGGAGCAACGCGCCTACCGGGAGAGCCGGAACCGCGCAAGAACTCACGTATCGCGTGGGTTCTTACGTCGTTTTCGCACCATAGAAGCATGGCTGAGTGGAGGTGTGCGTGTTTTAGAACGAACCAGCCAAGGCGGTGCACAGTGGATCGAGTCAATGGACCAGTAGACAAGGCACAAATTTTAGCATTCTGATACACGTTTCATAACCAAAATGTCATGTAGAACACAATGCGCACAACGAAAATTATCGAAATCAACTCCTTCCGAAGATATTTAATGGTTCTTGATGCGTGAATTCAAACCACCCGCTAATGAAAACTCAATGCTCTACGTGATTCACATCGTGCGCTACACGTTATCATGACAGTCTCTGCGATATAAAAATCTAGCAACCTCAATCTTGACGCTTTCGCTCAGCTGTAGCAAATTGCTTATAGTTTGAACAACACATGGTGGGAAATGAACATCGATCGATTGAGAAGCTTGCTGAAACCGTTGTAATGAGCGATTTGACTAACGTAGAGCTTTGAGTTTCTTGTGAGCGGGCGGTTCAAATTCCTCGTAACCAATGTGAAATAAAAACTTTAATATCTTCGTTAGGAGTTGGTTTCAGTAATGGAGATGTTACATGTGTGAGGAATTTGCGATTTGACTATTGATTCTTACGTAAAAGTTCGCGAGAAACACGATGGTACCACTGGTTTTCTCTGACATTAACTCCCAAGCTCAAAAAAGGCTCTCAAGTTGAGGCCAAAATGGAGGCGATATCCCACGCTATCCTGAGAGTCCACCTCTACATCAAGACAAACTCTCCATGCAAAGATAGGAAACAAATACATCACCAGGGTTTCCGTATTTTCAGTTTTTGAGTCCCCAAATAAAGAGGCAGCCCTGTCGATGTATTTGCTCCCTATCTTAGTGTGGAGAGTTTGTTTTGATGTAGAGGTGGACTCTCAGGATAGCGTGGGATATCTCCTCCATTTTTACCTCAACTTGAGAGCTTTTTTTGAGCTTGGGAGTTGATTTCAGAGAAAACCAGTGGCACCATCCTGTTTTTCGCGAACTTTTACATAAGAGTCAACAGTCAAATCGTAAATTCCTCACACATGCAACATCTCCATTCTAGAGGAGTTCCGTGATTTTCCTTCTCCGTGCGAAAAAACTCTGGGAAGAAAACATTGCGAAAACTTAAAAGAATGACATGGCCTTTTTCTCCTCCAAAAAATTAAATAGAAGCGAAGATTTTCGATCACCGCAAACGAGATACGTCGCCTAGCAGTTTCACCATCGATGCAGGATTTCAAGCTGCCGTGTATTCAGAGCACGTAATTGTTGGATCATAATTCAAATTTACGCACTCTTTAGGCGCATGGAAACTAAACCTCTCGGCCCTCGTACTTCATTCTTCAGGCACAAGCATAATTATTTGTGAAATCTAAAAAAGCCGATTTTCAAACGCAACTCAAGGAAAACCTCTGTTACATTTTGATTAAAAAGCATATATTATCCTGCTTGAATTCGCTCCTTGTTATCAAAAGGTCAGTCCTTGAGCTGTTATTAAGGCTTGCATTAAAGTTGCGTTGTTTCTGCGTGATACGGGAGTGGAATTGCGAATGTAACTTACAATTTAGTTTACAATTAAAAGTGACAATGGGCTTAAGCATTAGTAGGCAAGAAAATACTTATTTTTCTATTTCATGATTTAATACTGTTCACGGTATAAAAGACCTTAGTCCGACATGAGTCAGACACATAGCACGGGCTCAGGGGAAGATTGAGGTTAATCGATAACGAAATTTTGAGTTTTCGTGGATTCTGACTCATTTTATCGTGAACCGTCATAAATGTTTAAAGTTGCTTCGGAATCCAGATAAAATTATTTTCAGACGCACGCCTATACTGCCATGCTAAGGAAGAACGTGGTATGAACACTCTAGGGTTGCCAAATTTCCTTCAATAAAACGTTTATTTTTTAGGAAAGATACGAATATTTTTCCCTAAAATTTCCAGGGACCGTACGTGAGATTGCGAACAAAATTACCTGAAAAATCGGAGGGAAAATATTCATAAGTTTATCAGGAAAATCGTGTTTTATCAAAGGGAATTTGGCAACGCCTGATGGTTCATACGGCGGTCTTCCTTGGCACGGCAGTATGCATAAATGCATAATCCTAACTGTGCCACGTTAATAAATTGAGGTACATCAGTTTTGCCTCGACAATATTTTTGTCATCGAGCGCTCGTTTTATTTCCCATATCTCGCAGCCAAACACAGAGTTCCACAAAACCGGACGCGAGGTTTTTAATCAACACCGTTAATTAATTAAATATCATTGGACGTCGATACAGGGAGTACACACGCACACACACGAGCGCGTCAACGAACAACAAACGTATACATCAAACTATCATCTCCACTCCTGACTTGGCAAAAAAATAGAAAGTCATTCCGGGGATGAAATTGCCCTCAGTCGAATGCATTACAAATAAAGGTTCCCCTCGATACCCTGCTTTTGTTATTTTAAAAAATGGAATTGTCTGGTGACTGGAGCCGGAGCAAGCGTAGGTATATTTTCCCCTTGAGTACGAGAGCGGCGCTGTTTATTCAAAGCCTTCCGCGCCGCTCGCTCTGCGTTTATCGAAATCCACGTTGTCAGTTTTACCGCGATAATTTAGAATTTTTAGGGAGCCATCCACACCGTGGTTATTAACTTTAAGGTGGATCTTCAGCTTTTGCGTAATGAATTCTGGGCTCGATCGATGTACACCGAAAAAAAAAGGATGCTGATTCAACATTCGGGATGTGAAAAAGTGTGCGACAACTCACAAAACGCTGAATGATCCGCCATATAAGGTAGTTTTACATCTTGACATTGCTATAGTAACTGCTGTAGCGGTTAATTCAGTGTTTTGTGAGTTGTCGCATACTTTTTTACACCCAGAATGTTAAATCAACATCCTTTTTTTCGGTGTACTTCAAATTTTAACCGATCGATGGGTTATTTTGGGGAGATCGAAATTTCATTGTATGCAGATGAATCAATAAACCATAATTTATCACATCAACGAGATCTAAAGCATGATATGATGATTTTGAAAAAATATGGACCGTGCCTGTCTGTGCGTGGAAAACCCAGTTGCAATTGGACTACATTCTGCAATTATGGACTACATTCTGCAATTATGGACTACAATCTTTGATTCATTTTAGAAAAAACACATGTGCCATCAGTTTCTCTATGCGAATAAGTGATTTTGGGCATGAGAAATTGTAGTTGCTAATTGAAAAATGGAGTCCAATTGAAATCGGCAAATTTACATTTTCAGTAAGGTTTTACTTAAAAATTCCCGCTTGAAATTTGAATTTTCACCAGGTTTGACCATCAGATATCACAGTTTACTAAGTTTAAAGATTCTATCAATTCCCGGTCTTATTTCTGTCGTAGGAACCTCTTAATTGTAGCTGCCACAAAACGGTCAGAAAGATCTAACAACTCGTGGTGTATTTTGAATTTTCTGATCAACTCATCCCTGAATCCCTTCCATCGATTCTCGCTATCATTCCGCCTGTTTTCTGACGTGTCTTGAGTTCCTCGGGCAATTCCAGTTTATACTCTTTGCAACTGGTTAAAAATGTTAACTTTCCGATGATTTGTGACATCATAGACCATAGGCGGATCCAGAAAATCCGAGGGGGGGAGGGCGGAAGGGGGTCCAGGAACTTTCCCCAGAAAATTGTCGAAATTTTAAAGCATCTTACATACACTCTGAGGAAATTTTGTCATGAATAAATACCGAATATAAGCTTTCAACCCTCTACTATCCTACGTTCCTTCCAGAGACGAGGCGTGAATTGCGATAAATCGATTGTTACGCCATTTAAACCTATGGAAAAGGATCGATAAACAGTATGTTCGCAGCGAAGACTTTAATAATCGATTCTTTACCGTAGGTTTAAATGGCATAACAATCGATATATCGCAATTCAAGCCACGCCACTGGTTCTTTCCTTAATGCTTTCTTCCCTTTTCTTCTTTCTTTTTTTCAGACGAATCCTACACCCCCTAGATCAAGTCATGGAACCCAAGAATACGGGGGAAAATCGGCAGAAAACTTTACGAGTAAAAACCTTATTATGAAGTGACTCTATTCCCCCAGCAAGTATGAGGGTAAATACATCAACTCTGCTGTCCTCTTGCGGATTGCATCTGAATCGTTGGGCAGAACCTGTGGAAATGTGGTGGATTTTGCAGAGAGCGTCGGCAACGCTGGTCGTTCCTCATCTCATGTCAATTCATTCAAACGTTGGATGAGAACTTTTTTCGAAGTGGTTTTGAGAAGGGTCTGACGGGGTGCGAGGGGGAAAAATACAGAGAAGAATCGACGTTAGAATGTTCGCTCTGCGTTTTGCCGTTGGCGGCTCGGCTCGGACTGAGAGGAGGAAAATTCGTACCGTCCATCGCTGAAGGAGCTTCCATTCGCGGGGGCACAAATTTCAGTATAATTATCCTCGTGCAGCTTTACTGAACATCGGATGAACATTCTCTGCAGTGGTGTGATTATTTAAATCGATGGAAACAGCGAATGGACAAAGAGAACAAGAAGAAAATTTCAAACAAATACTTTGGATCAATCAAACGGTTAAAAAGAAAAAGAAAACACCAACGTTTTTTCTAGTTCGGACTTCGTGTGCAATGGTCGATTCAAGAAATTTGTCTTTTGTTTCAAGATGAAATGTTTTACGACTTCCTGAAAGCTATCTTAATCTTATCATAAACTAGACGGACCTTTCTGAGATAAGGAGCTGTTTCCGAAACGCCTATGAGAACGACTCTCTTTGAGGAACGTTAGATGGCATCGGTCAACGCGTGAGATGCAACTATTCAAACTCTGGTGTATGTCACAGTATCAACCCCATTTGAAGGCGTTTTTTAACGCGTTGAAATATCTCACTCTATGCATTTGATGCAGCTATTATTTTATCAAAGGAAGTCATGTAGGGTCATCCCATGGTAAACATATTATTTTTATTTTCCAGGTTAAGCGGGCTGATTATTGAAATTGATGGACATAGTTATAGACAAAGAAGACAAAGAAAATGGAGTAATCCTCTTGGTGGAAGTAGGAGGTTTCCATGGACAAATGAGGTAAGTTATGGACCACTTGTATGGCAATTCACGGGGGATCCAACGGTTAGTACCTACATCATTTTCCCTCTTAGCCCATAACAATTGGCGACTACCCTTTCCATCGCAATAGGATCGCTCCATTTTCGCGTCGTATTTTTTTTCCTACTGTTTCGTCAATCAATTTCAATGATTAACCCGCAGTTCCTATTTTAGAAGTTTGATTGCCTGTCTTGCTGGGATTTAGGAAATGTTTAGAAGCTAAAAGCAATTGCAAATTTGACTTAAAAATTGATTCATCCTTGGATTGTTTCCTCAAATCTGATGAACGTAAAAACACATTCTGGGGGAAAGTTTCGAAAATTCTCTCATTTTTGGTTTTTTGTCCTTTTTTGCCTTTTTTGTCGAGAATATTTTGTGTAGAAACATTTCCTCACGAGCGTATGAATCCCTTCGTGCCACCGGCGAGCCGCGACTCGAACATGTTTTTGCATCCCTGCACTTTCTTCCTTAAGAACAACACCGTATGTGCCTTTGAAAGTTGATAAATATCCTTTGATAAAACGATCAAAATTTTCTTAGACTCATTTTGATAATCCTCCTCCTATTGCGAAGGGAATATTATTCACAGTTCAATCGGAAATATCGAAAAATTTAAAAAAAAAAAAAAAAAAAATATGTGTTTAAAACACTTAAATATTATGGTACTTTATCAAGGTGAATTCGAAAACTCCGAAATGCTCTTAAGGGGTTTCTTCAGCATGACTTGACATTAATTGTGCATGCATGTACAATGTAAAGCCCAATATGTAAAACGAATCATTTGAAATCATTCAAAAGACGTATTTTACTTATTTTCTCTTTAAGAGTGGATTGAAAACAAGAACTTGCAACTTACGTCATAAAAAATATATGAATTTTCTATTCCAAGTGACTGATTGAGACTCACCTGCAACAGAAAACCAACACATAACATATAAGAACATTGTTTACATAAATCTTCCAAAACATAAAGATTGTAAAATTAACGGGGGATTACTTTTCCGAGAGAAATGCTGAAATTATGACGTAAGTACACACATTGGCAACCGTTCATTGGAAAAGGGGGGATTTTTCTACAAAAACTAAGACATGAATATTTGATACAACAGCATGGGACCCAGAGATATTTTCGAGTGCCGTGCGGGCTATTTTGCCTAAAGGATAAAAGTTACTTTAAGAAGTCGACGCACAGATTCGCCGATGCTGACTCATGACCAAAAAGTTCGGAAATTATTTCAGCAAGCCCAACCTAACTTGCAAAACGCGCCTAGCACTTTGGCGAACTTTATTTGTATTTTTGTTCAACAGGCTGCTCATCAATCCTCTTCGGAAGAACTTAAGTTCTGCCTCTACTGATGATTACATTGCTTTCCTTTTAAGTACGCAGGGTCTCTAAAATATATAGTCTACGCTTCTGGGCCTTTGCCTTGAACGAAAAAGCGAAGGAATATTGCGGGTTGATTGCAATAAATAGATCAAGCTATGGAAAAAAACTACGGAGCGATCTTACGGTGGAAACATGAAACATGGATAGACAAAGGACACAAGTCACATACTAACTAACAGCAACCTACGAGAGACCCTCTAATTGGTCTGTCATTTTTCCCCTTAGTTTTCTGAAGTTCCAAAGTTCTCTAAAGCTCCATTCATCTCCAAATAAGCCTATTGTAGCCTTTCTGAGGCAAGGAGCTGTTTAAGAATCGACCATAAATACGACTTTCTGTACGGAGCATCGTGTAGCATCAGTCAAGGCGTGAGATACAACTATTCGAACTCAGCTGTATGCCGCGGTATCAGCCCTATTTGAAGGCGTTTTTAGCGCGATAAGTATACGATTGGCTTTAAAGTACATTGGATGAACTTTCTCCACAGTGATGTTATTATTAAAATCGATGGACGCAGCAAATTGACAAAACGCAAATGTCAAATCAATACTTTTTATCAATCAGACGGTTAAAAAAAAAGAAAAAAACACCAATTTTTTCTAGCTTGAACTTCGTACGGTGGTCGATTCAAGAAGTTGTCCTTTATTTCAAGATGAAGTCGTAAAGACTTCCTTTAGGCTATTTCAATCTTATAATAAATTTAACGGACCTTTCTGAGACGAGGAGCTGTTTCAGAAACGATTATTATCACGACTGTCTCTGCGGAACGTCGTATAGCATCGGTCAATGAGTGAGATGCAACTATTCAAACTCAGGTGTATGCTGCAGTATCAACCCAATTTGAAGGCGTTTGTAGCATTTTACATTAAAGTGCTGCATGCATGTGATGCAGCTATTTTATTCGAATGCAAATCATTGCCGCTCAAAGGAAACCATATGGGGTCTTCGAATGGTGAAAATTAATTTTTTTTCTTGTTAACCAAGCTGATTTTTGAAATTATTAGACATAGTTGAATCAGTGAGAACGAAAACACACAAACTCGAAAAAATTAAAATAATCAAGACACACACAAAACTGCATATTAGGGGAAGAAGTTAGTCTAAGAAAAAGAGTTTTGGTGACTAAAAGCAAGTATTTAAGGAAACTTTAAATGTCCAAGTTGGCACAGATACGGTAACTTCAATGACCTTTATGAAAATTGTTTGTCCTTAGTGAAGAGAGATGCATTTTCGAGGTACCGAGTTGGTATGTTTTCGTTCTCACTGATTCAGTTGTAGACAAGGCAGAAAAGAAGAAATTGGAGCTATCCTATTGATGTAGCTTTTCAAAGCTATCTTGATCTTATGATGAACTTAACGGACCTTTCTGAGATAAGGAGCTGCTTCCGAAACGCCTATGGGAACAACTCTCTTTGCGGAACGTTAGATGGCATCGGTCAACGCGTGGGATGCAACTATTCAAACTCCGGTGTATGCCACAGTATCAACCAAATTTGAAGGCGTTTTTAATCGCGTTGGATTATCATTTTCTATGCATATGATGCAGCTATTCTTCTCTACCGCAAGTGTTTGCCGCTCAAAGGAAATCATGTAAGTTCTCCCCGTGGAATATTTATATTTTAATTTTCTAGTTTGGGGGGCTGATTATTGAAATTGATAGACATGGTTATGGACAAAGAAGACAAAGAGAAAATGGAGCTATCCTATTGATGGAGGCGGGTGGTTGTAATAGACAAAGGAGGTGAGTATTGGACCTACTGACGGCAATTCACGACGAGAGGTCCTTTCGTTAGTCCATTATTTCCCTCCTTCGTCTATAGGAACCACCCATTTCAACCGATACGATCACTCCATTTTCCCATCGTCTTGTTTGTCTACAGCTTTGTCCACGGATTTGGACAATGAGCCGACAGCATGGGCATTTACAACTCGGGCGTGAATCCGTGGACGAGGAAGGAGCCGGAGTGCCGTGAGTAATTTTTGACGCGAGCGCGAGATGTTTATGTAAATTCTTTCGACGTCGAAGTTTCGCGACCTCCGCCCCCGGCCCCTTGCCCGGGCGCTGCCGCAACCCGCAACGCGCCGGCTAAATTGAGCGTGGAGCCCGTCAACGGGGAATCACACGGGACGTTGGTTCCTTCCCGATCCCGGCCCCGCGAGCGGAATGATTGGCAGAGAAACGTTCCTCTTCTCGTCGGGCGGAACGCGAACGTGCCGTTGCCCGCTCTTAGCCACGGATTTTAATGATTTCGCCGGCTCCGACCAGAATCAGTCCGACTGCATTCCACGTTGTCTAGTTTACACTGGAAAAAAAAAAACACATTGGATCTAGAGTCCAGACTCATGAAAACATTGACAAGAAAAAATGTCCTTGATTCAATCAGATTTTTGCTTAAATCAAAATGAAATCCGCTCAAATTGAGAGGCTTGGTTCTTGATTTAAGTTAAAATATGATTGAATCAAGAGTATTTTTTCTGTCGATGTTTTTAAGAGTCCGGGCTCTAGATCCAATGTGTTTTTTTCCCCAGTATACTGTCATTTTAACTTTTAGGTAGAGATCGAACGACAGAACTGGACCGCGTTAAGCGGAGAGGCATCAAGCCACATCAGCTATTGTCAAATTAAATTGCGCAGTTTAATTTTTTACATGAAAACGGTTGAGTGCGAATTTTAGTGCAAATTTCAGTGGATTTTCTGCGTAGTACGAAGCAAATCCCTCATTTCATGGAGATCCGCATAAACTTTCCCTTGTAAAAAAAACTAAATTGCACGATTAAACTTGTCAATAGCTGATGTGGCTTGATTCCTTTCTGCTGAACGCGGTCCAACTAACGTGCTGGAGAAAAACGCCGTATGGGCCTTTGGTAAAATACGGATGATACGGTTGATAAAATACGGATTTCATGTAATGTACGAATAAGCAAGGTCCAAATCAATACATTTTCCACCTGGTTCGCTCCTTCATCTGAAGTAGAAGTAAACTAAAAAAAATAAAAAAAATAATTAAATTAAGTGGAAGAGAGGTAACGCTTGTAAGTTTGCAAGGCTCTTTAAAAGCGCAAATGAAGTAAAACATTCATGTGACATCCTCTCACTTTAAAATTATTTCCGCTCGAAAGCAAAAAATCGCATTTTTCTGGCGAAGGCATGCTTAACTTCATATTCCGTGCCGAATAGGAGAAAGCTCATTCGTCCTTTGGACTACATGGATGAAAATAGCGTCTGCGTTCCATGATAGAAAAACCCCCTCTATTTCAATTGTCCCTCAGATAAGAGTAAAAGAAATTAATGCGATTGTCCCACGGTTTGTTTGAGAGCGAGCGACAGTCCCTCTTGGTGGAATTCTTCAAATAATAATATTGAGAGGAATGTTTTACATCTGGTTCTCTTTGTACTCAGATTTGTTTAATTTATTTTTTCGTCATTGTTTCTTTTTCCTTCCATTTTTTGAGGAATTTGTCGCAGAAATATTTGAGCGGAAGGTTCATAACAGACCTTTTGTGAACCCAGATTCCACTCAAATATATGGTGATAAAGGTCAAACGCAACGCGAAAAGAGTCTTCAGAATATACCCACATGATAAACAAGTTTTTCAAGGTAAGTTTTACAAAGAAAAAAGAGAGTAAAATAAATTCTTCAGTAATTATTTCTTTGTATTAAATTAATTAAAATAAGAAATAAAATAGTACGGCAATTTCACGTGATTGAACGGAAAAATTACAATCAAATTTTGTTGTGTCTTTATTTTTGTACACCTTTTTCTTCGTGTCCATTATTTTCATTCAAAAACCCTTTGGTGCTTATCAATGTTTTGGAAGTTGATACATTTGGACTACATTCTGCAATTTGGAGCTATAAATTTCGGCTCATCTGAAAAAAACACTTATGTGCATAGGAAAAATAATGGCACCTACGCCGTTTTTAAACCGAGCCAAAACTTATAGCTCCTAATTGCAAAATGTAACCCATTTCATCCAGAAGCGATTTTACAAGTTGGCAACACTGTTTTTCCTCCATTTGAATCCATTATAAATATCGATTTTAGGTGAGGCAAGGTGCCTCACCAAGAATCGATTGTTTTACCTACATTTAAATGAAGGAAAAACAGTGCTGTCATGTTTCAAGAATCGCCATTAATTCCACCTACCACTACTCTATCGTGCTATGGAAGAACGCCGTATGAACATTCGAGGGTTGTCAAACTTCCTTCGATAGAATTTTTATTTTGAAGCAAGTTATGCATATTTTTCCTTGAAATTTTCAGGAACTTCGGGTGAAATTGCGAACAAAATTATCTGAAAAATTGGAAGGGAAATATGCATGAGTTCACCACGAAATTCATGTTTTATCAAAGGATATTTGGCAACGCCTGAAAGCTCATACGGTGTTTTTCCTCAGCACGGCAGAACTGCACCGCATCCATGACGGCCTCCTCTTCTGACCCCTTAGCCCCCTATATAGAGCGTCATGTATTTTATAAACAACCTCTTTTTCAGTGGGCGGTCTCATTTTCAAATTTTAAGAAACTTCCAATCGTTGAGGGTTGAAACCTGTTCCCCACGAAAACATTAAAAAGCTCGTTAAATAACTTATCCGCGCGGACATGCCGGGTGCCTTGTGAAAAATCCGAGTGAGATCATTGCAACGAGTGAAACGTAAAACCCAAACCGTGGCTTAAACTCCAACGCTGGGCTCGTAAACAGCCGTGCTTGGAAAAAACCCCGTATATGCTTCCAGACGCTGCCATATTTCCTTCAATAAAAGTGTAAATACATAGGAAAAATTATGAATATTTTTCTTCAGATTTTGCGGTCGATTTTGTACATAATTTCATCTAGAAAATCTGACAATCTCTAGGTAAAATATGCATAACTTCACTTAAAAAATAACATTTTACCAAGAGGAGATTTGGCAGCGTCTATAGGCAGATGCGACGTTCCTTATGACGGCAATAAACAGCGGGTCATTATCATTTGTTGCGGTTAAATCGGAAGCGCTGGCCGACACGCGATGCTAATTGCGGGGCCGTTTTTAAACGGCGCTAATGTGATGACGGAAGGAAATAAAAACATACGCGCTGCACCCTGTTATTAAAATATAATCCGCGGCATCGAGCAGCCTTCCTACAGCGTGATGGTGGGAAGGAGGGTCTACCGAGGGGGGGGGGGGGCAAAAATAAATCAAAACGAATAAGAGTCGTCCCTCGGTTTTGGTTTAATTCGCCCACGTTTTAATTAGCGATCGTGCGTTTCCTTAATTTACGCTGGGGGACACCCCCCCTCCTTCATAGGAAAGCACTGTTGTCTTATGGAAAAGCACCGTAAGAACATTTAAAGGTGGACGAATTTCTCTGCTGAACATGTATTTCGGAGGAAAGTTGCGTATATTTTTCCTTGAAATTTTTAGATGTTATGGATTTAATTGAGAGTATAATGGAGAATTTGCATACAGTTTTTTTATTGCTTCTTCTGAAAATGCTCAAAGAACTGATTTCACAGTACTTTTTATAATTTTTTTCTGATACGGGAAATAGTATAAAAATAGATTTAACAGTGAGGAAATGCACCGTGACGTCATCTGGCGCCATTTCCAATTTAAACACACGTACTTTAGCAGATTAGATCACTTTATCAGATCTTCTCCGATAATTGTTCAATCCATGAGCCAAGGGTGCCCTCATGTTCAGTTTACTCAGCAGTTTCCACTTAAATACGAAATTCGTCAAATTTCAGATACCGCAAATACTCCATTGTTTGAATAATCGTTGAAAAATGTCTAACTTTCCCGATATATTAATATTTCATCAGTGGAGATTTGGCAACGTCGGCCATTGAAATCATTGAAATCATAGCTCGGCTGACGTAATAAGATAATTGCAGTTTGATATTGGCCCTGTTGTCCGTATAACTTAATGTTTTCCGTGACTCTTGTGACGATTGAGTTATGCTAGCACGTCGACTGAGTTATAGTTTATTCACTCCGTCCAAATATGAAATCGACGGGAATGTAACAGCGAGACTCAATCATTCAAAAGACTAATCAATGGATTAGAAGAAAAGAATTACAGAGACTCTGCAATGCTATTTTATCTATGGCAGCAAGTTAACGCTCCACGCAAAAAACGCCTTCAATTGGAGGCGATACTGCGGCATACACCTGAGTTCGAATAGTCGCATCTCGCACCTTGATATAACGCTTCACGAGGTCTCATTCGTATTCGTTCACTCAACAGCTCATCACCTTCCGTCCAAAGTATCACGAACGCCATGCGACGTTCCAAAATTTCTGTCGCCATTTTATTCCTTTACAGAGAAATTGTTGGTTGAATCTGTTTAACAATTCCACTGAATTTTATCGGCAGCACAAAAAATATTCAGTGATATTTTAGGACAGCTTCGTTGAACAATTTCTCCGTAAAAAAATAAAATGGCAGTGGAATTTTGAAACGTCGCATGGCACTTGTGATACTTTAGCCGGATGGTTACGAGCTCCTTTTCTTGTGCGGCCCTGTTTGGTATACATTGTGACTAAGGGAAGTTTGAGGAAGCTCTCAAAATATATAGTATTATAAAGAGTGAAAGGGCTAAAACTCGCCCCGCAACGCACTTGACACGGGCTCGCTCTGGGGGCGTAAAGAGCGTGAATATTTCGGGGGCGCCTTAAAGGCGAGGTCTCCACCAATCCGCGAATTTTAGGAGCCACGGATAGCTCACATGGTTGAATGATGACAAGACAACAATATTGATTGATTAAATGAATGATTGATTGATTTAATAATCATAGACAGAATACACGAATCAAATTTCAGAACAACGAAACCGAAAAACACAACTAAATCTTCTTCAAAATCTTCCAAACTTCCAAAAACTCTCCAAAACAACCGAAACTCAAAAATAGACAAAAACTACAGCTAGCACACCAGGACTTGGCGGGGGCAACGGTCGGACGACTCTAATGTGCTGATCCTCTATTCCAGAGGTCTACGGAGGTTGATTCGACACCGCCGAAAAACACTTTGAGGACTCAGGGATGGAATTTTACGTGCACCTGGACATTACACGGAATCGCGACATTTCCCATCCCGGCGAACATGAGGGACTGAGTTTAGAAATTTTCCGGAAAACGCGCGTCACCGTGCACCGCCGCTTCCTACGTCCCGCGCGTCCTGCCCCTTTACGCCAATAGCATCTCACGAAAAGTGCTGATCAATCTAGGGCTGGCCGCGGTTCACACGGGAAACAAGAGCAAAATCTAACCTATGACGTCACAACATTTCCTCCTCGCTGAGCCGCTGTCCGGCAAGCGATCCGCGCTATTCTCCCAGTACAAGGAGAACATGAATAATTTTTAAGTTTAGGGTTCAATTTTCGTTTCAAGAGAACATTGTTTGCTAATCCCGAGTAAAATCCGGCGGTATAATTTTCGAAAAGGGCATTTGGGAGGGATTATAATGATTTACCACTGCAGAAAATACAAAATACGAAGAAAGTATATTAGAAATTTTGTTGATTTTAAGAAATGTTCGCAAGTATCTTAAATTTTGTCATAATAATTATAGGGATTTTTCTCGAGATTTTGTAATTTTTGCGATGGCAAATCATTGTAATCCGTTGTAATGATCCATTTTCAGAGTTATAGGTACTGCTAGATTTGACTCGCACTTCGTGAAAAGAAAGTCCATTTTATGGTGCTATTTTGAGGGCTTCCTTAAACCTCCCATATCACCAGTGGCGCGTGGTGTGCTATGCGATAGATCAATTGATCTGACATTTAACCAATGGAAAGGGATTGATAAACATAATGTTCGCAGCGAACACCTTAATAATCGATTCTTCACCACAGCTATAAATGGGGGAACATCGATAATCGATCATTCACACCTCCCCCCTTATCACAATGTAAATATGAGCGTTAAACAGATGAGTGGCTTTGGGGTATGATGGAGTCCCGAGAGGCGTTGTCTCTGCCTAATAAATATCATCAGTTCTGAGCTATTGCACTTACGTCTTTTCGCATCTCTTGAAAAATATAGTGTCGTGACTCAATGGCGCGGCGTCAGAAAATTGGAAAACAGCGAATCATGTCAAAAGAGGTGTATTTTTTGTGAATTTGAAAATAAAAATGCATTCGTCGAGACTGGAGTTCATCAGGCGAACGGAAAATAATCTCAAAAATTGAATATTCGATTTCGGCACGATTTTATCTCTGCCGTCCCGATGCAAGGCAAACCGATGCGTCAGGATAAAATATAAATGATACTTTAGTCAATGTATGTATGTATCTTGCGCGGGGTTGCAAAATCGTGTCTCAAAATCAATGTGATGCACACCAAAATTGATTATTTTCAAGCACGATCCGGCAACCGGTCCCGCGAGGAAAATCAAATGCACTTTTTTGATTGGTCGAAGCAGAGCTGCCCGGGACGTCAGCGCCGATGCGATCCATTATCCATGGGATGTCTGCCTTTGTCGAGAAAAACCACGTGCGTCCGATTTGAAAACATATGTACATGCGCGGTTTATTGCGCTGACCGCGCCCGTCGAAAGAACATTAACGCGGAGCGTCCACTGACAACTGAGGCTTCAACCCCCCCCCCCCCCCCCCNCCCCCTACCGGGAGGGTGGAGGGGGTGCTGGGGGCGGATGGATATGTTATTGTCAACCGCTCGCAATAATGCGCAAAATGAAGCTGATGAAAATGTCACAGCGGTAATTAATGGTATTTATTGAGGCTCGGCTTGCCAGATTGTTGTCAATTTTATGCTTATTTTACGCAACTAGTGCGCTACGCTACCTTACAAACTTTCAAAGGATCAGAAAGTGAGAGAATTTAGTAAGAAGCTCCATCTTGTAAGAAGGAACTACAATTTCTGGCTCGTCCATTAAAGAGCCTATCTGCATGGGGAAACTTATGGTAAGTGCGAGGTTTTTAAAATGAGTCAGAAATTGTAGTTCCTCATTGCACAATGTAGTCCAAGTGGAAAATATGACAGGGCAAGATGCACGGCTCTAACAAACATTTTCCCTCATCATGGCGAGGCCTGAATGATTGAACTTTGATTTTTCTCCATTTGAAGAATTGGTAAATAATCGATTATTGAGGTGCTCGTTGCGAACACCCTGTTTATCGATCCTTTTCCATAGGTTTAAATGGCAGATCAATCGATACATCGCAAAAGACGCCGCGCCACTCTATCCTCATTTAAAGTTATACAGAACACGTTTAACGTATCGATGGCAAAATTGGACTACATTTTACAATTCGGAACTATAATTTCTGGCTCATTTGTAAAAACATTTATGTGCATAGGGAAACTAGTGGCACATACGCTATTCCCAGACGGAATCAGAAATTATAGTTCCGAATTGCAAAATGTAATCCAATTGCGGAACCACGTACCACTATTCAAAATTTTTGCTCACTTTATGGTTTCGAAGAGAATCAAGCCAACTTAATGGCTTGACATTTTTAGGTCGAATATTCTACGGATAAAGAAGAAAAATCGGGGAAGTTTTCAAGAAATTACGTATACTATTTACCCAAAGAAAAAATTAAGTATTACAAGAAGTCTGCAACGTCGTAGACGGAGATACTGGTTTCGCACTTCAGCTATCGATCTCGAAAACTTCGAAAATTAACTCTTGGGGAGAAAACTATTGTCTGTGGTATACATAATAAAGAGTTCTCACAACCTCTCGAAATGATTAAAGTCATTAGATTCAAATACGAAGTTTCTTGATGAAAAATTTGAGCAACATTCTAATGCTCATGGGTGGTTTCACGATTACTGGAATAGTTTTGTCACCGTAACAGACATCACAATTTTCGGTCATACTTTTAGTGGAAATGATAATCACTCGAATTTCTTCGCATTAATCTTCAAAAGGTCACATATTATATTGTTTCCTAATGATTTATTGCTCTACTTCTCAATTAATATGATGTAAGTTCCGAAAATGTGCCGTCTGTTACGCGGTGAAAAGTCAGCGTAAAAGACAGCACATTTTCGGCCATTCGTGTATTAAAATTGAAAAATAGAGCGATAAATCTTTGAAAAGCGTTATAACACGTAAACTTGTGTAGAGTAATGAAAAAAAATTCGAGTGATTATCATTACTACTAAAAATATGACCGAAAAATGCGTTGTCTGTTACGGTAACAAAACCATTCCAGTCATCGTGAAACCACCCTCATACGGTTTTTCTCCTCGGGGCGACAGAAACGGACCTGGAACTCCGGAAGGCGTTTAGAGCTTCCCCGGTGGAAGCCGTGGTCAGCCGTAAAAGGCTCTTTGAACTAGAGGGCGCGCTGCGCGGTGTAACTTATTGTTATTATGTCATATTTCACTCTTCCCCTTTTTCCAGGCGGAACGGGAGGACCCGACTACCAACTTCCCGTTGATGGACAAGCGTCGTTCCGGAACTAGGCCGGGAGGACTTTCGTTCTTTGATTGCGCCCCAACTTTTGGATGTCGTTCCCGAGTTATTTTCATGTAATCCGCGGGCAACCTTGCCAAGTTTGGATATTTTGTATGCGTTTAAACGGAGGAAGTCCTGACTTCTTCGGCGCCAAGTGGCAACAATGTCCACGGGCACGGAAGATCCACGGCGCCACGTCCAAGGCATTAGCGTTGCCAATTTGGGCCACTAAATAGAACGGGAAACGAAGAGTCGTGGAAATATTGTTTTCCCTTATAAAAATTTACTTTGAAACGAAATAGACAAATTGAAATCTTCAAAGGGAGGAATATCGATAAGGGCCGTTTTCTTGCCTACCTTGATTTTCACAACTAGAGTACGTACTCTAGAGCTCTAGAGCTGTACTCTAGAGTACTCGTAGGCTACGTACTCTAGAGTACCTTTATAGACAGAGTATGGCCATTCGTATCTTTTTACTACAGGAAAACTGTTCCGCTTTTTGAATGGTCAACGAGTTTTTAGGCTTCATGATGCTCTCAGGGCCGTATACAGGGTGTCCCAAAAGTCCGTACCCCCCCCCCTCGTAACTTTTGAACGGTTAGAGATAGAAAAACGAAACTTTGGGAATGTTCTATCTTAAAGGGGTCCATCTTCTAGGGGGGGTCAAAATTTTTGTACCACCCTCTGGGGGGGCGCGGGGGCCCCTAACTTTTTTTTTTCAAATGGTAAACCCTATCTTGTGTTACACCATTAGAAAGAGCATAAAAAACTAAGAATTTTGGCGCAAACCGCAAATCTTAATTGTAATATCTTAATTTTTGACCGAGTTATAATAGGTCAAAGGTCAAATTTGACCTATTTTCAAAAAATCATATCTCCGGTTCAAATTATCGTAAAGAGAAAAATAAAACGGGAAAATTTACCAAATTGTAAGCACTTTCTAGTAATAATCACAGAAATTACTTTAAACTAATTTTAAAGGGGGTTTCGGACCCCCAAAAACGTCATTTTAAAGGTCATAAGATATTCTCGCGAAATGAGCCTATTTCTCCTTACTTTTCCTCAACATTATCTTAGTTGGTTCAAAATTAATTCAGAATTGCGTTTTCAAGTCCCCAAATTTCGAGCAAAGTTCAAAAAACGAAATTTAAGGTAATTCAATTCAACCATTTAAATTTCATTTTTTTTAAAACTTTGTTCAAAATTTGGGGACTTGAAAACGCAATTTTGAACTAATTTTGAACCTACTAAGATAAAAATGAGGAAAAGTAAGGAGAAATTGGCTCATTTCGCGAGAATATCTTATGACCTTTAAAATGACGTTTTTGGGGGTCCGAAACCCCCCTTAAAATTAGTTTGAAGTAATTTCTGTGATTATTACTTGAAAGTGCTTACAATTTGGTAAATTTTCCCGTTTAATTTTTTTCTTTACGATAATTTGAACCGGAGATATGATTTTTTTAAAATAAGTCAAATTTGACCTTTGACCTATCATAACTCGGTCAAAAATTAAGATATTAATTTGCGGTTTGCGCCAAAATTCTTAGTTTTTTATGCTCTTTCTAATGATGTATCAAAAGATAGGGGTTACCATTTGAAAAAAAAAGTTGGGGGCCCGCGCGCACCCCCTGGGGGGGGGGGGGGG
>NW_017547181.1:3123875-3161787 GCF_001854935.1 Bemisia tabaci
AGTTACGGGGGGGGGGGTACGGACTTTTGGGACACCCTGTATACACAAACAAGATGGCAACTCACCGTAACATCGATAAGAAGCTAAATTTGACCAAAATTTCAATTATACGGCAGTAACAATTTAAACTAGCATATCTACAAATAACACACGAAAAAAACAAAAATACAGGCTGGGCCTCGTAATTTGTTACGCGGTGGTAGTGGCGAGCCCGAATCCGGGTGCCCCGAAAAAGCACCGGAGTGCTTTCCGCACAGGAGCCCTGGAAAGAACGGCCGTAAACGGGGACTAAGGCTCAACTTGGATTGGTCCATACGCTGTTTTGTCCTTTCTCTCTCTCGCACTCATTGCTCAGATGCGGCACGTCAAAGGAGCACACTCGGCTTTGACAAGCCGCCGTTTTATCGTCTATCTCTCTCCCACTTGTTGATCAGATGCGGCAACCCGCGGTTCGTCAGAAGGACATACACACACTCGCAAAAATACAGGCTGGGCCTCATAATTTGGTCCGCGGTGGTAGTGGCGAGGTGCCCGAAAAAGCACCGGAGTGCTTCCGACCATGAGCTCTGGAAAGAACGGCCTTAAACGGGGACTAAGGCTCAACTTGGATTGGTCCATACGCTGTTTTGTCCTTTCTCCCTCTCGCACTCATTGCTCAGATGCGGCACGTCAAAGGAGCACACTTGGCTTTGACAAGCCGCCGTTTCATCGTCTATCTCTCTCCCACTCATTGATCAGATGCGGCAACCCGCGGCTCGTCAAAAGGACACACACACTTTCGCAAAAATACAGGTTGGGCCTCGTAATTTGGTCCGCGGTGGTAGTGGCGAGCCGGAATCCGGGTGCCCCGAAAAAGCACCGGAGTGCTTTCCGCACATGAGCCCTGGAAAGAACGGCCGTAAACGCGGACTAAGGCTCAACTTGGATTGGTCCATACGCTGTTTTGTCCTTTCTCTCTCTCGCACTCATTGCTCAGATGCGGCACGTCAAAGGAGCACACTCGGCTTTCACAAGCCGCCGTTTTATCGTCTATCTCTCTCCCACTCATTGATCAGATGCGGCAACCCGCGGCTCGTCAAAGGGACACACACACACTCGCAAAAATACAGGTTGGGTCTCGTAATTTGGTCCGCGGTGGTAGTGGCGACCCCGAATCCGGATGCCCCGAAAAAACACCGGAGTGCTTTCCGACCATGAGCCCCGGAAAGAACGGCCGTAAACGGGGACTAAGGCTCAACTTGGATTGGTCCAGACGCTGTTTTGTCAATTCTCTCTCTCGCACTCATTGCTCGGATGCGACACGTCAAAGGAGCACACTCGGCTTTCACAAGCCGCCGTTTTATCGTCTATCTCTCTCCCACTCATTGATCAGATGCGGCAACCCGCGGTTCGTCAAAGGGACATACACACACTCGCAAAAATACAGGCTGGGCCTCGTCATTTGGTCCGCGGTGGTAGTGGCGAGGTGCCCGAAAAAGCACCGGAGTGCTTCCGACCATGAGCCCTGGAAAGAACGGCCGTAAACGGGGACTAAGGCTCAACTTGGATTGGTCCATACGCTGTTTTGTCCTTTCTCTCTCTCGCACTCATTGCTCAAGCCGCCGTTACATCGTCTATCTCTCTCCCACTCATTGATCAGATGCGGCAACCCGCGGCTCGTCAAAGGGACACACACACACTCGCAAAAATACAGGTTTGGCCTCGTAATTTGGTCCGCGGTGGTAGTGGCGAGCCTGAATCCGGGTGCCCCGAAAAAGCACCGGAGTGCTTTCCGACCATGAGCCCTGGAAAGAACGGCCGTAAACGGGGACTAAGGCTCAACTTGGATTGGTCCATACGCTGTTTTGTCCTTTCTCTCTCTCGCACTCATTGCTCAGATGCGGCACGTCAAAGGAGCACACTCGGCTTTCACAAGCCGCCGTTTCATCGTCTATCTCTCTCCCACTCATTGATCAGATGCGGCAACCCGCGGCTCGTCAAAGGGACACACACACACTCGCAAAAATATAGGTTGGGCCTCGTAATTTGGTCCGCGGTGGTAGTGGCGAGGTGCCCGAAAAAGCACCGGAGTGCTTCCGACCATGAGCCCTGGAAAGAACGGCCTAAAACGGGGACTAAGGCTCAACTTGGATTGGTCCATACGCTGTTTTGTCCTTTCTCCCTCTCGCACTCATTGCTCAGATGCGGCACGTCAAAGGAGCACACTCAACTTTGACAAGCCGCCGTTTCATCATCTATCTCTCTCCCACTCATTGATCAGATGTGGCAACCCGCGGCTCGTCAAAAGGACACACACACACTCGCAAAAATACAGGTTGGGCCTCGTAATTTGGTCCGCGGTGGTAGTGGCGAGCCGGAATCCGGGTGCCCCGAAAAAGCACCGGAGTGCTTTCCGCACATGAGCCCTGGAAAGAACGGCCGTAAACGGGGACTAAGGCTCAACTTGGATTGGTCCATACGCTGTTTTGTCCTTTCTCTCTCTCGGACTCATTGCTCAGATGCGGCACGTCAAAGGAGCACACTCGGCTTTCACAAGCCGCCGTTTCATCGTCTATCTCTCTCCCACTCATTGATCAGATGCGGCAACCCGCGGCTCGTCAAAGGGACACACATACACTCGCAAACACGAAAACATTGTTAAATCGCCTTTCACCTTTATCACAGGAGGATGTAAGATGTGCATAACCTCAATCTTTTTTGCTGATAAAAGCCATCTTGTTTGTTTATTTACGGCCGTAAGAGCATCGTGTCAGCCTATTCGCTCTCGACCAATGAAAAACCGGAACAGAAATGGCGATACTCCGTCTATAAAGGTACTCTGACGTACTCTGGTTATTTTTATTCTAATACTGGCCTAAACAGGAGTCTGAAAAATGCAAGTTTTATGAATCTCCGGTCGAATGCCGAAAAATCCTCATTTTTTGCCAAAAATGGCCTTTAAATCAATGTTAAGGTCAAAGTTAGACCTGGGATGAGACCTGAAAAGACCAAACCCTGGTGCATTTCGTTAAACATAGTCCTCCATTGCGCAAAACAACGCGCCAACTACGTAGAAAATAGCTTAGCACTTCTCTACACTCAAAAAAAAGGAAATGTCGAAGTAGCATTAACCGCCATGTTGAAATGACATCACAGAAATTATGTTGATATAGGCTGCACTCCCCGTAACCCAATATGGTTTGACTTAATTCTACATTTGCCGTCATGTTGAATCAACATGACCGAGAATGCTTCTACCTGTCATGTTGAATCAACATGACGGTAATATTCGAGTAACATTACGCATGTTAATTCAACCAAATTCATGTAAATTTAGCATTGTGTCAGACTGAAACTGCATTACACATGTTGTTTTACCATTCCTTTGGTTGAAAGAACATTAACATTTTGTTGAATTAGCATATGCAGTGTTATGTTACCATTTGCTTTCATATTGTTTCAGGAGTACCGTGGTGCTCTTGAAACATCATCTACGTACTGAAAAGGGGGATGGCGTGTTCTCCTCCTCTCCCTCCTCCTCATCTCCCTCCTCCTCATCTCCCTCCCCCTCCCTCCACCTCCCTCCCCCTCTCTTTATTCATGATTTCGTTTCATAAGCTAGACATCTAAGCCACCTGACTCGATAGTCTTGACACTTAGACAAGATTGTCTACTCACTGCGAGTAACGTTCAAATTAAAAATAACGTACCTATTTTTTATTCAGAGAACTGGTACTACTACTCCTCTCAAACCATTCGTTGGTACATTCTGAAAAAGTCTCTTAAGAAATACGTCCCAAAGTATTTACTTAAAAAAATTTCTGGATACCCAATTGATAAGGTAAAAACACAATTGAGACACTTTCGGAAACAAAATAAATCAACTCGAATAACGCTATTAACGCTCACCATGACAAATAAATGGTAATATGGTAGTAATACTTACACATGAAACAAAAAGAATTACTTTTAAGTTGATGATAGTTTATTATTCTTCGTTCAAAAACATTTTCGCTCGTGTGGTTAAAGCTCTTAGAATCATACGTTTCTAATTATTTGATTATATTTTTTATTTTCAATGTTTGATTTATTTATATTATTAATTATTATTATGATATAAAATAAGAATAAAAATGACAATCGTAAACACTGAAGAAAGTGAACATCGTTGTTGGAGGAGAAAAAAATAGTTCGTGATAAATTGTTAATTTTTATATGGTGCATAATGTAAATTCCTTTTCGTAAATAGTGAATGGAAAAAAAGAAAAACCTAACAATCTGATGCGGTATGCATTTCACACAACTTAGACGGCAAAAAAAGGAAAAAGTAATTCAGTGGGATATGGAAACACTTAAAATTCGTCTTTTGGAACCACAAGCCCGGATGGCTCGGTTGGTAGAACACTCCGCTTATAATAGGTAGGTCCCGCGTTCAAATCCCGAAAAAGTCGGAAAAATTTGATAGGTCGGATGGGATGATTCTGGGTTGAGAGTAGTATCGGAAGTATAACTACATTAAAATACGATTCAATTTCCATAAAAATAACGTAATTTATTTTAATTTGTAGCATTTGACGTACTCGTATATCAACATGATTGTCATGTTAAATCAACATGATTGTCATGTTAAATCAACACGACAGCATTTTAAGTCAACGTGACGACAGTCATGTTGATTTAACATGACGGCTATCATGTTTCTTCAACATTTTTGATTATGATCCCGTAACATGCTGTAAGCTTGTACCCGTTTTTAAGACGCCCGTCATGCTGAATCAAGCTTGCTCAAGCTTAAAGTAACATTTTTTTTTTTGAGTGTAGTGCGTTCGTATTAGAGCTTTCCCGCTTGTTTTTTGCTGATCCACCATTCGAAATCATCAAAAACAATTTTCTGACTCACACAACTGACCCATTGTGGCAATATCCGCTAAATATCATCCCTCGTGGAAAAGCGATGCGCAGGTTGTTTCACAGAGGGTCTGAGGGTAAAAACTTTCGGAAACCACCAATTCGAATCTGTTTGTTGGTAAAAAAAGAAAGAAAATAATTCCTGGACTCGCTTCTAGAGGCCGACTCGGCTGAATTTTACTGTAATGTCTGCTCTGAGGAAGTCGGATCTAAGACGGGATGAAGCGGTGGCGGCGACAGCTGTGTGTAGTTCAACCCTGCGGCTCCCCGGATCCAGAAACGTGTGCAGTTGTGCACGTGCAATATAATCACACTCTGTTATACCCGATCAATTTCCAGCAAACGATGCAGTTTATTTTGAAGAGGCGGAATAAGAGGTAGAAACAGACACGGCGTGTACAAAGTGTACAAAGCCGGATTTGAAATAGAGCCAAAAGAAGGCACCGAGACATACGTATGGACGTATTTCTGTCAAACGGAACTATCTGCATTAAGACATGAGCCCTGAGACTCGTAAGAATATGTGCATAACAGGGCTCACGTCATAATGCACATGGTTCCGTTTGATAGAAATACGTCCATATACGATACTTCGAAGAATGATCCGCGTGCAAATAGGGGATACGGATAAGTTGTATCCGATTCCATCAGGACGCTCCCTTGACATTCGCAAAAAAATCACGTATCTACATTGCGACGTCTCAAAATCGCTCTTCTTTAATGGATTATGTAATTTTTTCCTTTAAAAAAAATGAGCAAATTTAAAATTCTCACAGAATATTATGGTTATGAGGAAGAAGAATTGATAGAAAATTCTTTCTCGAGAAAACGTGTGTGTCCCCTTGCTGGTATGTTTTTTTAAGTGTGAGCGTAAAATATTGGTTTCTAATAGCATTATGGAGTCCAAATGGGACTGTTTGCAGCAAGAGCAACCCCGACCTCCCTCCTCCCCTCTGAAAATTTCAGAATTCAGAGATTAACACCGCTCCTGAGAATAGTATTTCACGAGTTTTTTAACGAAATCAGTATTTCAATTTTTAAAAATGGTAAATTAACATGGTAATGCTCAGGAACCTTCAGTAATTTGTGTTCTGGAATAGCATAACATTTCAAAAATTCAAGAAAACATTATTTGTATCATAATATTCATTGATCAAAAAGTTAAACCCTTTGGTTTACTGTTTGCGCTTGTCCCTTTAGCGCACCTAGGAGTTGATACTTCGACTGCTGAGCCGACCGTTGAAAATATTTTATAACGCCTCTTTATTTGCTAAGTTTGATGCGATGAAAAAAGCCCGTTCCCTCCTAAGAGGTGCCTATATCATTTTGCCTGAGATCATCATTTACCAATGATTGACGTTCTCTCGGAGAACATGGCCCGATTCCTTCAAATCTGAAAGCCCTCTCTTAGTCTGAGCCGAGCATTATCTACTCATTCTGGATTCAAAGCCAGTCCTCAGTTCTGTTGTTTGAATTCAGTCTTTTCCGATGTCTAGAAGGCTGAATTAATGGACCTTAAAAAACTCCTAAATCCCCCGATGGCCCATCGAGACGATCAGATAGTGTCAATGAGGCCAAAATTAAACGAGGCGCGTCCAAATGAGTATTTTGAGAGCAGTGGCGTCGCGTGCTTTGCGATATATCGATTGATCTGCCATTTCAACTTATAGAAAAGGATCGATAGACAGGATGTTCGCAACGAACGCCTTGGTAATCGATTATTTACCACCGTTTCAAATGGGGAAATATCGATAATCAAACATTCACGTCTCAGCACTGTTTGAGAGTCAACGAGGACACCGCAACTAACTTTGCAACTTGAAACTAATCGTATTGGTGCTGTAGGAATCGACTGCCAGTAGTGAAATCTGCTTCTTATATAAATAAAACGTCGTTTGTTGTTTTTATCTCCTCATTCTATTTGATTCTTAGTACTGAAAGCATTACTTGGTGCCTCCATGTATTCCATTAAGCTCCAATCTTGACAGATTGAAGCTTGATTTTACATTTTCTTGATGTCATTTTTCTAAAAACCGAACATTTTGAAACTTCACAACTCCAGTTTGGTTTGACAGCCGGGGTTTTTGTGCGTTTTCTATTAAAACGCCCGCTTCGTCCCAAAAAGCCAAAAAGGTAAAGTCCGACCTCTATAATTGACTTGATCCACTGTGCGCCATGAGTGCGAGTAGGACAGCAAATCGTTAGGATCCCAAATTACAAAACCATGGTCAAAGTAGGCAAGGCTAACTGTAACGTCGTCGGTCTAGACGAGTTCGTGATTTTTACCACGTTGATGATACTCGTATATCCAGATGTTTTCAGCATCCCTGTTCGCAGAACGACGGTGGAGGATTCAAAAAATAATTTAAAATTCAATCCGAGCTTGATGTTCCACTTGCAATTCCTTTCCAGCGCAAAAATGTAACGTCAAATGGAATTGAGGTAAAACGTGGGCGAGCGCAATTTTGAGAGCGTCAAATTCACGAGAAGGGATGCTCTTCCGCTTACAGTACGTAAAAGGGTTTCGTAAGTCGGTTGCGCTGTCAAATCAAACTTTCCATCCTAGTTGGAACACGGTTCCGACACAAAAGATAAAATTACGTTTGAATAAATTTCATGAAAAAAGCAGGTTAATCCAGTTCAATTGGCTGGTTCTAATTCGGGCGAAGAGGCATCTCGTAAAGCGGTGTTGTCAATTTTAATACGCATCTCGGACCTTTTTTCAGTGCATATTTCATTGGAGAAAAATGTAAAATCGAAAACAAGGTTGGAAATAAGAGCGAGTAATTGCAAAACTTTATTTTTTTTAATATAAAGATAAATATTGAAACACAATAGTATTGCTAATCGTGTAATTCAATGGTAATTTTAAAGATGCCTTTAACCCTTATTAGACGTCCAGCGTCCTGATTGTCGAAATTGATGGACAAAGCTATAGACAAAGAAGACATAGGGAGTATACAGCGATCCTGTTGGTTGAAATGGGTAGTTCCCATGGACTAAGGGTGGGAATGATGAACTAACTATCGAATTTCTCGTGGGTTGCCGTTAGTTTGTCTATTGCCTACCTTCTTTGTCCATTGCAACCACCCGCTACCACCAAAAGGATCCTTTCATATTTCTTTTATCTTCTTTGTCTATAGTTTTATCCATCAATTTCAACAAAAAGCCCGCTGGTCGGGTAAAATTTACCCGCTGCTTGTTAAAGAACCGTGCCCCAGACGTTGCGGGGGACCGGTGCACACGAGCTTTAGATACAGGTCTACAAGTGCGACCTAAAAAAAGAATCTGACATCAAAATGGGAAACAAGAAACAATCTAATGTAAACACAGCTGGAGAGAGGAGAAACGTTATTGAGCCTTATTTTTTAAATTTTCTCTCGAATCTGAGCGACACCTCATTGGCAGCCTAGAGCGGAGCATCACGAGCCCACGCTTCGTGCCTTCAATTTTGCAGATGCAACACGGACATCCATCGAACACGAATAGTTGTATCTCTGCGCCGCGTGCCGTCAACAACGCACGCCTTTCCCTTACTCTATTTTCTTGTTGTGTCACTGCGGCCTTGAAGCAATAAAAAATGCACCCAAAACAGTTCGCAGGGAGTGAGTCTATGGTACGTGTGAACTTAAAATCGCGGAAAATCAAAACTTGGCTGATCCTAATTTCGAGATACCGCAATTTGAAACTGTCATAGTGAATGCAAGTTTTCTACTTGTACGCGCCTCTAGCGCGTAATTTCTGCTGCCGCGCCGGGCCGTCTAGCGCACAGCTAATCGCGCCGCGACGCCGGCCTAGAGAGCGCTCGCGTCGCCAAGATGTTTTAAGTTTTACTAAGGCCATTTTATTTTGTTTACGAAAGGAAAATAATAAGTTGTCTGGTTCCCAGAGTTGTAAATAAATGTAAATAAAGCAAAGAAGGTTTCAAGGTTAAAGGTGTTTAAGTTCTTTTCTCAGAATTACTTTTTGTTCTCCAACGTCCTATGCCGGGCGCGGGATACCGATTTACCCAGGTCCTAGGTGCACGCCGATACAAGTGCCATTCTCATCGCCATTCACCAAGCAGCTATCATCGGCTCCACAGCTACAAGGTCCGCCCGGCGTTTCAGAGCTCGTAAGGTAAGGATTCCCCGGTACGCCCGGTGTCACAGGTAAATCCCCGGTACGCCCGGTGTATTAGTCTTTAAGCCCCGGTTAGCCCGGAGAAGTTTAGATAGGGACCCCGGTTCGCCCGGAGAGTAGTTTAGGGACCCCGGCTAGCCCGGTGAACTGCAGAATAGGGACCCCGGCTCGAGCCCGGTGTTAGTTAGGAACCCCAGCTCAAGGGAGCTGAAGCCAGGCCCGCGCGCTCTTGGTAGCTTTTCACATCTTTAAATTAAATTAGGGATTAAGGCCCCAACACTACTGATTTCGATCATGTTTTTTACTTATTCGTCCTTGGAATCTGTATTGATAGGTTTACGTTTTTATTCTTCGTTCGATTTATTTCGATCGAATACGTAACCTTCCGTTACATGCAGGCTTCCTATCACACTCTTTTTTTTAACAGAACAATTCCCCTTCTACTGCGTCTGCAGCAATTGTTGCTACGAATATGTTGTGCGTGCCGATTATTGCTCATTACATACTCGACTCTCTGAAGGCGTTTTTTGTGCACAAGTAGCGCAATCTGTCGAAAAACGAACAAAGTAGGAATTAATCGTTCGTTCAATTTCCTTTCTGGTGATCTCCAACAGGGTGCTCTACTGTCGCACACATTAAACGCCTTCAAGGAGTCAAGTATGTAATGAACTGAGATCGGCACGCACAACATATTGGTAACAACAATTGCTGCGGACGCAGCCGAAGGCGAATTGAAAGTATCCTCGAAACAACAAATGTCGCGTCTAATAGTCGTGCTTCTGTGCTCCTTCCGCATCGCCCGGGGCGAAAATTTTGAAACACTGCGTGTTTTGGTGGTTTCACCGTCTGTAATTCTCTCCTCTTTGAGACGAGGTAAACATTAAAAACACGGCGACTGAAGATCAAATCCGCGGGATGCTAAAACAGCCTGGAATGAAGTGTTGATTCGAGGGGCGGATAAAAAAAACTTTACATTCGCGGCCACTTTGTAGAGCAACCTGCCGTGGAAATTGAGATATGCGGCGAGGAAACTAGGTTTGCCGTATCAAGTGCCGCAATCAAGTGAAGCCTCGCTTCCTTTCATGTCCAAATTAGATTAACGCCTGTCTTCCCGTGGCAAAAACAATAACGCACCGAACGCTGCTACCAACTTTCGCCGAAAAAAGAGAGAGAAAAAATTAACCCCCTCCCCTCGAGACCGGAGTAAATTTCCCATAATTTGGCTCCTTTGACGGAGAAAAACAAACCGGGGGAACGAAGAGGGGGAAACGTAAAAAAAGAATCGAGAGGAAAACTGGGACATGCGGAGAGCGCCCACTCGAGATATTACGATACTCGAGCTCGAGAACATTTTTGATTAACTTTTCCGTTTTTTTCTCCATTTTTGCGGCGGTGGTTGGCCATTGCTGCTGCAGGTGAGCTGTGTGTGACACCTACAATTAAATCGTTGCCCCTCGAATTTCGCCGGGGTTTTTTTTCTTGGTTTTTATTAAACGTTTAATTTATTCAAGACGCGGAGGGGATGGGGATAGATTTGTTGACAGCTTCGCCGGGGTGTCAAAAGCGCTTAACGGAATTCGGACGTGAGCCCCGGGCAGTATGGTGTTACATATACGAGGAGTTCATCCCGAAATGATGGTTACGTTGTTACGAAGGAGGGGTGCTTCCTTTTCTCGAGACGAAGGATGGAGAGTGCGGAGTTGAATGTTTGTTTTCCTTCTTTTGCTGAAATAATGGGGCTCTTTTTTCTGCAATAATGGAGCTCCTTCAGTTCTCTGAGACAGAGCGGAGGAGACGAAATTTTGCGGTGCAGTTAGACGGAACAACAGAATGGTGCGAGCGTTGAAACCATCGCATTTTTCTGTGAGTCTTCTGAAGGAGCAAGGCGCAAAAAAGAGCCGAACTCGTCATATTCCTTCCGAAGGGACGAAACTATACTCCAAAATGAAAAATTGACACGAAAGATTTAAATTCACATGAGAATATTATGACTGCGCGATTTCTGCCCAAAATTTTGCTGTTTTTTTCGGACAATCAAGAGAGTTTGTAAGATCTTCATTAAAAATGTGCTACATACTCATTATATTGTCAATAATTATCACATTGCACGAGTTAATGCAAAAAACAGGTCCATAATGTGTAGCAGCATCAATACTGAGTACAATGATATCACATTTGTGAGAATTCATTGAAAAATATCTGAAATTACGTCGGTTATCGATATCTGATACATCGCCCATTGTAAGAGAGAGTCGTTCATTAAAACGCCGTCTACGTCATACACATCGAGTATCAATGAGCGATGTTCATAATGGTAGTTTCCGCTATAGATTTCCAATGGACCTTCACAATTTTTATTTTAATCCACTCTTTTGGTATCAATGCTGCTCCACGTTATGGATCAGTTTATCGCATAAAATTGTACGTAACGATATTTGAACTACATTTTGCAATTAGGAAACACAATTACAGGCTCATTCATATAGGCACCTACCTGCATATAAAAACGCATGGCACACATCGATGATGAAACTGCAGATTGCGTATCTCGCTTTGCGGCGTTGCAGATTTCCGCTCATACTTTATTTTCGACATGAGAAACTACTGAACGTTATTTTTTGAAAAATTCAGTGATTGTTCTTCATCTTATAAAGAATATTCTGTTAAAACTTCAAGCCAGACGCTGGCTCTGTCTCCATGTAAAAATAAAATAGAAGCGGCGATTTTGAAACACCACAACCGAGATAAGCAGTTCCGCAACTTCACCGTCAATATCAACGGCGTGAGTCCGCAATCATATCTCTTTGCGGTGTCTGAAAATCTCCGCCTCTGTGTTGTTTTTAAAAGAGAAAAAATTGACGTCGCCTTGAAGTTTATGCAGAATTTTCTCCACGCAGAGAAGAAAAATCATGGCAGTTTTAAAAAATTGCCGTTGAGTCGTTTTCCGTTTAAAAAATGAAGTATGACAGGGAGTCTGCGGCGTGGCAAACCGAGTTATGTGATTGCCGACTTACACCGTCGATATGCTATTTATTGTTATAAAAATAGCATATCGAGCTAAGCATAAGAGCAACAAAGTGTAAATCCTGACTGCAAAAAGTTCATTTATTGCTTTTCCAAGTACCAAACGGAACTATGTGCATTAAGACATGAGCCCCGAGACCCATAAACATATGTGCATAACAGGGCTCACGTCATAATGCACATAGTTCCGTTTGATAGAAATACGTCTATATACGCTATCTTGGAGAAAGATCCGCGGGTAAATAGGGGATAAGTTCCCAAGTTGTATCCGAACCATCGTGACGCTCGCGTAACAGTCGCAAAAAATCACGTAACTGCATTGCGACGTCGCACCATCGCCCTTGTTTTATTGGATTATATAATTTTTGCCTTTAAGAAAAATGAACGAATTTGAAATTCTCACAGAGTATTATGGTTATGAGGAGGATGAAGCGGTAGAAATTCCCAGAGACCCATAAGCATATGAGGACTTGAATGTAACAATGGCGGATGTGAAAAATGACCTTTTTGAAACAGGTTCAAAAACCTGTTTTGGCACTGAGAAAATTTTGAGAAAATACTTGTGATGTGATCTTCGAGATCTTTGCATTATGCCAGAGGCAAACATATTATATTTTTGTGTGACGAAAACAGTTTTTTAAGCGTGTTTCGAAAAGGTAATTTTTTACATCCGCCATTGTTACATATAAGGCCTCATATATGTGCATAACAGGGCTCACGTCATAATGCACGTAGTTCCGTTTGATAGTAGTAAGTTCGAATCACCGTAAGGACGGTCTTTAAACGGATAGAACGGTCGAGCCGTTGCTAGGGTAATCCAAAAAAGTGGATCCCTGTCCGACGAGTCCGGTCCATTTAACAAAGTAAGCACTTCCGACGGGAGCTCAACCCTTTCCGGGCCGGGCGCCCGAATCTCCCGGTCCAGGCGCCCGGGCCCGTCGTCATCCTTGATGCGAAATCGGGATCCGGGCGGAAAGGTTGAAAAAGGTTGGACCGAGCTCCGCATGCAGAGTGACAGGAGGCGATCGCCCCGATGACGGGATTGAAGGAGACGGTTGAAAGGTCTCGTTGCCCCCCTCACCCCACCCTCGCCCCCCTCGAGGAGGGGGGGGCGTCTTTCACGCGCCCGGAGAGGGTCGTAACTAATGCCCGCGCGGATGGACGCGATAAGAATGCGACCCGGGGACGGGTCATTTTTCACACGTGGGAATTTTTCAACGAGATTGCAAGGGAAGCAGTCTGAAAATTATTGACACGCTGTAACGAGGAAATTCGAATCGGGAGGGGTGGGGGGAGGGGGTCCGCGCTTACACTGGGGTCGTAGAGGTCAGAATCGGGACGAATTTTGTTTCGGGGGTCATACGCTCGAGATTTCTCACGGTGTTCGTTCGAGCGGTGCAATTGTTTATCCTAGTAGCATTGGTTGTTGAAAGAGAGTTTACATACTCGTTCATTCGAGTAGAAACCTTTCAAAAATTGGTATATTAGGTATCAAAATTGAAAAAATGTATTGTTCATTTCTACGCAAAATTGCCATTTTGAGCTTTGGCAAGTTGTTCATCGTTTTTTTTTGGAGAATTTTAACGAGCACTTTGTTTTTCATAAAATCATATTTTGCGTTTTATTTTGTGCACAGCAATGTAAGGGATCTATAGGATTTAACACAATTTTGATGCCATTTTTTCCATAATTTTTGTCCTAAATTTCACATGAATTGTACTTAATTTCAACAATTTTTTTAGGTTTTTAAAATCCAAAATTAACAATTAATGCTACCGGGATAGTGCTTCATTGAGCTAGATACACAGCTCTTTGCGACCTAAATTATGGACTTGCAAGGTGTAGTCAAAGGCTTTCAGAATCTTTCAATGGCTTTCAAAAAATGTTCAAGTGGTGTCAAATCTTCAAGGTCTCAAAGACTTCATTGAAATTGGAAGGTTTCTCTACTTATACCTCCCTTCTCGGCAACATACATAGGCTGTCCCAAAACAACTGAGAGTAATTCTGTATTTCAGAAACAATAAGAGCTATTGAAACGCGGTTTGTGGGAGGTTGTAGCTCATATCCTTAGCTATCCAACGAGCTCAAGATTTGCTATTTTGGTTAAAATTTCGCTGAGTTGCAGCAATTTTTTGGAGCCGTGTAAAATATAACCCTACAGGATTTTTGAGTATTTTTTTCCTTGTCTGAATTGTTGTTCCGAGATCGCAACTTTGCGGATCACGTTGGCACTGGTCTAGATGCAAGTTCTAACATACTTGCATATGCTTTCATTGCATATCAGAGTTTTCTTCAACTTCCCAGCTCAGTGAAGCCAACATTGTCTAGCGTTAATGACACGTGTTCTCGTTTGGTGCAATGAGTTCGCCCGCGGAGCTATGCCATCCGTTACTGTGTTTTCCAAGGTTTAACTGTCTCTGATACCGTGAAAGAGATGTTAGTTGCTTATGGAGAAAATCGACTTGGGGAGAGCACCATTTATCGGTGGCATGCAACTTTTTCCGAGGGTCGCGAGTCGGCGGCTTTGATTCCGCATGGCGGCCGGCCGTCAACTTCTGCGGTGGAGGAAGGAAGTGTCATTAACGCTGGACAATGTTGGCTTCCCTGAGCTGGGAAGTTGAAGAAAACTCTGGTATGCAATGAAAGCACATGCAAACATGTTAGAACTTGCATCTAGACCAGTGCCAACGTGATCCACAAAGTTGCGATCTCGAAACAACAGTTCAGACAAGGAAAAAAATACTCAAAAATCCTGTAGGGTTATATTTTACACGGCTCCAAAAAATTGCTGTAACTCAGCGAAATTTTGATCAAAATAGCAAATCTTGGGCTCGTTGGATAGCGAAGGATATGAGCTACAACCTCCCATAAACCGCGTTTCAATATCTCTTATTGTTTCTGAAATACAGACTTACTCTCAGTTGTTTTGGGACAGCCTATGTATAATTATGCAGAGAGGCAAATTGATCATGCACGGGTGCCGCTTATTACGCTGCAATGAGAACCACTATTTCAGACTAACTTCAGAAAAATACATGTGTCCTTCACTTCCCATTGCTTTCATGGTTTTCTGCTTAACCAGACGTTGTGATTCCTCAGTGCAAAGTGTAATACAGTTGACATTTGAGAAGTCTTCGAAGCAAAAAATAAATCGAACGTCTTGCACGGTCGTAAAATATTTAACCCACAGATGCAAAGTTCAAGATCTTAAAATACCGATTTTAAGATCAGCAGCACGAATGGACAAAGTTCATCAGAAAGGAACCAACCCACATGAAGTTGGAAATGAGAGGAAAAGGTTTGAAGTTTCATTCCTGCATAAGGCTCAATGTAAGAAAAAAAAACTTAAATCCCTCACTTCAGTTCCCTCACTCCAAGACTTTCAGTTTTTGACAGAAGAAAAATACAGCCAGTGAGACTCAAAAACGTTCTCAACTCAATTTTTTCGAAAATGTGAGATGGTTCCTTTCTGATAGCCTCAGTCCAAATATCGTGATAGAAACAAACCAGTTGTGAGGATGCAACTATTTTGACGCGAGGGCTGGTTTTGCGCCTACCGGAAATCATGAAGGCGAACTACCCTCCAAGGACTAGTGACCTGATATGGCACTAGATTAATTGAACCAGACGCCGATGACGCCAATTGGTAAAAATGATGATGATGATTCAGAGCCACTGAAAAAAAAAAAAGATCGGTAAATCCGAACTAGCTAGGATCATATAGAACCACGATTTTGTTCGGTACACACGACCGAATTATTCGGTCCGCTCAGCCAAACTGTTCGGTCCAGGGAACCGAACTGTAAGAATTTATTATGGTTCGGTCGCACAAACCGAACAATTCGGTTGAACGGACCGAACAATTCGGTTGAACGGACCGATTAATTCAGTTGTGTGTACCGAACAAAACTTGATTCCATATGATCCTAACTAGTTCGGATTTACCGAACTTTTTTTTTTTTAGTGAGGGATCTCCGTTCGGTGAAATCCAACCCTGCGTGCGCTGAGCTGGAGTAATTTTCTTCACGAAGGGGCCGCAGAGGGGGACGCAGGGATAAAGGGTTGCACTTTGGAGTAACGTGAAGATTATTCAAGTTTGACCGGGAAAGAGCGTTTATCCTACTTTCCGTCTCACCTACCAGAGCGTGTTCGATAAGAGTTCGATGTATCGGTCGATGGTTCGGTTCAAAACAATCGAACAGAGCCTCAATAAAAATGTTAGGATATAAGTTGGAAAAGCTGAAAATGAGAAAATTCCTGACGATTTCACTTTTCGTTGCCTTTTTGTACTCATAAAAATAAAAAAAATCCATCACAAATAACCTGTTCGCTCAGATTACTTAATTGACTTTTGAGGGTACGTTATCACATGTTGAACCGATCGATATCGATTTACAATCTCACCTGTTTGATGTATCGAATACGATCCCTTACGCATTTTTATGAGGCTTCCTCCGTCCTCACGCTTAGTACGGATAATCATCATTGTGCATTTCAGTAGCTCATTCCAAAAAGACTTAAGCGGAAAAATTAAAACATGAGAAAAAGACAAAAAATTTAAATCGACCCGTTCAAAATCTCCCAGTCTCAACATATTACGGCATTTGATTGATTAATCTCGTTGTTACTTACTCTTAAGATTTAGAACGGGTCGAATAGTATGGCTTTTGCTGTTTTTTCTTGCATTTTTATTTCTGGCGCTTGAGTCATTCAGGCAGCAGTGGGGGGTCTTTAAAACATAACATATCCCTGAATATATCCACTCGGGGAAAACAACATAACCCTATTAAACCCAGAGCTGATCTAGCTCTGCCCGTAACAATCGATACATGTATCTACAATCAAATTGGAGTTGCTACACAACAAACGTTTGGAATCGAATGGCGGGGGCGCATAAAAGTTGGTTTACGATGATCGGGGGATAACGTCCGTCATCCATGCGTATCGGATCAATTAAACTCGGAGTTTAGAGGCATCATTCGGGGGTTAATCCATGCTGTTGTCCGAACCGGTTCAGCTCTTCTCCAATCATTCGGCGCACAAAGGAGCAAACTATTAAAACTGGTCGAACATGATAGTTTTGACTGAAATTACAAATTTAGGCGTTTATTTCGTTACGATTTAAATTCAAATGGGTGTTTTTTTAAGGCAATTTTGCGGAATAACCATTATACTATTTTTAACCGCTTCTACTGCTTTCTTTTTGTGTCGCAGTACCTTAATTTATTTTGCGACGAAAGCTACGTACTCTTAAAGGATGAATGTCATTCTTAATATGTTGGAGCGCCTTCAATTTCGTACGATACTGTGCAACACTTCTGTTGCTAAATAGTTGCTTGAAGCGACGTGGCACGCGGCCGGCCAGCGTGGAATGCGGATTGGCGCCTACAAACCTAACTGGATACTTCAAGCATTGCGCAGTGCAAGAAGTATCCCCTTAGGTTTGTAGGCGCTAGTGCGCGTATTGCGCTGCTAACACGGCGCGGCGCTCCACTCTGTGTCAGGCTCTAATATTTAAACTCATGGAGTCAGCGTTTTTCAACTCATGATTCTGAAGTGTTTGCACACTCAGCGTGGATTACTCTCCTTTTTTATGAAAAAAACAAATATGTATTAAAGGAAAATATAATACGTGTGTTTTGTAAACATTAAGGTGTTTCCGTATCAAATTTAATGCTTTCCAAAGCACTTAAACTTTTCCTTTTTTACTTTGTACTTTAACTGAGCTGCAGCGTGGTGTACGCGCAACCAAACGCTCAAAATTAGACACATACCAACTTTCAAAATCTCCATAATTTGTCTAACCACTCTTCATGATTTGCTTCACAGTGCGGCATTTCTCGATAAGTACGCAGCGCGCTTTAATTATCTGCATGGCGAGGGATCGACGAAAATAAAACCCGAGGAAGAACCACGCATGTCCCCCGGGAATCGGAGATAGATACGTGCTTTTCGTTTCGTTCGCATTTCTTTAGCATTGATCCGCGGGAAAAACCGCCTAAGTGTATTGTCGATCGGCTGCTTGTTGCGCGGTTATGGTCCCTGCTTTTTGAGGCTCGTCTCATCCGGGAGCCGCGCGCTCTCCTCATGATTACTTGATGCAGCAACGCGTGAAATATTCGTGTTTCCCGCATTCTGTCGTTCCTCTTGCTAAAGAACGTAACTAAATTTTAGTTTTGCCAAATTTCCCCTCGCAAGTGATTTTTTACCACGGGAATCTTGGGAATTTCTAGCCACAAATTTCACCGATCTTTCTTCTGATCTCATGCAAAAATCACGGGAAAAAAACAGGACAAAAATTGTGCAGGTACATTCTTGTAAAAAATTGAATCTTTTGATTCGATGTGGCAACCTCGGAATGGAGTTACGTTCTTTCGTCCGGGAAAGGGCGATTCGCGCAGCGTTTATCGCGGGTGCGCCTATCGCATATTTTACGGAGAGCGTTTAACGCACTCCGATTGTCGCTTTGATTCTCCGATCGGTTGATTATCCTCAAAGGGCACTATCGTCGTCATAGAGAATCGTTTGAATGATTAAGCACCCCCAACCAACGTTCCCCTCTCCACAGAAACCTATTTTATGGGCCCATCCACGGAAAAATAGAACCAGAAACAAAAAGAGACCCTCCATTTGTGCCTTGGCAATGGTGGGAACTTTTTTCGTGCTCCGTTTGGCAAACAAACCGAGGTTTGGTAAACTTGTCTGGCTCATGACGTCACTCGAAGCTCATCACTTATCTGGTAAGTATGCCAACAGCCGAGAAAAGGGTGATGACTGTTGATCCCTTATGATTGTTCATACGGAAGTGTTGCATCTCGGAGACTAAAAATTTCCTTTATTCGCCAAGAAACTAGTGGAAAAAAAAAAAAAAAAAAAAAAAAAAAAAAAAAAAAAAAAAAAAAAAAAAAAAAACACGAAGACACATTCAACATGAATATCCTGGAAAAGCGTGCTGAACAACTGAAATATTGAAGAGTTGGAGAAAATGTTCTCAAGGGTTTCCCCTGAGAAATCGATTCGATTTTTTTGGTGAATGACTATCAGAGCCTGACAGTGTAACGGTTCAAACACGAAAAAACGGATCCGACGTAAAAATAATTTGGACCACCCATTGAATCGCATTGGTTTATCGGTGTATTGTACTGTGGTAGTGTGGTACATCTGAGTGATTTCAAAAATCGAGCCCTACTGGAACTTTTAAGGGAAAAAAGGACTAAAAAGTGAGTTACCGACACCAGAGCGCAAACGAGTGCTCTGCGAAAAATTCGCAACAATAAACCTATGGAAATAAACATAATATATTTATAGTAATAATAACAGGAACGGAAATTTTAAAACACCGGAAGCAGGATACGCATTTTTGCAATTTTGACGTCGATATAACATGATGCGTAAAGTCGCGTTTTGTATTGTGGTCCATAAGACGTTACACGTCTGAGGAAACGTGACGTTGAAAAGTCGTCAGGTCCGAGGCAGATATTTTCCTGTGACCCCTGAGTCAATTTCTTCTTTGCCGATGACTTTTCCCGGTTTTGCGTGACTGCGGCCGGCCTGAAAATGACATTCGGAGAATGACGTTGTCATTTCGAGTGTAATCCCGAAATGACAGGGAAGCTACCAAGTGGGAGCCCTTGGCGGGCCGTTTCATATGTTTCATGCGCGATCAAAAACGATTGTTACGACATCGTTCCGCTTTATTGTTTCGCTTGACATGGTCCATGGTCGCGTATGTCCGACGTCTGACCCGGGGACAGTTCAAATTTATTTCGTCGGGTGGCGCGAGGCCATCGGGTCAAACAGACCCACGAGTATTGATCCCATGGATTTTATCTTCATTTCGAAAAACTCCGACTTCAACAACGCGGAAAATGGAGCGCTCAGCTCTCTGACTCGCTTTGTCCGCTCAATCGAAAACCAAGAGCCTATTGGAAACCTCAGCTTGAGCCAAGAGAAAAATTGTTAGTTGCATAAAATGAGTCATGAGTCATTATTAGGCGAATCCAAAAGGACGTAAATATAGTTTGCGATAAACCCCGTCGTCCATTTAATTCGATGCTTTTCCGAGGTCATGTCCAAGAGTACACGGAAAAAAATAAATTGCTGATTCAACAATTCGGTTAAAAACAGTGAGTGCAATGTTTCAACGTAGATTTTACAACAAAAAAATGCTACTCTAACCACATTGTAAACTAATTTAACCACGGGGGTGGTTAAAGTAGCATTTTTTTGTTGTAAAATCTACATTGAAACGTTGCACTCACTGTTTTTAGCAACTGAATTGTTGAATCAGCAATTTCATTTTTTTCCTTGTAATTACGCAGTCTTGTCAGCCAAACGACGAATACATTGTCTCTGGGTGTAAAAGGCACTCCGAATCTCAATAATTTTTGAAGTGGGAGACTTAAGAAAAACATTTTTCTTGCACAGATTGTGAATTTAAGGGTGTACTTCAGGTTTTACCGGAGCGCGTTAAATATTATGCTCCAAAAAACATTTTAAAATATGTTATTAGTGGGGAAAAAACTGCAAGCGGGTCTTAAGATTTTGTCGTGGACAAAACATTTTTTTAAAGGTTTGCTAAGCAGCTTTTTGAATACGAGAAATTGTTGCTTAAATACTCATTATGGTAACGGTTCTTGATGCACAGAACCTTTGAATGATATGAATATACATTACAAATGTGCGAGCCTTGCCACAATACAAAATCATTGAGGCCACAGAGTTCGAGCATTGAGGAGCGCGCAGGGGCCTTTAATGATGTGGTTATTTAAAGCAAACAGCGAGGCTTGAATGATCGAGTATCGATATTTTCCTATTTGAAGCTATGGTGAAGAATCGATTATTAAGGTGTTCGTCATTAACACCCTGTATGTCGATCCTTTTCCATAGGTTTAAATGACAGATCAATCGATATATCGCAGGGCACGCCACGCCACTAATTCGAAAGGCCTCTCCAGCTTTGAGCTGAAATGATGCACAATTTGCCCTGCGGGAATAATCACGGCTGTTCCGACCGTAAAAGACCTGAAAGCTGAAGATCCAGAGGTGGTCACTCGGGGTAATTTATCTTCGCAATAGCGGCTGAGGGAGCTTTCACCGGTTCCCCGAAATTAGACGTTGCATTCATTGAAGAGTCTCTTGCTTTACGATTCGGTATAATCGTCTCCGTAGGCCCTTCTGCAAAACTACAGCTGCAGATTCGGTGGATAAATGGTTGACACAGTTTATGTTTGATTTCAAAAATTATTTTAATCTTTCATCATTGCTTTACGGCTTCTCTTTTTCTAGTTATTAGTGAGTTAAGCGATGTATGGCAACCACGAATATCAACAGATAAAGAATGATGAGACGGCATAATAACCGCACTATTGCTTCTACGACTGACTCATTAAATTTAAAATTTTTGAAACGTATTGCGAACAATTCTCCTGCCGATTATGGCGTGACAAGAATTCTTGTTGAATCAACCGGGCACCTTTTCAAAGGCAACAAAAGTATATTTTAAATTACCGATTTAATCTCTGTAAAAAGTACATTTCCTGTTTTTCCAACGATGGATACCTGTTCATCCGAAAGGCAATTTTTCTGAGTCTGCTTGACGTAATTTCTGGGCGATTTTATTAACAAAGTCAAATTATTTGGCCGAATGACTCGCGTATAGCTACCCTATATTCACCTGCGTCCTATGATCTGCGTTCGAGCTTCGAAAAAATGGGGAACTTTGGCAACGGTGCCTGTGAGATTACGAGAGGAGGCCTGGAGGATTTTTGGACGTAAATATGCGCGAGGAATAATAATCTTGAATCCGTGACCACTCCGTGAGACTTCAGCCTAGAGCTTTCCCCCCCCCCCCCCNCCGCTTTTTAGGAATATAGGTCGGCCTTAAGCAGGGGCGTATCTTCACCCAAATTTTGGAGAGGGGAGAGTTTTCGGGGAATATGAAGAGGGAAGACGGAAAACTTCATCAAATATAAATAAAAAAAGAAGAGAGCTTTATCAAAATTGTCTATAAAGCAAATTTACGTTGGGAAGGTGAGAGAGCAGGCGCAAATCAATTCCTCTTTTGCCCTCCCCAAATGATGCCGTGGCCTCAGATGACATCATTTGAACAGCATTTAGCAGAATCGATTAAACACACATTTTGAAATTATGCATGTTTGCTTTGGGTAATCGATAACAGATACATCATTTCTGAGGTACAAGTAAAAAATCTTTGAGCAGTCTGCTGCCTTTAAGTTTGATGGAAAGTTTCGCGAGATATGTAAAGTTAATTTGGTCAGCTTCACCTGACCAAATCTGTTTTTGAATTTTTGAGCGAAAGTGATCTTGAGAGAGAATTGGTTTAGTTTACGAGCTTCATGGATGATTCTGGTGTCCAAAGGAAGAAAGTACTTTTATTAATTAAAATTTTGAGTATATTTGATCATACTTTCATACTTATTTATGCGGCTTATAATAAAGAACATTTTAGAATGCCTTCATGGCAACGTCGCGGTCACACGGAAATTGTGCAAAGCGCCGATTCGTAAAAATTCATTCGATAGTTTTGGTCTAAACAGCGACAAAACAAATCAAATAATTTAAAAGAGGTCCAGTAAAGCGTGATGTAACTTTGGGGGGATGTGCAAACCTACGTGACGATTGGATGCCGAGCGGGCAGAGAGTCTCAAATATTTTAAATTACTGCGTGGTATTTCCTACATAGTGATCCAAAAGTCCCGCAACACTTCTATAACCCCTTTTCAAGTTGAAACCTTCAAAATTTTGGGGGTCCCAATAGTCGTTTCTTTTAACCTCGGAGCACTCATAAAATTTCAAGTCTCCATCTCGATGGAGAAATTTTGTAGATTTTATCTTTAAAATGAGACTTCTAGGAAAACTGATTACGAGGATACCCTTGGTTTTTAAATTGAACAATTATCAGAGAAGATACGACAAAATAACCTAATTTGCTAAAGTACATGTGTTTAAATGGAAAATGCCAAATGACGTCATAAGGCGGCACATTTTCTCACTTTTGAATCAATTTTTCTCCAATTTTCCATGTCTGAAAAAAATTATGAAAAATGCCACGAACTCAGCTCATACGGCACTCTCAGATGAAGCAATAAAATTTTTGAGTGCAAAGTCTCATTCGTTCAAAAATCACAGGGATGACTCCTGAAAATGGTGAGGCGGAAGTTATGGATCACCCTATATGAGCGGCAACTAACGCAGGATTTACCTCTGGTCCATTCCATTTTCGGGAATATCCCCGAGGAGGGAGGAACGAAGGGTGCCGAAAAATTAACCTCATCCAATAACACCCGATGTTGCAGAAGTAATTGCATAATCGAATATGATGTCGCTCATTTAACACGCTCAACAGACGCGGGCGGTGTTGCGGGCGTTGATGGGGTTAATGGTCGTTCATAATTACATCGAGGAAAGAGATGATTTCACAATTGCCTCCTGATGGGACAAAAAAGCTCACAAAGTGGTACAAAGTATCGGAGCTTTTTTATGAATATCAGGAGAGGCGTAAACGTCACCACATGCGGTATTAATAGGTGTAAAATATCCACTCGGATTACTTACTCGTGGCTGACGCTTAAATTGAGGAGAACGTATGCCAGCAGTGTTTAAAATATACGTCAAAGAAAGGTACCTGAAACAAAAAAAGAAACTCTTTAAGCTAAAAATTTGGAAACATTTTTACGGGGGGTTGAGGCTAAGGGATTAAAATAATTTGTCACGGCTAAAGTACAAAAATATAGAAAATTGGGCGATTTTGAAAAAATAAGAGAGCTAATTTGGTGCGTGTTAAAGAAAAACACCGTATGAGGCTTTAAACGTTGCCAAACAACGTTCCGTGACTCATTTTGGTGAAATACCCTGACAAGTGAACAAATGCCAGATTGTTAAAAACACATGGTTGGAAATATTTTTCGGGCAAAATTTGTTGTTCAAAACGTCAAACACACTCGAGAAAGCAAATTAAGGTGACTAAACGATTTTTCCCTGGCCTTTCCGTCAAGCTCCCTGACATTCCTGACCTTTAAAAAGTCAGTTTTTACAATTCCCTGACATTTCCCGGCATTCCCTGACTGTGGCAACCCTGTTCGAAACGTCAAACCCATTCTAGAAAAAAAATAAGGGTGCTTATCAATTTTTCCCTAAAATTTTTGCCATTTTCCCAGACAATTCCAGTTTTCCCCTGACTTTTTAAAATTTCTCTGACATTCCCGGTTTTTCAGCTATTCCCTGACTGCGGCAACCCTATATGGAATGAAAAAAAAAAGAAATGATGAAGCACGTCTGAGGATATTCGATCCAATAAGCGTCGAAACCTGACAGATGCGCACTCTAACAGACTTCAGGGTCCAATTCAGGGTAAATGGACTCGTCGGGCCTTAACAAGGGCAGCGGCTCGATTGTTCATGGAGAAAAAAACTCCGTGCGTGGGACCCGAAGCTGAGGTCATATGGATCTCTTAAGTTTTCGGATCACGTGTCTAAAAACTTGAGGTCCAGCTGCCGGAGTTCGGGTCAGACATCTGAAGTACTTCGATACATATCGAAGGGTTCGGGTCACGCATTTGAAGTACTCCGTTACATACCGAGGTGCCTCGATGTCTGACCCGAACTTCCAGCTCGACCTCAAGTTTTCGGATGCGTGATCAGAAAACTTCAGAGATCCATACGACCTCAACTTCGGGTCCCACGCACAAAGTTTTTTTCTCCGTGTTGAATCTATATCGAACGATCTTGATCAATAGAAAGCATTACTACACAAATAAAAAAACCTCGTGCATGGGACCCGAAGTTTAGGTCATATGGATCTCTGAAGTTTTCGGATTGAGCATCTGAACACTTTAGGTCTAGCTGTCGAGGTTCGGATCACACATCTGAAACTTCAGTTCTAACATCTGAAGTACTTCAGAAGTGAGAGCCGAAGTTCTTCGAATGTGAGAACCGAAGTTTTTCGGATGTGAAAACCGAAGTACTTCAGATGTAAGAACTGAAGTTTCAGATGTGTGATCCAAACCTCAGCAGCTGGACCTAAAGTGTTCAGATGCTCAATCCGAAAACTTCAGAGATCCATATCACCTAAACTTCGGGTCCCACGCACGAAGTTTTTTTCTCCGTGTAAGATAGGGATTTATCGATTATAAACATTCGATAACGATTCAACAATCATCGACCTTCGGATTTTTTTAATCAGCCTGGCGACATTTGAGCGGGATCCCTCGGCCGCGAATAATTGCTCGATTAAAATTTTGCGACTTTTAAAGGCCGTAAAATAAAGGGCCGCTCGCATAAAAACGTAACGAGGTGGGCCAGAGCGGGACATTTTATGGCCCCTCCTCAAATTAAACAGTTATCGGATATGGGAGCGTCATTGGTCGCCGTTTAACGGCCGCGCGCGTGGTCAGCGACGCCCGGCTTATAAAAATGGTAAATAAACGGCCCCTCCACCCCCCGGGCCCCCTCGGCCAGTCCAACGGAGAGGAGGCTCGAGTTTATGGCTCCTATCATAACCGGCTGTTCTACTGACCTTTGCTCGATTGGAATCCTAACCCCGAAATGTTAACGAGGAAACTAGAATCATATCTTATTTATTACTTTTGTGTAAGTGACAAGATCTGTGAAAAGAGGCCAATTAAAATTTAGTTGTTGGTACCACCGTGCAGGGGAAGATAATTAGCATATATCGAAGAATATTTGGATTGCATTATGCAAAAAGGAACCACTAGCATTGCAATGATGCTAAGATTGTGCAACTTCATCCTTTCCAATAAAATTGCGGAAATTGTGAAAAACTATGAAATATAGATGGTAATTTTTGTCTTAAATTTACAGTTTTTAGCGAGTAAAATAGAGACTATTAAGGGATAATCGGGTTTTTCCTCCAAGACAAAAGAAGTTGCACAATCTTAGCGACATTGCAATGCTAGTGGTTCCTTTTTGCAAAATGCAATCCATTTGATCCTGAATGAGTAAAAATTGAAGGAGATATGGGCGTGTTTCTGTCAAACGGAACTAAGCGCCAATTTGAGTTCCTTTTGAGGATTTCAGAATTCCAGATAGCGCGTTCTGTCACACGGAACTAACAAAGGGAGTCTGCGAAGTGACATCCTGGGATTGGGTTCATTTTGCTTGTACATGAAGAAGAGACAAATCTAAGGTTGGCGTATTTTTTTTTAGCCGCCACCTCCCTCACTCAAAACTTTTGAGTGAGGCAAAACTTCCAAGAAAATTGTTTTCCCATATTCTCATTATTCCAAATTCACTCAATGTCCGAGTGATTTCGATACGTGCGATCTGCCACAAGCGACTAATGCGGAATCCAAGGCACTCACTTGGCCTACCCGAGTTTTTGAAGGCAACGTTTCGTTTGTCTGCCCGAGTTTTCGAAGGCGAAATCTTGACGGAGCAGAGGGGCCCCCGGCAGAGGAAAAGAGGAAGATTGGAGCGGCGGACGCGGAAAACGGAGAAAATTCATGCCCGGGATTCCGAGGTCGTAAATGATTGATCAAGGTCGAAATAATTCACCGACGCGCTCCAGGCTCGGGAAGGGGCAGCCTCCCTTCGACGGAGCCCCGGACCCGGCCAAGGGTTCATCCGTCCCTTCTGCGTCCTGCCGAGCTCAGTCAAAGCGCCGTATGAGCCTTCAGACGTTGCCAAATCTCCTTCGCCAAACACACATTTCCCGGGAGTTTTTTAGAAATATTTGTCTTCCGATTATTCAGAGAATTTCGTTCTTAATTCTTTCTTGAGTGTCTGAAGATTTCGAAGAAAAATATTCACAACTTTTTTTAAAAATCATGATTTTCTGCGACGTCATTTGGCAACGTTCGAATGTTCATACGTGGTTTTTCCTGGGCGCGGCTTCGTTGGTCACCGCTCGGAGCGGGAGCCGTTGCTCATCCATAATTTACACTCGATACTTGGCGAGTCCTTGACATTTCCACGTCGGCATATGACGACTGTCTCCATAATTTAGCCGCGGCGTTAGCGGTACACTCTGGTCCCGATTCCGTCGAGTAACGCAGGGCGCCGTGCGCATGGAGAAAGGAGAAAATATAGAATTTATACATATTTGACCCACGCAGGAAAAGGGGCCTTTGTCCGTGGAGGCACAATTTCCTTTGGGCGATCTCATCGTTTCCCGGACAAAAGAACGTAACTACATAACTTACAACGCTGAAAAGTTTTCAGACGCAGATTCCTTATTCCCCAGGCGAAAAGACGTAAAAATATTTGGGCCGCGTTCAGCAGAATGGAACCGCGACGGCCAGGAAAATTCGAGCTCCTTCGATTTAGGCGTATGCAACACGGACGTTCATTGAGTACGAATAGTTGTATCCGGAGTATGAATAGTTGTATGCATCTGGAGTTGAAGGCGCTTGTGTTGCTTACATTTAGTTACACCTACAGACTACACTGTGGGCGGGAATTTCTTTCTTGTAGTTTCGGAACTAGGTTAAGTGGACCGCATTAAGGAAAAAGGAACCAAGCCACATCAGCTATTGCCAAATTTGACTGGGCAATTTAATCTTTTCGAAGAGAACGTTTGCGCGGATTCCTCTGGTAATTTTAAGGAATTTCCTTTGAACTATTCAGATAATTCACTGAAATTTGCACGAATATCCGCACAACTGTTTTCATGTAAAAAATTAAAATGACCAGTTACAGTCGGCAGTAGCTAATGTGGCTTGGTTCCTTTCTGCTTAACGCTGTCCATTTAGGGGTTGCTAAATTTCGATTCGTAAATCGAAATTTTATCAGGAGGCTGTTCGTTGAACCAAATTAAGATTTCACCGATTCTTCTTCCGATTATTGGCAAAAATCAGTGGAAAGTGGACAGAATAATATGCGAAATCATACTCTTGTAAACATTTTTAAGTCGAAGTGACAAAGGAATGAGATAACGTCTCTTCTGGAAAACAGCGGTTTTGTCCAGGTTGGGCCGAAGAAGCGGCTCAAAACTTTAACTGTAAACTCCCTTAAGTGCCTTAACAATAAATATCGAGCGGTTTACATTTTGGTGTCATGAGACTAGGAAGGATGTAAAGTTTCACTGTGACTCAGCACAGCAATAGTGTGAGCAGCGTGCTGATCATCTAAAGTGATAGGCTATGACATAGACGAAGAGGACAAAAGGAAAATGGAGCGATTCTATTGGATGAAACAGATGGTTCTTGCAGACTAAGGGTGGAAGATGGACTGACTGGGCGGCAACGTTCGTCCCTCGTTTGCTACTTACTCTTTTGCCGAAAGCAACCACCCACTTACACCAATTACATCGCTCCATTTTTTTCTTTGTCTATCGATTTCCTCCCCTCCCCCCATTTTTTTCTTTTCTTTTGTCAATCAGCTCGCAAAAAAAACGTAGAAAGGGCAGAAAAACAGATGGGAGTTTTGAAAGTTTCCCTTTTCCGCGCGGACTCTTTGAGAGCTGGCAGAACGTTACCCTTCTGACGTAAGGGCGTATCTTCATATTCAGATGAGCCTTGCTTTGAATATAAATCCATGCTTTTGAGGGCTCATGTGATAATCGAGATAGGCTCTTACGTCACGGGAGCGACGAGAAGTGCCGAAGCCAGACTTGCTTCAGGGCACATTCATAGGTACAGAAATGACCATCAGAACCGAGGGCAGCCCATGCGGTTCAGCTCGGAAATCGTAAAAAAAAGAACATTTAATGACAAAGACCTCATCAAAGGTGCTCGGCTGAAGGGTTCAACTCGGGCTCTATAAAGGAGGGATGGAAAAAAAAGAGGTGGAAAAGAGAAAAAAAAACTTCCTACGGCGCAATTTACTCATACCTTTAGCAAAGTTGCCAATGGTAAAAAAAAAAATTCAAATTGTCTGGGTGTGCTTAAAAACGCAGATTTTTGAGTTGAAAAATAACATAATGAAATCAAGAGTGCCTAAATAACATATCTTCAACTTCTGGCCAAAGTATCACAGGCGTCATGCGTCATTTAAAAATTTCCACCGCCATTTTATTTTTTTACCGAGAAATTGTTGAACAAAGCTGTCCGAAAATTTCACTGAATTTTTTTTGTGCTGACGATTAAAATTCAGTGAAGTTTCAAACAGTTTCAACCGATAATTTCCCTAAAAAAATGATATGACGGTGGAAATGTCGAAACGTCGTGGCGCTTGTGATCCTTTGGCCGAGAAGTGACGATATCACCCAATCCAGAGGGCTAACGAGTTTTTTTCAATTCAGTTGCTGTGGTATGTTTTGTTGTGAGCACAGAACTTCGGTCATCAGCAAAGAGTACTCTATACTTAAAATGGAAACATTCTGTAACTACAAAAGCTTTGTGCTCAGTGCTCATTGTCAGTTATTATCATCAATTTTGTTTTTTTGCATAGGCGATACTGATAGGCATTCGGAAAACGAAACAAAAAATAGAACATATATTAATATGTTTGGTTGTTGATAAAATAGAGATTCTGGAGTTATTAGAAAAGAACGTCACTCAAGTTACTCAACTATCGCTCGTAGAAACATATTTTGCTCTCAAAAGTTGGTGAGTTTACAAATTCCTAGGATCTCAGCATCAGTTTATTTTTTATCTTTTTACGTAACAGGAATACAGAGTAATTAATATACTCAAACCTTTCATCGCTACCATTCCTTATCCAGTACCCACCTTGTATCACTTATATGACAACTTTTATTCTCTCTCTTGTTTCCCATATTTCAATTTTCGAGATTCTGGTACTTTAGTATCAGTTTTCCTTTTTTTACGTGACATGAATACAGAGTAATTAACCTACTTGTACCTTTGCTCAACGGTCCGATTGCCACTCATCTCCACTCAAAAGACATTACTTTCGCAGCTTAGTTTATTCGGAAAATAAACTTCGATGAAAACGTCGCACGAACTTTTAACTCCGAATGCGACCCGACAACTTCGACGGCGGGGGCACACGCCTACTTTTCCTCTTACTTTATCCTTCCTTTTTTTCAAAATTAAATGGGACATGGTGGTTGAGCGAGACCGGGGGATGGAAGGAAGAAGAGAGGGGGGGAGATCCGCGCCTTCGGTCTCGGTGAATGCTTTATGCACCACATTTAACGAAATAATAAAAAGGCGAGCCGGGAAAATATTTGCGTTTCAAATGGGCAGATTAAGGGCGGACACCCGCGGCAGTAAAGTGCAGGATTTTTAAAGAGGGGAGGCAGAAATAAGACAAACCTCGCGTCGGGGGAGGCGGAGAGATACGGGGGCGGGGGAGGGGGTTGAGGACCGACCGTAAATTGGGAATCGTCGCTGGTAATTTATTGGGGCGAAGCACGCCTCTTTCGAGCCGGAGACTTGGTCGAGTAAAGGCGTGACTCGATACCCGCGTGAGCCCCCGGAAGCGCGGGGTTAAGTGGACGCTGGGGTTCATCTTGAGAATCGGTTACGTTTTTTAATGAGTAGGGCGACGACTCTTCATTCCGGAGCTGGGCTTTCCGCCAGATTACCGCGGATATTAAATAATTTGCATGGCCGGATCAACCAGCGGAGGGTATCAAGGATATCCAACTGGGCTTTGGTGATACTCGAGGAAAAAACTCTGGAATTCGACCTCTACAAAAACGCATAATTGAATCAGTGAGAACGGAAACACAGAACTGCATAGTCTAAGAAAAAGAGTTTTGGTGCCGAAAAGCAAGTATTTAAGGAAACTTTAAAAATCCAAGTTGGCACAGATACGGTAACTTCAATGACCTTTATGAAAATTGTCTGTCCTCAAAGAAAAGGGAGCATTTTCGAGGTACCGAGTTGGTGTGTTTTCGTTCTCACTGATTCAATCATTGTTCGTGATAGTGTGACCGATCGTGGGAAAAGGCCCCGCAGTCCACGAAACTCAAAATTGAGGTATAGACGCCGGATTATGGAGACGCGTTCTGCCAAAATTTCGGAACAAAAAATGTTAAAAGAATGTCGCACTACATTGGAATCGGTCAGTGCGCTGGTCACAGAATCGTGGTTGGGTGTTTGATTTTTGGAGATTAGATAGAAATAATAAGATCCGTCCGAACAGCAACTCTCTATGGACGCGCGCTTTTTGCCTAACTCGCTTTCGAATGAAAACGTGGCAGAGTTAGGTCCGAATCTTCAGATCAATTGTACCATCGTGTGTGTGAGAACGCTTTTTGCCTATCCGACGAATTGAAAGTCAGCCCTTTTTCGCGTGAGAATGCGGCGGAGGTAGGTTAGAACCTAAGGGTTACACGAAGTCGCGCATAGGAACGAGTTTTGTAAATCAGACTAACTAAGAAATAAACCTATACTTTCCTTCAGTCTTGCGATCTCCTGGAAACTTTTTGAGAAACTCTTAGACTATGTGCATTTTTGGCATTTAAATGCCCTACTTCAAGACTAAAGGAAAATACAGACACATCATTACTCTCATAATAATGTACACGGTGTCCAAGTTAACGCTGCAGAAGAACTCGTCTTCGAATATAAATGTGATGTTAGGTCAGAACCTAGAGATGCAACTATATCATCTCCTAGGAGCGCATTTTGCCTATCCGGCGAATTGAAGGTAACCTCGAGTCTGTTCTGCCGTGATACCGAAGAGAGCGGTAAGTGCAAAAATGAAGTTTTGAGGAAACGGGCTCAGAAGCGTTTGACCGGAAAACATCATTGAAAGAAGCCTGCGTTCTTTGTCAAATCGCCACTAATCATCCAAAAGAAACCTAGCAATCGCTTGGATGATTATAAATCGACCGATTTCAATTCAATTACATAAAAAGGGCTTTATTCATTTTCATGTTAGGCTAGTGTTAGGCAAGACAGCCGTACGTGCTATCTTCTGCATGCTTTCGCGGTTGCGTTTTGGACACACAACAAACACATTTTCCGGTGAGAAATTGGCAGATGAGGGCAGCACTTTACTTGAAAGCACTGCTTTCATTGGCTCTCTGGAGCAGTAACGTCACTTACTGCTGTTTTGTCTGGAACTACATCATTTCTTTCGCACTTGTGGCTTCCGTATGTGTCTCGTATTAATACAATTAAGATTAATTTTGCAGTGATTTCAGTGATTTCATCTGAAAGAGATTAGACGAATTTTGAAGGAAAATCGATTTCGAAAATTTCACCATTACCACTGTTTTGTGCCTGAAACTACGTCATTTTTAGCTGTTTTAGCTATTTCAGTGATTTCATCGAAAATTGATTATAAGAATTTTGAAGGAACACGGAAAAAAATGGTATTGCTGATTTAACAATTATGTAGTTAGGAAAAGTGTCCGACTTGTTTCATTGTTGATTTTACAATAAAAAAATGTTACACTCAGAAGAGCACTGGAAAAAAACACACATTGGATCTAGAGTCCAGACTCTTGAAAACATTGACAAGAAAAAATACACTTGATTCAATCGGATTTTTGCTTGAATCAAAACGAAATCCGCTTAAATTAAGAGGCTTGGTTCTGGATTTAAGCTAGATCTCCCCAGTGTAATTTAACCACCTTCGTGGCTAGATTACCTGTCCACAATTGTAAAATGTACATTTGAAACGTGTCGTACATATTTTTCAATCATTTAATTGTTAAATCAGCAGTTCATTTTACCGTGAAACTGGATTTGGAAAATTCGACACTTACTGCTGTCTTGTCTGAGAGGGCAGCGTTTTTCCGGGAGGAGCGGAGGAGGAAGCCGGTGGTTCGGAGCCTCACCGGCCGGGGTCAGAGTGGTGCTTGGGGCACCGCTACCCCGCTGGGGGCGACGGATCTATTTTTAGACGGCGGCGACCGCTCCTACTCGACGGAGCGGAGGGCGGCAGGGCCGGAGGGACTCCCAACTCCGGAGGGATGAGCCGGATCCCGAATCCCGCCTGGTAACGAGCCCCGAAAAACGGGTCAAGGACGTCCCAGTCGACTCCTCCCGCAGAGCCGAACCTCGAAAGCGAGAGTGGAGAGTAGCCCCACCACCCGCAGCCCCGCGTCCCTTGTCCCTCCACAGCTCTTCATGTCGTACCCCCGAAAATTTCCCGGTAGCGCCGTGTGCTTTGCGATATATCAATTGATCTCACCGAAAAAAAGAGGTGCTGTAGTAACATCCTGGATGCAAAAAAATGTGTGACAACTCTTGGATGTTGTCATTGCCACTCTGGCTTTTAAAGTAACATCCTAGGATGTTACTTTTACATCCTATCATGCTACGTTAACTGCCAGAAGGTTAATGGCGACATCCAAGAGTTGTCGCACATTTTTTTAACAACCGCGACATCCGGGATGATACTACAGCATCCTTTTTTTTTTTTTTTTTTTTTTTTTTTTTTTTTTTTTTTTTTTTTTTTTTTTGGTGTACCATTTAAACTTATGGAAAAAGATCTATTATTAGGGTTTTCGCTGCGAGCCACGCATCGATACTTCACCACACCTCAAATGGGGAAATATCGATAATCGATCATTCACTCCTCGCCACTGATATTTTCCCGATATTGATAGCCAGAGGAAGAACATTAGAATGGACCCAGAGTGTCTACTAAATTTTATTTCAGAAATGCCTCATTTTTTCTGATGCTTTAGGGGCCATTCAAGTATAACGTAATGCACTGAGGGGGAGGGGGGTTTGAGCCACCGTTAGGGTGTGTTACAAGGAGGGGGAGGAGGTCAAGCCCGGCCTTTCGTAACAAATCAGAGCCACGGGGAATAAACTTTGAAAAAACCGTGCAAAAAATTGAAAATCCCGCCTTATTTCCCGAAAAATCTTTTCGGCGCGTAACCCAGCCTGCGCAACGCGCGTCACAGCGAAATCACTCCAAAAAACCCCCGAGTTATTGTAAAGCTGTTTTCTCAGCGTTTTCTTGATTTCTTTTTAAAATTGGGGAGAAGGGGCCAGCATTACTCAATCCAAAAGGGGGTGTAGGGCTGAGTAACGGATGCGTTACAAGGGGGAAAAGGGGGCCAAAATCGGAAAAAATGCGTTACGGAATACTTGAATGGCCCCTCAAATGAAATTTCCTGGTTTTCGCTCCCAATAACCTGCCATTGGTTTGATATTACTAACTGACACATCTAAAATATTAAGTCAAATGGAGGGAAAATGCTTGAAGAACTCAGAATTTCCCGATTCATGACCACTTATCTTGAAGTTTTTGTGATTTTTTCTGACGACGTCAACAGTGGCGTGGCATGCTTTGCGATATATCGATTGATCTGTCATTTAAACCTACGGAAAAGGATCGATAAACAGGGTGCTCGCAGCGAACACCTTGATAATCGATTCTTCACCGTAGCTTCAAATGGGGAAATATCGATCATTCACGGCACGCCACTGGACGTCAAATTTCCTCATATGTTGACTGATATTCAGTTCAGAGGACCGTGCAGCGATGTACGGCGAGGAAACTCGGGGGCTGAAAAGGAGCTGCGACTGAAGCGCTTTGCGACGGGCAACTGCAGTTGTGAGAGCGTAAATATTTGCAGTCTTGATCCTGCGTAGCGCCACCGCCACATGTTTGCTCTCGCTCGTAAAAGTGTCCGAAACGCATACTTCCACGGCTCTCGGCCAAATCCTCGCAAACACACCTTCAGCACCCGATGGAGCATCCCGGTGCCATGCCCCCGACCGCAAAAGAGCTTCACAAATCTCACCAGTGGACTTTCAAGAAAGCGTATCAGATCTTCACAGGCTTAAAACAGGGGAAAGAAAATAATCGACAAAAAGTCGAATGTCGGCGAGTGGATTTAGTTTTCGACTTCCTGCCGACCTCCGTTACAACAGTACGAAATTCCCTCCGGGCGACAGTGAGTCTACATTTGATGGAATTGTTGATTAGTAACACCGTTCATTCAACTCATCATGCAGTGAATCTACATTTGGTTTTCATGCTGGCAGGATTGACAGATACACCCACATTTTGACCGCGTTTAATAGAAAGGAACCAAGCCACATCAGCTATTGCCAGATTTAACTGGCCAATTTAATTTTTTTGCAAGAGAACGTTTGTATGGATTTAAAAATGTTAAGAAATTTTGTTAGTGCAATGCGGGAAATCCACATAGATTTGCACGAAAATCCGCACAGCCGTTTTCATGTAAAAAATTTTAGCAGAAAGGAACCGCGACGGCCAGGAAAATTCGAGCTCCTTCGATTTAGGCGTATGCAACACGGACGTCCATCGAGTACGAATAGTTGTATCCGGAGTATGAATGGTTGTATGCATCTGGAGTTGAAGGCGCTTGTGTTTGTTGCACCTAGTTACACCTACCGGCTAAACTGTGGGCGGGCGTTTATTTCTTGTAGTTTCAAAACTAGGTTGAATGGACCGCTTTTAGCAGAAAGGAGCCAAGTCACATCGGCTATTGCCAAATTTAACTGGGCAATTTAATCGTTTCAAAGAGAACGTTTGTGCGGATTCCTCTGGTAATTTTAAGGAATTTCCTTTAACTATTCAGGAAATAACCTTCATGAGGACCATAAGCGGACCCAGCAATTTGGTAACTCCGGATTTCCCCCATTTAAACCTATGTTAAAAGATCGAATTTCGTCGGAACACCAAATCGATACATTTTCATAGCATTGAATGTAGAAAAACAATGTTGCCAATTGAAAAATTGAAAAATGGAGTTGAGATTTCACAACAGCGGAATGTAGATGTTTCTGTTTTGCTTAACTCTATCCATTTCACGTAAACGTAGATGTTGGGCGCCTACCCACTGCGTTAAAGCGGGTGAAAAATGACTGGAGCTGCGTCCCCCGGCGAAGAAGGGGCGGTTAACGAGGCAAGGAAAATTGGGGTCGATGACTAATGACCGGGTTGATGCCCTAAATTAATAGGCCGAGTCATCGTCGACGCCTCATTGTCACGTTTGATACACCCGCATCCCACAGAATTTTTCCCGCCGCACAGTGGATCCAGTCAATAGCAGAGGTCGGACGAAAGTTGGAAGCTTCAAACGCTAATAACTTTGTTTATACAAGACTTTGAAGTTTTATAAGTGGTTCCATTGGTTTTCTCGTGAAATTTTCTCCAAGAAGCACCCCTTAAAGTTTCAAATGTGACGAAATAGACATGAAAAAGTGCAGTTTTAGTCAAAAATTTCATGTCCGACCTCTCTAATGGACTCGATCCACCGTGCGCCGCCGCGAGTTGCCCGATCCACCCGCTAGGGCGGAATTCAAATACCGCCGTAATGCCCGGAAGAGCAGTTAGATTTGGACCGCATTTAGCAGAAAGGAGCAAACCTCATCAGCTAATTGCCAAATTTAACTCTACAATTTATTTTTTTACAAGAGAAAGTTCGTGCGGATTCCTTTGACTTTAGGAAATTTTCTTCATGCTACGCAGAAAATTCACTGACATTTGTCCAAAAATCCGGGCAATCGTTTTTATGTACAAAAATAAATTGCCTATTTAAATTTAGCAATAGCCGATGTAGCTTGGTTCCTTCCTGCTTAACGCGGTCCATTTGTGGGTCAAAATAAAGTTGTGAGGAAATGGACTCGCGGGATTCCAGAAAAGCATTTAATGGAGGAATTCGTCCATACTTCGAAATTTTCCGGAGAATTTTTTATTTTACTCGTAAGACTCTTAGAAAGTGTTCACTGGGAAAAAAACACATTGGATCTAGAGTCCAGACTCTTAAAAGCATCGACAAGAAAAACTACTCTTGATTCAATCAGATTTAAGCTTAAATCAAGAGCCAAGCCTCTTAATTTGAGCGGATTTCCTTTTGATTTAAGCTTAAATCTGATTGAATCAAGAGTATTATTTCTTGTCAATGTTTTCAAGAGTCTGAGCTCTAGATCCAATGTGTTTTTTTTTCCAGCGTTCAAGCTTTTCAGGAATTGACACATTTGCCCGTTACGGATAACTGTGTCAATCCCTAAAAAACCGCTTAACTGAGCCGGAGTTATGGTGTTTTAAAGTTTTCCAATTCAAAGAACATAATTTTGAGTAGAACCTATCTCCCTTTCTGGTGTATCATGTCATGGCATCTGTCTGCTATGTTCAGAGTACAAGATCGCCGGTTTATAATACATCTGTATTCCATCTGATAGCACAAAAATGAGCTGAACCGCTGGCAACTTATTATTTAGGACACTACAGAGAGTTCCCATTAAAATCTGTTGACTCCAGGAATTGATGGTTTTGTTTGAAATTTTAAGACCACCCAGTGCGACACGCACAAACACACCCTCGCACACCAAAAATATAAAAAATAAAATGACGAAGCGTGAATGATCGATCATCGATATTCCTCCATTTGAAGCCATGGTAAAGAATCGATTTTTAAGTTGTTCGTTGCGAACACCCTGTCTATTGGTCCGTTTCTACACAAGTTTACATGGCAGATCAATCAATATATCGCAAAACACGTCACGCCGACGGTTGACTCTAGAGCCCCTTTATACTGAGAGTCAAGACAACACCCCCTCATGGAGTCACAAACGGGAATAAAGATTACAGAAATTGAACGTTTTTCGTAATCTTTGATCGGCCCATTCTCAAATTCTTTTCTCCGTTCCTTCTCTCATTCCGTTTGTTCCTTGCCGAACCCATAATTCCCTGGTCCATTCCAGATTATAATCTTTGCAATCGGCGAAAATTTAATCTTTATTCCCGTTTGTGACACTATGAAGGCCTGAAATACGGGAGCCAATCAGAAATGGATTCACATTGTCTTGACTCTCAGTATAAAGGGACTCTAGTTGACTCAACTTGACAAAAATCGCACCACTAAAACCTTTACCTCCACGGACAGACCTTCTTTCCCGTGGACGGCCTCGCGAATCACGAGGGTAGTCTTCATATCTACCGCGCAAGTTATAAAGTCTATCGCGCTACCTTCTCCTTCAAAAATACGGCTCCGTCAAATAATTTGCCCCTCGCCGTGGTGTGACCCGGAAAATATGAGGAGGGGGGTG
>NW_017547181.1:3164924-3195554 GCF_001854935.1 Bemisia tabaci
GACCGAATTGCGGATGGATCGCATCAGAATTGAAAAGCACGGAAAATTTCACGTGGAATTGACCCCTAAAAATCCAAAATCGGACCATCCAAGGCCCAAAAATGACCCCCTAAAGAGGAGGACAGTACCCACCCTCCATAATTTCTCTTTGGTCTCAAAATTGACGTAAATTCTCCAGAAAAAGACGGTTTCCCAGGTAATCGACCTCGAGAAATCCAAATTTCATGGTCCCGAAGCTCCTCTAGCTCCCCTTGGGGGTTAAACGGGGGGGCCCAATTTTAAAAATCGGGGCTCCTTTCCGAATCGCAAATTGATTGCATCCAAATTGAGGAGCAGAACACATTTACATCTTAAGTGACTCCTAAGAGTTCTAATTGACCCCCCTGAACGGCAGAAAGTAACCTCTGAGGAAGAAGGCCTCGCCCCCGCCAAAAATTTCTCAGGATTCCTCTTTGGTCGCAAAATTAACGTCGATTCTCCAGAAAAAGATGGTTTCCCATGTAATCGACCCCGAAGAGCTCAGGGAACATGAAATTTAGAGTCCTCGGGGTCGATTACATGGGAAACCATCTTTTTCTGGAGAATCGACGTCAATTTTGCGACCAAAGAGGAATCCTGAGAAATTTTTGGCGGGGGCGAGGCCTTCTTCCTCAGAGGTTACTTTCTGCCGTTCAGGGGGGTCAATTAGAACTCTTAGGAGTCACTTAAGATGTAAATGTGTTCTGCTCCTCAATTTGGATGCAATCAATTTGCGATTCGGAAAGGAGCCCCGATTTTTAAAATTGGGCCCCCCCGTTTAACCCCCAAGGGGAGCTAGAGGAGCTTCGGGACCATGAAATTTGGATTTCTCGAGGTCGATTACCTGGGAAACCGTCTTTTTCTGGAGAATTTACGTCAATTTTGAGACCAAAGAGAAATTATGGAGGGTGGGTACTGTCCCCCTCTTTAGGGGGTCATTTTTGGGCCTTGGATGGTCCGATTTTGGATTTTTAGGGGTCAATTCCACGTGAAATTTTCCGTGTTTTTCAATTCTGATGCGATCTATCCGCAATTCGGTCGGGAACCGTGACTTTTAGCATCGTGACCCCCCTTTATCCCCCAAGGGGGGGGGGGGGGGGGTTCGGGACCACGAAATTCGGATTCCTTGGGGTCGATTCCCTATTCAATCCCGCGGTCTCCGACTTCGTACGACCTACACCAACCGAGAAAAAGGCCTGGTACGGGTGGTCTGAAACACCCTGTAGTTTCCTTTGAGCGGCAAACACTTGTGGTCGAATTTATCTCAAGCTGAGTGCAAGTTGATCCAACTCGCTAAAAACGCCTTCAAATAGGGTCGATACTGCGGCGTACACCCGAGTTCGAATAGTTGCATTTCGCGTATTGACCAATGTTACTCAACACTCCGTTCAGAAGATCGCATTTGTAGTCGTTCCTTAAACAGCTCCTTGCCTTAGGAAGGCTTCAAAAGGCTGATTATGTGATTAATAGATCGTATTTGATACATCAAACGGGTGAGATTGTATCGATATCGATTGGTTCAAAACATAAACATAGCCTCAAAAGTCAATTGAATTATCGAACTAAGCGGATTTTTCGTGATGGATTTTTGATTCGTATGAGTACTAATTGGACTGCATTTTGCAATTTGGACCTAAAAATTCTGGCTCATCTGAAAAAACACTTATGTACATAGGGAAACTAATGGTGCATACGTTGTTTTTACACCGGGCCCGAATTTATAGGTCCAAATTGCAAAATGCAGTCCAATTGACCAAGAGTAGTGAAATTGCTACGAAATCTCTCATCTTCAGCTTTTCTGACAAATATCTTAAAATTTTGGTTTGAGGTTTTGTCCTATTGTTTTTGACTAAACGATACATCAAACCACTATCGAATACGATCCATAAGGCCCTTCAGTGTTGCTAACTTGTGAGACTCCATATTTAAGTTCTCGTCGATTTGGAACCACGACAGAGTCGCCAAGATCCCTGATTTAATTGAAAAAAAATCGAGGATGTCCGTTCCGCGCGGGGCGACTCCTTGGACCCAGAATCGGGATCGGGGGTCTTAGGAAAGGGCGCGCCCTGGGAACGGGACGGGGGGAGGGAGGGGGGGAGTCGAAGATTTATCGTCTAATTATGGCATAATTTCGGAATTAAGTGAGTGAGGGTTGCGGCTCTGGCCGTTAATTCCGAGCGGGTCAATAAATGACACCCTGATGAGGAACGCTCACCGCGGCCGAGGGTCCCCTCCGGCGTTGCCAGATCTATGAGGCTCCGTTGCCTAGCTTATCTGTATAAACTACGATTAGAAGTACAGCTGAAAGAGGAATTCTGAGGAAGATGATGAAAATGATCGGATGCAATCATCACGAGGTGGCAGTATCTTTTCACCTCCGTTTCCATGTCTGCTCGAATCCTTATGAGTTACATCGATAGCATGAAGCAAAAATTGTAGGATATGAACGTCGTAGGCGAATAGTATAAGCAGGCATTTTGTCAAATGCCTAGGCAAAAAAACGAGTGTTCTCATTTATAGATTGATAATCTGATTATTTTCCGAATTTTAGACAAAATAACTAATTACCTCTGTGTAAACGAATTTTCTAAAAATATGTGCATCATACAATGATATTTTAAAACGGGTTTCAGCTCCTGGACAAACATTTATCTCGAAATTTTTAGCATGGATTAAAATACAGGATTTTTAAAATTTTAACATTTGAATCAATGAGAAGTATTTGAAGCAGGAGTACCAAAGTCCATGATTTGATAAGTTGTTTTTCCCATAATATTGAAAACTTGGGAGATTTTCGTCATATTTGTACCAAATTTCGTACACTTTCAAGATTCACTGGAAAAAAACACATTGGATCTAGAGTCCAGACTCTTAAAAACATTGAAAAGAAAAAGTACTCTTGATTCAATCAGATTTAAGCTTAAATCAAGAACCAAGCATCTTAATTTGAGCGGATTTCCTTTTGATTTAAGCTTAAGTCTGCTTGAATCAAGAGTCCTTTTTCTTGTCAATGTTTTCAAGAGTCTGGACTCTAGATACAATGTGTTTTTTTTCCAGTGTTTGCCTATCTGCCTAGGGATTTTATAAGATGCCTGATTTGACTATTAGCCTGCTATATGGACAAAACAAATAAAAAGACACTCTTCGGGAGGATGAGAGAAATCAATAAGAGGCAGACTCACAGTGAATAAATGCGTGGAACTCTTGGAAACTCTCATATGACGGATCCAGTGGATAATGTATAATTTGGAAGCGTGCCGTTAGGCGGATAACACGATTTGATCTCGGATGCATGGGACCCGGCGCGCGACGCCTCGTAATTTCGTCGCATTATTCGCCTCTCGTTCTCTCTACGCACCCGGGCTCGCGACGCCGCGCCAGCCGACTGCGCTGCGCCGTCATCCGACGAATCAGCTTTTTCGACGCTGCATTTTAAAACAACTTTGATTGGATTTATTTACCGGCACCGACGCCGGCAAACAAACCGGAATAATTTTCCCCCGAGGCGTCGCGACGCCATTCCGCGAGCAGCGCGCCTTGTCGCCTGAAATTAAGACGGATTCCCGGCGAGGCGACGGAAAGCTGGTGCTTCCCTGCATCCAGATCAGGCTCACTTGAAGCCCGCCGCGATCGATGACGTCATTGCGCCGGATTCGTGAGCGATTAGGGTTTCAAGAGTCAGGCGCGTAGACCGATTGCACCGCGTTAAGCAGAAAGAAACCAAGAAATTCAGCCAATGCCCTTAATTTGGCAATTTAATTATTTACACTCTGGGGGAAAAAAAACACATTGGATCTAGAGTCCTGACTTTTAAAAACATCGACAAGAAAGAGTACTCTTGATTCAATCAGAATCTACCTTAAATTAAGAACCAAGCCTCTTAATTTGAGCGGATTTCGTTTTGATTTACGCAAAAATCCGATTGAATCAAGAGTATATTTTCTTGTCAATGTTTTTAAGAGTCTGGACTCTAGATCCATGCGACTTTTTTTCCCCAGTGTTTACGTGAAAATGGTTGTGCGGCTTTTTGTGCAAACAGTGAATTTTTTGCATAGTACGAAGGAAATTCCTCAACATTTTCAAAGGAACCCGCACAAATGTTCTCTTGTAAAAAATTAAATTGCTCAGTTCAATTTGGTAATAGTTGATGGGGCTTGGTTCCTTTCTGCTAAACGCGGTCCAATTGTGCGGAAAAAGGGTTGGGAGGTTTACACCCATCAATCTGCCTAATTTCGTTTGCCCAATTCCGAAAAATTCTCAGTTCTCGGGAAATGTAATGAGCTGGTAGAATTTGCTGGCGGTGCAACATCCACCGAAAAAAAGAGCAATGGGTTTTTGGATGATATGGGCATTACCAATTAATTGTGGTAGTGTCCCAACAAATTAGGTAACCAACCTATATGTTGCGATGCTGCGACAAATTATTCTAAATGCCCATACCATCCAACAAATTTGGGTAGAGTTACAATTGAAGGGGATAATCCTTTACATATTATCTTCCGTGTCAAATACAGAAGACTCAGGATTATTCGATCCAATGCTAAATGACTAGAAAACCATCAAAACACTAAAAAATGGCATTTCAGACTCAGTTTGTAATCGAAAGCGGTAGATCTAAGCGAAAAGTCTGAAGAAAACCTCACAACACACGACTGACATTCACTGAAAAATAGTCTCTCACTCATTTAAATATTACAGTTATTTAATCAAAAGGGATAAAGCTAAGGTGACACGGTTCTTTTGGAATAAATACCTATCTTTCAACATGCAAACGTCAAAATTTAAAAAAAAAAAAAAAAACACCCTCAAAATTCCACCTTTAAATCCAATTGATCTTATCAAAAGCGAGGTTCATCCTTAAATTGTGTGGTGAGATAGTCAGTGCTATGGATATACAGTGCGGGATCCATACTACCATGCTAAGGAAGAACGCCATAAGAACCACTAAGCGCTGCCAAATATCCTTCGACAAAATAAGAATTTTCAGGACAATTGTGAATATTTCTCTTCCGATTTTCCAGAGGTTTTCGTTCGTAATTTGATCAAAAAGGCTAACGGTTTCAGAGGAAAAATATTCAAAGTTCTCCCCTAGAATGAAGATTTTCTAGGAACAAATTTGGCAACTCTCGAAGGCTCATACAGCGTTTTTCCTTAACACGGCAGAGCAGCGCTTGCTACCCGTTAACACAATCACGTAAAGTGCTACCACCAAAAAGTGTTGTACATCATCACATTCAAAAATCATCCTCAAAGCTCCTGAAATGTAGATTTTGAGACACGAATTCGTCAAAATTTCCCCCATGCATAATTGAATATTCTCCCCTCCAGCTTTTCGAATCCAAATCCTCGGGACGCTACAGCATCGGATGGAGCTGTGCGTGCAAAAAGTATAACGCGAAGATTTGAGAGTTTTAATGAAACACTGCACGTTTGCGGCGAGAACTTTATTCCTTCTATTTAATTTGTCGGTGCTCGTCCCGACATGCGCTTCGTGACTGTCACGAATCGAGGGATAAGAGAGCATCTTTATAAACCACCGCACAGTGGAGCGAGTCAAGAGGGGACGTCGAACCCGCGGACCGGCGTAAAAAGCGGCCCTCTGTGGACGAAAATAAAACAAGCAGTTCCAACGCCAAAGCGTTGGAGGGCGCTTCTTTAACACTGCGCATGCGAGGAACGTTTTCATACGGCCAAGCGAGAGTATTGCGGACGGACGATGTATAACAAATTGCCTACGTGAAGGTGGTCCGGCAGCAACATACCCGCCGCTAGTCTCTGGAAAACAATAGAAAATAGTAGTTGCGTACGTTGCCAGCGAGCGCGCTGCGAGCGCATCTGTTTCAATTACCTAGCATCGAGTCGGGCCTCTGACTTTCTATTCTCTCTGACATAACCTTAAACCTTCAACCCATAGCCGCAAAAGACGCGTTGTTAAAGTCAGAAGTGCAACCGCTGAGTTATCCGCTGAGTGGCTGAGCTCAGCCGAAGTGTTGTGGAACGTTTTCTGAGTTATCCGCTGAGGTAAGCAAACGCCGCCATCTTCTCAGGAAAATCGCTCAGCGCTCAGCATGGTTCCGTGGGCGCTTACCAGTTTGCTGAGAAGATGGCGGCCTTTGTTTACTAACAAGTTTGCATCATCGCTCAGCGGATAACTGAGAGTGGCGGACTGACGTCATTTAGCTGACTTCAATTTCTAACTTTAACAACGCGTCTAAACAGCTGACGCTTGACGATGCTGCGCCGAGAAAATGAACCAATCACAAAATAGCACAGTAATACGTCACTAAAATGAAGAGATCACGTGACTGTTCGTGATTTTTTCGAATCAATCTGAAACTACAACCTCGAATATGAGGCATTTAAGCATAACGAAGCCCCAAAATAGTTTAACCAGGTAATACGTCCGTGCGAGATTGTTATGCTTAAAAGCAAAACATTTCACGAAAACTTTTACGAATACCAGATGCAGAGGAAAATCAAATTTGCCCGGGTGTACCAGAATGGCGTCATTACCCATAAGGCAAAACGGTATGTAGTATAGTACATGTTACATCAGGGGAGTCGAACGGCTGGAAAGGGCGCATCTGGTACCCAGAAGCGCCCAAAATTCGCAACTCGACGCCTGAATATTTTTATTCGGAGTTTATCATCTGAAAGATATTTCTGACTGCAATCATGATTCATTTTCAAATTTTTCGCCCAAAATTAGTTCAAATTTGGCTGGAAAGTGGACGGAAAATGGGTCGAGAATCACTGGCCCATAAGAAATACATGGGAAAAAGAGGTGAACTTCAAGTGATTTTTGAAATTAAAGTTTGGGTATTTCACGTTGCTTTCACATTGTTTACATAGGGCTGATTCGAGGTTGCCAACTTTAAATGAACTTTTCTTAAATAATACGCAAAAACTCCTGAGATATTACATTTTCCCATTCTTCCAGTGTTTTACTTTGGTAGTGCCAAAGGGATTACCATTACCTATGTCGGTGCCACTATCCTCATCATTAAAAGTGTAGGGTCTTTTACCGATTTTTGTCCGCATCGTTCACAAGGATGCCGCACTGTGCGGCGACGAGGCGTGATAAGCGACTATCGATATTTTCCCGTTGAAAACTATGGTAAAGAATCGATTATTTAGGTGTCCTTTACAATAGCCCATTTTTCCATAGGTTTGGAAGGCAGATTTGTCTGATCATCGCGAAGCACGCTACGCCACTGGGTTGGGGATGATGTGGAAACACTGGGAAAAAAAAGTTTCTTGAATCCATAGTCCTGTCTCCTCAAAAATTTGACGAGAAAAAATACTCTTGATTCAATTTGCTTGAATCAAAAGGAAATCCGCTTTAATTAGGGGTTTTGCTCTTGATTCAAGTAAAAATCCGATTGAATGAGGAGTATTGTTTTTGTAAAATCTTGTAAGAGTCTGGACTCCGGATCCAAGAGACTTTTTTTTACTAGTAAACCTTGAAGGCTTATACTTTCGTTTAAACAATACGTATAGGTTCAAAGTTATTCCATTGATTTTGCGCTTTCATTTACATTTTCTTCAATCAATATCTCTTAAACGAAAAAAGATATGGAAAAGTAAATATGAAATTTGAAGTGCAGTAAAATATGTCTTGTCGGATGTCCAACCTCTCCCGATAGATTTCTCCACTGTGCGTTGATTTCTTCCCCTCTAATCTGGTATCACGTATTCTTCGAGCAACCTACAGTGTAATATTTGAATTTTAAGGTTTGTGGATGTGTTGAATCCAGAATGATAAACAATTTGATAAGAGACGCTACTATTCGAGCGTAGCAGTCGTGATCTGGCCTAAACAACTTTTTTAAGGCGATTTTAGATTCAAATGCTTCTTACGCTCACGATAATTCGTTTCATCTGACGTTGATTCCTCATCATTGAGCGAGTTTCCTTGGATAATTTGCTAGCATTTGGCGAAAATAACGTCGACCTTTGAAATCAATATTTGCTCCACCCGATTTCATCACAGATTGATAGCGCGGGGTCACTGAAATATATCGATGGCTGAAGTGCAACACCAAAATGTCCCCATTGCGATGGTTCAAGATCTCCGCTCATAGTTTATTTTTTCAAAGAAGAATAAGTCAACTTCATAGCTTGAACTTCCTACGCATTATTCTGCTGAAAGTCAAGTGAAATTAAAGAAGTTTTCAATAAATTATACATTGACTAGTTTTCCGAGAAAAAAATGAAGTATTACTGGAAGTCAAAATGTTGCAAACGGAGATAAGCAGCCCACTTTAGCCATCGATATCGTCTCTGCTCAAAGGCGAATCCAGCAATTTGGCAACGTAGAATTTCCTCCGTTTAAGTCTATGTTAAATACTCGATTCTCGTCAGAACACCTGACTTCTACGAGAGTCGATACATTTCCCTAGGTTTAGATGGAGAAAAAACAATGTTACCGATTCGTTGGATCCGCTAATGTCTCTTCTGCGAGCCATTCACGGCAGTCAGCAACTTTGCAAATATCCATGAGATGGCAAAGAGCAAGGGATATAACTTCGCCCCTCTGACGGAAGGGCGTATCTCAATTTTCAACGTGAGCCCTGATTTACATATGATTCTATGATTTCTGGATCTCATGCAGATATAGAGATACGCCCTTACTCCAGAAGAGCGCCGATAAGTCAGAGGCACTTGCGACGAAGTGAACTACGTTCGGGTGTGGAGATTTTTCCGTGCCGTCTCTGGAAGACGCACCCCTACGTTGCGAACAATCCGTTGTCGTAATGGTGACGTTCACGTCAATTCCAGCTCGCGGTGGCGTTTACGACTCAGGTCCTGAGTCACGTCAAAAACAGGACTTTTCACCGGTTCCGCTGCGATTACGCGAGAAAAAAATTCCGTATACGCACGGCTTCCGTGGCCCCTCTCGAAAAGAACAGCTGATTTTTATACATCATTTTTTTTAAGCTGATTTTTTTTTTTGGAATCGATAAATCATAAGTAACGGGGTTGTGCACACATTTTCATTTCTGACGCCTTCGGACGTACTAAAATGCCCGAGGCTGACGTACGTCATTTGAATTTACGGATGGGTCAAATTCACCAGTCGCAGAATAATTTTTTGATAGCTCATAGATTGACCGAAAAAAAATAGGTAAGATTACATTGTTGAAATGCCAAGTTGGAGTGCCAAATACGACGTCATCCAACGCGGTAATCCGTACCTTTGTTTTCTCTTCCTCGGTTACATCGAACGAAACAATTATGCATACGTGTAATTTATTGCACTGGTTACTCGGTATAAAACACGAATGCAGGCGAGGTGGTAGAAACCATGGAATGCGCTACTGCGGTGGATGATGTCATACTCCATGGTTGTCGATGGATCATATCTCCAATAATACTGGACGTACCAATTGGGCGTTTGGGCGGATCTCATTGATTGAGTATGAGTTTGGACCATTAGAACACAATGGACCACTAGATGGGGCGCGGAAATAAGCGTTCTGTTACATGTTTTTTAACCAAACTTTCACGTAAAACACGATTCGCGCGAGGGCAATCACTTAAATCAACTCCTAACTAAATATTTGAACGTATTCCTGCTAAACGAAACTATATGCACTATGACGAGAGCTCTGTTGTGCATATATTCTTATGGGTCTAGGGGCTCATGGCTTAATGCACATAGTTCCGTTTGATAGAAATACGTCCATTTAATGCTTCTGGACGCGTGAATTTAAACCTCTTGCTCAAGAAAACACAATCGTTTACGTGAGTCAAATCGCACACTTAACTTTACCGCGACAATCTCTGCTGTATGAAAATCTGGCAATCTTAATCTTGACGCATTGGCTCAGCTGTACCAAATTATTTACACCTTAAACGATAAAGGGTTGGAAAGGAACGATGCTCGATTGAGAAGCATGCCAAAACTGTTGTGAGGCGCGATTTGACGCACGTAGAAAATTGCGTTTCTTGTGACCGGCAATTCAAATTTCCCGTAACCAATGTAAAATAACGATTGAGCACAGAGCAGAACTTCATGAGCCGCTGCCCGCGGCGCACTATGGTCCAAAACTCAAAAATAGGAAGAAATAAGTCGGAAAATGACTAGAAGATAACGGAAGTTTCGTAACGGATGTTTTTTAAGTCGCTAATTGCCAAAATTTTAACACCCTGACCTATTATTGTGGGCAAGTTTATGACACGCTGCGGCACAGCGTGCTGCCACCTCGGAACGCACATTGGCGCCTACAAACCTAAGGGGATACTTCAAGCATTGCGCAATGCTTGAAATATCCCGTTAGGTTTGTAGGCGTCAGTGCGCGTTGCGCGCTGGTAGCACGTCGCGGCGCTTCCGACGGGCGGCTAGTGAACGATTTCTTGCGGGGAGAGCTCCCTGGCGAAAAAACTCGTAAATCGTGTAATTTTTGTTTTATTTTCGACTTTTAAAACTAAGTACTGTTCGTGTAAAGTAATTAGTGAACTCTCAACCCTAAATGAAGAGTGATAATGAAAGATGGATCATGCGCCATGCGCGCTACGGACGGCGCAGGGTGGCTTATAAATCTCCCCTGTGCTCTGTCGGTAAAATAGAAACATTAATATCTTAGTTCGAAGATGATTTCAGTAATTTCCGATGCAAAAATCGTGTTTTGCATGAAACTCTAATTAAGACACGTGTGAGAGTGCTTAAATTTTTTCTATTGAATAATGAATACGGTGTAGGAACATATCCGTCCCGCAAGGTGTAAACTCTCCGCCCAAATCCTTGGCTGCGATTTATGACCCGTACTGCCGTACTAAAGAAGAACGTCATATGAACATTCGAGAGTTGCCAAATTTCCTTCGATAAAATGTTCATTTTGGAGGAAAATTAGGAATATTTTTCCTTGACATTTTCAGACGTTTTAGATCAAATTACGAACAAAATTATCCGAGAAATTGACAGATAAATATTCACTGTTTTTCAGGAAAATTTATGATTTGCCACGGGAATATTGGCATCGCCTGAAGGCTCATACGGCGTTCTTCCTTAACACAGCAGCGCACAGTCCTCACTGGAAAAAAAAACACATTGGATCTAGAGTCCAGACTCTTAAAAACATTGACAAGAAAAAATACTCTTGATTCAATCGGATTTTTGCTTAAATCAGGAACCAAGCCTCTTAATTTGAGCGGATTTCCTTTTGATTTAAGCAAAAATCCGATCGAATCAAGAGTATTTTTTCTTGTCAATGTTTTCAAGAGTCTGGACTCCAGATACAATGTGGTTTTTTTTCCCAGTGCTGCATTGAAAACGGGCAAGACTCACTGCGGCAACCATGGGCGAGACCCGAATTTTCATCCGGAGGAGATGCCTCTGGCAAAAGCCCCGAGCCCCGAGCGAGAGCCTAATTTTTATCCGGATTAAAATTGGTCGTGCTGCGCGGCTCCTTCGAGAGGCCGTAGCGCAAGGGGACGGGGGGCGGGGGCGGGGGAAAAATGCGCGACAATGATCCAACGGCGAGAGTAACCAGATTATGCTTTGTGTGCCAAGATTGACCCTGTGCTAACATTGCCGGGAAAAATGCACGGTAATGTTCCCGGCTCCGAGGGCACAGCCAGCGGCCGCCCAACGACCCGGCTTACGCGTCGCCTAGCAACGCAAGAATGACCGCAGAGAGCGCGTCTCACCGCCGCCGCCCCGCCTTGCCAAGTCGAAAACTCCATTCCATTTTCCAACAGGAAAACACTATCTCTGGTTCTTCCATCAAATCACAAATCTACGTGGGAAAACCACATCTAACATATCTACATGTTTGTAAAAAAGTGGTTTTAATTGCAAAATGTAATCCAACTGGGGCTGATTACTGAAGTTGACAGACAAAACGATAAACAAAGAAAACGTGAGGAGTATGGAGCGATCCTATTGGTTGAAATGGTTGGTTCATATAGACTAAGGGAGAAAACGATGGACTAACTGTTGGGTTTCTCGTGGGTTGCCTTTAGTTAGTCCACTTTAATGACCATTGCAACTACCTGCCTCTGTCAATATGATTCCTCAATGTCCCTATTGTCTTCTTTGTCTAAAGCTTTGTCTATCAATTTCAACAATCAGCCTGCTGGTCGCCGTACTTCAATTTAGACTCCCGATTTACTCGAGTACCTCCATATCCGTACGGTGAAACTACGAAACCACAAATCTCGCTTCGTGACGTTCCAGACTTTCTGTCATACTTCATTTTTTCAATGGAGAACTACTCAACGTCCATCTTTAAAAACTCTAGTTCTTCTAAAAACTTTTCTTCTCCGTGCTAGGAAAATTTTGGAAAAACTTCAAAGAATGATACTGATTTGTTCTCCTTTAAAAAACATAAAATGGGAGCGGAAATTTCTAAACCTCGTAAACGAGATTCGTGGTTTGGCAGTTTTGCCGTCGATATATTGTCGTCCCTCTGACGTAAGGGCGTACCTCAATTCCGACGTGAGCCCTGTGTTCCGTATACCTCTATTCTATTCGGGGCTCATGTGAAAATAGAGATACGCTCTTACGTCATGAGAGCGACGATATATGGGGAGAAAACGGACATGTCGAAATATGGAGCCCTTAGGACCCAAAAGGGCAATCAGCCTTTAAACACGAAAAACAAGAGAAAAATGCCGTCGCCAATTTCCTATTCAAGTATCAAAGTAGACTGGCCAATAATGTTTGTAAATGAGCGTTCTGTCACGAAAATTAAGTAAGTTAATGCAAAAACTAAGTCAAATACGTACTTCAAAAACGTTGAGTCGTAACCGTTGTGATAATAAATCATTCTAGATTATTTAAGTTCATAGGTTGGCGGACTTTTTGAGCCCTAAGAGCTTCATGACCTGGCCTCCAAAATTACCGAATCGTCCTCCTCCTCCGATTTACCAGTGGCGAGAGGTGAATGATCGAGTATCGATACTTTCCCATCTGAAGCTATGGTAAAGTATCGATTATTGAGGTGTCGTTTGCGAAAACCCTGTTTATCGATCCTTTACCATAGGTTTAAATGAGTAAGTAGAAAATGAACTTTGTAGCGTCTTACAATTGGACGCATTTCTGCCGAACGGATATAAGTGCATTAAGACATGAGCCCTGAGACCCATGAGAATATATGCATAACAGGGCTTACGTCAAAATGCACTTAGTTCCATTTGACAGAAATGCTTCTAATGCGGAAAATGTCATTCCCTTTGCTTCATGTTTTGCTCGATGTGTTCTGTAATCCGCGAGAATTTCGTAAAATTGGCAAGAGTGGGACCCCACGAGAACATGACAGGGGGAAGGAAGGGGCAAATGATACGTGAATGCGGCATTCAGTATTTGGCGTGTTTTAGGGATGAGCATGCGAGGGTGCTAAATCTCCATATCAAGAGGAGAAAAATCATATTTTCATTTTTCATATTTTTTTTTTGTTTACTCTCGTGTCCGAAAAAAAATAATTATCGACAAAAAGAGCGGAAAGTAACTTTTTTACTTGGCAATTTAGTACCATAAATAATGCAGCTCAGAATAATCACTAGTCTTGCATCCAAATTTCGTGGTTAGAACTCTAAACTGGTTGACACTTAAAACGTTTTTTGATCTAAAAATGATGGTAGAACGGACTTCGAGCTCTGGTATTCAAAAATCGATTTGAAAATTATGTATGATAAGGTATCTCTACCGAAGATGGTCACTTGAATCATTCTGCCCATTTTTCTGCGTCCTCTATCAAAGTTTCTCTGCCAAAAAATCTGTTCAACCGAAAAGCAGTTTCCAGGAGACGCGATTCTTATACAGAGTGATTCAGAACTCCAATACTATCCCTTGTCAACTCCTACGTTTCTTGACTCCTAAGATTCATTCCTTCTTTCTAAGGGTCGTCCCTTTAAAATTTTCAAGGGTTCCCAATAATCGTTTCTCTTTATCTATAGAAGCAATTAAAATCACAGTATCAAAAGTCTCCCCAGATATGTCACGAGCATTTGACATAAAAACGTCGATTTCCTTCTTACGAGAGGAATTTGGAATTGTCTAGGCAGCCAATGTATTGTACATAAGAGTTTGATGAAAAGTCACTAATGACACTTAAGTCTATCAGCGTTGTGTCGAAGATTATGAAAAATAAGAAGTACAAGCCTCATTAAATTTCGATAGACGAAGTGGGCTGAAGTATTCAGATTTCTCCAGGTTGAGCCCAAAAAGTGGAAAATGATGAGGATCCTTACCTGCAACAAAAAATATAAGGTAAACATTAGTTTCTTAAGAATTGGACAATTCAAAAATAGGTGTAAGAAATATGAATGAAACTGGACAACAACAGCGGAAGGGCTGAATAAAACGACTCCTCTTAGGAAATTTTCACCTGTGTTGTGGCATCGTTTTTTAAGTGGGAGTCTTAAAGAACGCATAATTCTTACAAAGATAGTGAAGTTAGGAGTATATTTTAGACTTTCCAGATATGCTCATCGTGATTTTTGAGCCATTTTCTGTAAGAGAGAATTCCTTTCGTTGCTCTAGCGGAATTATTCAGCAGCTTATTGCAACAAGTAGTCCATATTTCGTCACTTCCCGGCCACAGTATCACAAGCGCCATGCGACGTTTCAAAATTTTCGCCGCAATTTTATTTTTTTACAGAGACATTGTTCAACGAAGCTATCCGAAAATTTCACTGAATTTGTTTGTGCTGCCGATAAAATTCAGTGGAATTTTCGAACAGATTCAAGCAACAATTTCTCTGTAAAAAAAATCAAATGACGGCAGAAATTTTGGAACGTCGCATGGCGTTTGTGATACTTAGGCCGGAAGGTGACGAGCTGTTGAGGGAACGAATACGAATGAGGCCTCAAGCAGCGTCATGTCAAGGCGCGAGATGCGACTATTCAAACTCAGGTGTATGCCGCAGTATCACCTCCAATTGAAGGCGTTTTTTTGCTTGGAGCATTAACTTGCTATCATAGAGAAAACAGCATTGCAGAGTCCATGTAGTTCTTTTCTCTTAATAAATTTCAAAATGATTTAGTCTTGCTGTTACATTATCGTCAATATCATATTCGGACGAAGTGAAGAAGGTGAAGAATTAGGAAGATCCCAAATGGCCTCTCTTTATAGAGTTCCTTTGAAATGGAGATGTTGCATGTGTGAGGAATTTGCGATTCGACTGTTGATTCTTATGTAAAAGTTCGCAAGAAAGACGATGTGGCCACTGGTTCCCTCTGAAATCAACTTCCAAGCTCAAAAAAGCTCTCAAGTTGAGGCTGTGATGGAGGGGATATCCCACGCTATCCTGAGAGTCCACCTCTACATAAAGACAAACTCTGTATACAAAGATAGGGAGCAAATTGACAGGGCTGCCACTTTATTTGGGGACTCTAAAACTGAAAACACGGCAACCCTGCTAATGTTTTAGCGCCCTATCTTTGCATGGAGAGTTTGTCCTGATGTAGAGGTAGACTCTCAGGATAACGTGGGACATCCCCTCCATTTGGGCCTCAACTTGAGAGCTTTCTTTGAGCTTGGGAGTTGATTTCAGAGAAAACCAGTGGCACCATCGTTTTTCTCGCGAACTTTTCCATGAGAATCAACAGTCAAATTGCAAATTCCTCACACATGCAGCATCTCTATTTCCCGGCGGTTCCTCTTGGTGCGTGGGCATGGCGGCAACCTCGGAACCCGAGCGGAAGCGGCCGAGTTGAACGTGGTGCGGTGTCGCTGTGGCAGGCTGTTGCGACAGCACCTTGTCAAAACTTGACGCAGACGCTACAAGCGACCGCAGCACACGTAGAGGATCCTCCATCCGCCTGGGTTAACCCAAGAGAAGGGAGCATGGAACGAAGGAAAGGGGGGTCGCTGACTTGGCGGCTCAAATGACTCCCTTGAATTAACCCCTTATTCACGCACGCCATTCCTCCCACGAGGAGTGTTTCGTTTCGTCGACACCTCATTCGGGAAATTTATCTTAATTTTTACTTTCTCGTGTCCCTACGGACTAAATGAAGAATTGCCATTAAAAGAAGTTTGAAAGGGGCTCTTGAATGTGTCAGTAATTTGCGATTAAAGTACTTTCGCTTACTTCAAATTTTGTGAGAAACACGGTGGTGCCGCTGATTTTCTCTTCACGGAAAAAAATAAGTTTAAGGCTGGTACCTGCGCGAAAGGTCCCAGCCCTAACCGGGTAGGTAAAATTGCTTTAGCTCATACCTCATGGGGGCAGGCCCGGCGCGGGTAGACAATTGGTCCCCAGACAAAGTGGCAGCCCTGATAATATATTTGCTCCCTATCTTTGCAGGAAGAGTTGGACTAGACCAAGAGGTGGACTCTAAGGATAGAGTGGGATATCTTTTCTATTTCGGCCTCAACTTGAGAGCTTTTTTGAGATTTTAAGTTTGTTTTAGAGAAGACCAGTGGCATCATCGTGTTTCTCGAAAAATTGTACATAAAATTGGAGGTGAAATCGCGAATTCTTGACACATGCGAGAGCTCAAGAGCTCTCATTCTTCGGCCTTGAAAGCGCGTGAATAGACATGAATATATCAGCCTAAAAAGACTATCTTCAAGGACTCTCATTGTTCTTTGAATATCTTTCAGGCGCGCCTAGCATAGTGAAAACAGCAATTTGACAATTTCCCTTTCCCCTTGATTTTTAAGGCATTATGCTCTGTTTCCAAACTTTTGTTGGTTTACACTGATCCACTATTTTTCCTGACTGAGGCCATCCTGCGTATGTTTATCAATTAATCATCTTTCTCCTCCATATTTATTAAGTACAGATCGTCGTTGTCCTGAAAAAAAAAAAAAAAAAGACTACATTTCCAAGTTGCCAAATTTCCCCTTAAAAATTTCGTTTTTACCAAGCGAATCTTGGGAATTTATAACTGAACATTTTCCTGGTCTTTCTTCTAATCTTATTAAAAAATCAGACTTTCAGCGGAATGTTGATGATGAAAAATGATGATGCATTCTTGTAAAAAAATGAATTTTTAGAGTCAATTTTGGAAGCTTGGACTGGAGTTTCCTCCCTTCCTCCGAGAAACGAGGATATTCGCAGCAATTTTGAAAGCGGGCTTTCATACATATTACATCACACACAGTCGAAACTCCGGTACATTAAGCAGTAGGCCGTGCTTTCTGACGTTTATTCGGGGCGGCCCGGCTCCTGGATATCAGACTCAGAGACACGGAAATTAACGCGCGATGCCTCTTAATTAATGCGGGGCCCGACGCACAGTGGATCGAGTCAATTAAAGAGGTCAGACATGATATTTTTGACTAAAACTGGAAATTTTCATGTTTACTTCGTCACATTTTAAAATTTAAGAGATGTTTCTGAAAGAATATTTCACGAAAAAACCACTGGAACCACTTTGAGAGCCTCAAAGTTTCGTATAAACGGAGTTACAAGCGTTCAAAGTTTCCAAATTTTGTCCAACCTTCCTCGTTGACTCGAACCACTGTGCGACGCGAAGCGAAATCCACTATTTCACCTTAAAATGCCCCGTTTCATCTTGAACTTTGGCAACTCGGCTCCCGGCTGTAAATCTCGCGGAGTGCACTGCGGCTCAAACAGCCAGGTACATCGCCCCTTCTCCAACGTAACCACGTATCTCAACTTCCACGTGTACTTATAAACCCATGCTTTCTGCGGCTCGTGTGAATACGGAGATACGTTCTTACGTCGGAGGAGCGGCGATATATTTCATTGGAAGGCGTCTCTTAAGGGACGACAAGAAACCATCGTGAGCCCATAAATTTCATTTACCCGGCGCCAGCCGCGAGGTAGCATCACCGTCTGACAAAAATGAATAATTTGTGGAAAAATGAAACAGTTGACGCCTGGGAAGTCGTGTCATTAGCTTTCTAGCGTTATAAAAAACGAGGGGCATGGATGAAGCAAGTAGATGAACCGCAATTACGAGCAAGTGATATAAGTTTTATTTTATTTAATTTTTTTTTTTTTGGGGGGGGGCCTTACGGGCTAGTTGAGAACCCCCGTCCTCCGTCCAGTTGGATATTTAGGATCTGTCGGTTAACACCTAAGTGCAATTAGGACTGGTTAGTATTTCAAACAAAATATTTTCGTTTCCCAGACGAAAAATGTTCCCACACTTCGATGGTGTAAAATTTTCACTCGCCAATAGTAGTTTTACTAAAATCTGTCAGGCATTCTTTAAATGAAAATCCCACTCATTTTTAGAATTATATCACGCATTGTTTAATTTATATCGTGTATTATAGGACCGACACAATTTTGAAAGGGAATCACGGACATGTTCTGGTAAAAAATTGTTATACTCTGAGTTTACTTCACAAGTTTGGAATCTAGATACGTTCTTTTGTTTGAAAAACGTGGATATGCATCATTAATTTCCTTCCCTGTGCATTTAGATGATTTTACGGTTGAGCCGGAAACAGTTGTTCTAAATCGCAAAATTTAGATCATTTGAGCTTTTCGAAATTTTCGACAGAGCAAGAAAATTCAAGGTTTGATGGCAAAATGCCCCGACTTGCTCTGAATCTCCACGGTCGGGTAAACGCATTGACTTAAAAGTGAATTTTGTCGTCAGTCTGAGAATTTTTCGACGTTGCCTTTAGTCTAAAAAAGTTCTATTGCTACCATCACCATGACGTTTGTAATTTTCAACAGTATTTCAATTTTTGTCATTTTTTTGCACTGCCAATTTTCCTGAGAGATTTAATTGTGTTTGAAAATTCACAACTTTATTGAGTTTTGCAAAAAAGAATTTCAAGCATTAATTGAATCATCATAACTTCATCTACTTCCCTCGAATTTGAATTTTTCATGATATATATGCAATCGTATGTTGACGCACGTCCTAGATCTGTTTGAATGTACTGCTTACTTCTTGGGTTTTTCTTTTCTTTTTTATGGACAAGTAGACAGTGCAACACTAAAGTAGTAGTACAAAACTTAAGTTAATTGGCGTCTGCATCTCATTTTTTGTTCTAAGAGCTCCATGAACCCAAGAATGGCATGAGCTAATCATATTGTATTGACAGATTTAATAAATAAAAAGGAACTGTAGTTATTCGGACATGGACCCTAGCTGGTATCCACAAAAATACATCCATAACAAGGTCTATGTTCCGATGGACATAGTTCCTTTTGATTCAAATACGTACAATTAGATCCTGCAGAGACTATACTGCCGTGCTAAGGAGGATCGCTGTATAAGCCTTCTGATGTAGCCAAATTTTCGTAAATAAGCACAGAAAAAAATAGATGATGCTGATGACAGAGTCTGCTGTTCACAGGGCTCCTGCAGTTTTTTTGTTACAGGTACAGAATTTTTCTACTATGAGAACAGATCTTCGGTCGTGGGAACAGAGTACTCTGTCCTCATAACAGAAGCTTCTGTGACTGTTACAAAAGAAGTGCAGGAGCTCTGTGAACAGAAGTATTTTTTTCAGTGAAATATATAAGCATTTTCAGGGGAATATTAGAATATTTATTTGATCCAATCTTTCAGAGAATTTTACTTGCAGTCAGATCTGAACTGTCTGAGGATTTCCAGAGAAACTATTCATACCTCTCCTAAAGAAGAAGAAGAAGAAAAAACATGGAAAGAAATTTGGCAACACTCGAATGTTCATACGGCGTTTTCCCTAGCACGACAGAATATTCTCCTCATTATGTAGTCTAGATTAGAGGTCTGAGCCGCGTGGAGGCAGAGAAAATATACCACCGTTATCAATAATAATCAGTGCGGATCGACAACATTGGCAGTGTAAATATGGCTCCAGGCTCCAACTGCGGGAAGACCGCATCCTTTTTGCAACGAGGCCACACCGTCCAATCCTTCGGCACATTTCCATGCAATAAAAACACGTACCCGCGGCACGGAGTGGCAACACCGCAAAGCTGACACAGGAAACGTCCCGATCATTTCCTCCGAAACCCAATTGAAACGCCATCCCATAAAATTAACGATTAACGACCCGAATCTAGTTTTTCGATCCGAAGGACGGGGAACCTCCGGCTTCTCGCCCCCACCCTCCACCCCCCACCATTTCCCTCCATCTTCCTTTCGTCACCCGTAGAGACGTCTGTGGGGGATGATGTCAATGCCTCACATTTAGGGTCAGGGTTGCCGCTTTGAGCTTTTTTAACGTGTGTCCGGAGCATCATGTCTTGCAATCTTCAGTTTTTTCATCCCCTGCTATTTCTCGGATTTTTAGGATGTATCGTCTTTCCCGAACGAGGAAACGTGACGCATCTCCGATGGAGAAAAACTGACTCTAACAATTGAACGTATTTCTACCACACGGAAGTATGTGCATTATGACGTGAGCCCTGTTATGCTCACATGCTTATGGGTCTCAGGGCTCATGTCTTAATGCACATAATTTCGTTTGATGGAAAATACGTCCAATTGAATTTTTTACAATATACCAACACAATTTTGGTCGAAAATAGATGTGATTTTTGCGGGGAAGCGAAAAAAAAATCATTGAATGTTTCAGATAGGAATGTCTAAGGTTCTCCTGGTAAAAATACAATTTGCGACGAAAAATTAGGAACATTGGAGTGTAGCTGAGAACGACGAAATCTCTCTGATAAAAACTCGGAGGCCGACATTCACATTTTCCCCGACGGAAGAAAAATTCATCATACCCTCTTGCTGGTGTTAAGTTACCTGTTATGAAAGTAGTGAAGATCATCTGCATAGGCTCACAATCAGCGTATCGCGCCTTCAAAATCGTCGGATGCTCTACGCGATACCGTAAGGTTGGTTTAGTTGCTTAACCTAACCAAAACTTGGCTCTCCGTGTTATGAAAGCAGTGAAAAGCATCTGCATAGTCTCACAATCAGCGTATCGCGCCTTCAAAATCGTTGGATGCTCTACGCGATACCGCAAGGTTGGTTTAGTTGCTTAACCAAACCGAAACTTGGCTCTCCGTGTTATGAAAGTAGTGAAAAGCATCTGCATGGGCTCAGCGTATCGCACCTTCAAAGTCTTCAGATGCTCTACGCGATACCGCAAGGTTGGTTTAGTTGCTTAACCAAACCGAAACTTGGCTCTCCGTGTTATGAAAGTAGTGAAAAGCATCTGCATGGGCTCAGCGTATCGCGCCTTCAAAGTCTTCAGATGCTTTACGCGATACCGCAAGGTTGGTTTAGTTGCTTAACCTAATCAAAACATAGCTCCCGTATGTTCCTCAAGCTTCTTTTGGTGAAACAGGCCTTGTTACGAGAACGAGTGGCGCCATTATTGCCGACCTTTACTCTCCAGATCAATCGTTGAACAGTGAGCTAGTTTGTCTCCGCGTAAAAATATTCCATGAGAATTTCAAGCAATGGTGACGGTGGGTTATCCTTTCATAAAATAAGATGGAAGCGGGGATGAAAAACCGATCACAAGAGTTTCAATTTACATGTTTCACTGTAAAAATGTTATCCGTCGCAAACTACTCTGCCAGGCTGAGGAAGGACGTCGTATGAGCCTTGAGACTTTGCCATATTTTCTTCAATTGAAAACGAATTTACTGGGAAAATGTGGGATATTGCTCTGCAAATTTTCCGGAAAATTTTGTTCGCAATATAATCTAAACTATCTGAAAATTTCAAGGAAAAACATGCATAGCTTTCGCCAAAAATGCATGCTGAATTCGGGAAAATGTAGAGACACTCGAATGATCATATACAGTGTTCTTCCTTAACACGACGGAATTAAGACTGAGAATTTTTTAAGTAATCTTTCGGCAGATAGACGCCGTTTGCAAAAATGCGTCAAGCAGTGGACTGTTGACGTCATGACTATACTATTTTGCCGGTAAAGAGCGAGGTATACGAAAAAGTAAGAAATAAATCGACGGTGAAACTACCAAACCACGTATCTCGTTTGCGGTGTTTAAAAATCTACGCTCACATTTGATTTTTTTGAAGTCGACCAAATCAATATCATTCCTTGAAATTTTCACAGAATTTTCTCCGCACGAAGAGAAAAAATCACAGAAATTTTCTAGACTGGACGTTAAGTAGTTTTTCATTTAAAAAATAAAGTATGACAGGAAGTCTGCGACGTCGCAAACCGAGATACGTGGTTTGGTAGTTTCACCGTCGAAATGGAGCGTAATAATATCAGAAATTGTAAAGCTCTCGAAATATGCCGTGAATCGTTTGACGGGTGGGTAGAATGCTGTTCGTGTGGGAGAGCAGAAGTTACATAACTTTTATTTCCCTTAGATTTATACTGAGCTTCCAGGGAAATGAGGAGAGAAAAACGGGATCCGGATTATGTCACGTCCCGGGACCTACAATGAAGCTGGATTTCCATTGTTTTGCTTTCCTTCGTTTCTCGCTCTGTGAGAATAACGTTAAAAAAGACGATTAACCTCTGAACATAACGTGGGCAAAAATGGACAGCGTTGAGGAGAAAGGAACCAAGCCACATAAGATATTGCCGAACTTATTTGGGTGTTTTCATTTTTAACATGAAAACGATTATGCGGATTTTTGTGCACATTTCAATTGATTTTGTGCACAGTACAAAGCAGTTTTAAAGGAAAACGCTCACGTTCTCTTGTGGAAAATTAAAGATCCTCCCAAAATAGGGGCTGATTTTCGCCCCTTCTTCTGTATTCGATTCGACCATCGAACCAAGGTTTAAATGGAAGCTTATAATAACAGGAAACTTAGGAGAAAATTTCAAGATGAGTAAAGGAACCGTTTTCGAGTTACGGGTGCGCAAAGGGGTCAAACTCCGGCCTTATTCTTCGCTATTTTCTTGTTAAATTGATATGTCTACGAGTTTTAATGTTGACGAGTCGATAGATCGATCGGTTATATCGATTTTTTAAGATTCTTAACGGACAATCGACGATTTTTTTAGATGAAATTGTTCATTTTTAATTCATGGATGACTAAATGCACCTAATATGACTGACACATTACGTAAACAACGATAACAACCCCGTAGACACATCGATTCAACAAGAAACTAGCGAAGAATAAGGCTGGAGTTTGACCCCTTTGCCCACCCGTAACTCGAAAACGGTTCCTTTACTCACCTTGAAATTTTTTCTCAAGTTTCCTGTTATTATAAGCTTCCACTTAAACCTTGGTTGAATCGAATACAGAAAAAGGGGCGAAATTTCGGGAGGCTCTTTCTTAATTTTTGGCAATAGCTAATGTGGCTCGGTTCTTTCCTCCTAAACACGGTTCAAATAGGATACCGCGAGGTAAAGTTAGAGTTAAACACTCTTTTGCATCAAAAATTACTAAAATAAACTCCTAACTAAGATAATAACGTTTTAAGTTTACATTGGTTACGGGAAATTTGAATTGCCCGGTCACAAGAAACACAATACTCTAAGTCAAATCGCGCCCTACAGCGGTTTTGGAAGGCTCCTCAATCAAACATTGTTCATTTTGAAGTAAATTTTAGTAATTTCGGTTGCACGGATCGTGTTCTACGTTAAATATTGGTTAAGAATCGTGTAACAGAATGCTTAACTTCGTACCTCGTCTGCTGGTCCATTATAAAATGAGAAAGCCCGCGAAAACTTAACATAGAGTATTGCATAGCTGACAAGAGTGCTATACAAAGAATTCGAGACAGAAAATGCTGTAAAATATGGAGCCAAACTGAGATTTTGGCGGGTCGTTTGCTAGTATTCTCTGAAGTTTTCGTTCAAAAATGTCAAGTCCAGTAATAACCTTTTTAAAAAAATGGTCTCTCCGGACTTCTATCGGTTTCCCAGCTTATCTGGCCTCCCAGGCGCAAGTGACCACGATTGGACCCAATCAAAAACAGAAAACGCACGCAAATATAAATATTAATTTACTCTTGGGTCGGGTAGAGGTCGGCGAAGTTTAATAACGTTGGAAGGGGAAAAACCCTCGTTTGACCTGCGATGCGCTGAGGCAAAATATGGTTTTAAAGCTCCTATGATTACATTTGTATGCCAAGGTTTCCACGAGATTTTTCGATATGGTTCGATAAATATTGCCCTGCTTGGGAGAGAGCGCAATGGGTATGGACATTTGAACGTTGCCAATTTCTTTTTAAAATGAGAGTTGACTTTGCTAGAAAGAGGAATTTTTCCTTTGAACTCTTCTCAGAACTTCTCTTGCACTGGGTGTTGCCTGAAAATTTCAAAGAAATATATTCAAATCTTCAATCTATGAATATGACCGTTTACAGGATAAGGAACCTCAGTCGACGCAGGAGCTCTTCAGAGGAGCAAATTTTGTCTAATTGGGTCGAAATAATGGATTTTGAGATTCAGGCGGAGAACGCTCAATATTGTCCTTAAAAAATAAGTTAAAAGCGGTTCGCTTCATTTTTGAGCTGTTAAAGATGGAGGGTTACGTTTTATTAAGGGTTAGTTCGGTAACTTTGTAAGTGAACTTTGAAAATCAGTCAGTAAAGTAACTTTGGAAATGGGTCCTTGAAAGGGATTAAAATGATTTGACGCTCCAAAAGAAAAATGAGAAAATAACATACGAAGATATACTGCGAGTTCTGTAAATATTAGAGTAGGTGCGTATTTACCTTAAAGCTTGTCAAAATTATGGATTTTTTTTGTATTTTGTACTTTTTGCGGTGCAAATTATAGTAATCCCGCTTGAGGATCCATTTTCAGAGTTTTACCACTGCTCGAAATTTCCTAAAATTGTCCTTTGAATGGTACAATTTTGACCTTTTTTGGGGCCCAAATTGACCCTTTTTCATTGCAACGTATACGAAATGGGGCCCCTGAGGAAAATGAACGACTATGAATTGGACTGCATTTTGCTTTTGGAAACTACAATTTTAGGTACCAAATGGAAAAAACAAATGGACTTCATCTTGAAATTGTGAGTTACAATTTCTAGCCTATCCGCAAAAACACTCATCTACATACAGAAACTAATGGTACATACGTTGTTTCTAAATTGAGCCGGATATTGCAGTTCCAAATTGCAAAATTTCGTCCGTAGGCGCCATCAGTTTCCTTCTGTAGATAGGTGTTTTTACGTATGAGCCAGAAATTGGAATTTTTATAGCAAAATGCAGTCCAATTCGGCTCTAAGTTCATTTTCCCGCGATCGGTCATAAGTTGATTTTTTTATAAGAGAGATGTGGCAACATAAGAAAGTTCATGGGACTTTTTTCCTGGGCTAAGTGCCTCATGCGATAAAATCCCAATATAAACGGACGACGAACCGTAGTTTATTTACCTGTACGGGTACACCGTCACAGGGACCGCCAGGCTACTCGGGTGGGCCTGTGAACGTTTCAACTCAGGCGTAGATTCGAAACTAGATAGAGTTTAATTAAAGCAAGTTCCACGAACTCGTTCAGAGAAAAAAAAAGGAAACGAAAAAAAAAAAAACCAAGAAGAAATATCCAACATGAATACGTTGGAAAGGCGTGCCGAACGACTAAAATGTCGGAGACATACTATTTTCATGTCTTGGCTACTTGTATAAATTGGTACTTTTTGCTAAATTTAGGAGAACATATTCATTCATGAACGTTGAATGTAAATTAACTGTTCCGAAAAAGAAAATAACATCATTAATTAGGTTGAACGTGTGGCTGCATGATTGTATGAAGGAATTATATTTCAGTATTTTTGTTTGACATATTAACTCGCAAGAATATGTTCATACATGTTTTATCTAGTATTAATTATTTTCAATTGTATTTTCGATGATTGGTCTAAAACATTCAATACAATCACTAAACAAAAATTCTCCATGGCGGGATTCAAACCCCTGCCTCAGTATCAAGCTCGCGCGTTGTCCAAGGAGCGGTGGTGCAGACAACTGATCGAGATTCCGGAACAATGTCATGAGAATTCAATTTGTTGGTATGTTTGTGTCAGGCATTTTAAGCGAGCTCAGAACATGAAAGAAATGCGTGCACTACGAGAAAATGAATGAAATCCAAAAAAAAACTAGATGGAGAAGAAAAGCTCGTATAATGGAGTATAACGGCTGAGTCACAAGCATAGAGCAAGTTAATCCAACGCGCTAAAAACGCCTTCAAATAGGGTTGATACTGCGGCATACATCTGAGTTTGAATAGTTGCATCCCACACATTGACTGATGCTACACAGTGCTCCGTACGGAAAGTCGTACTCATGGTTGGTTCTTCATCAGCTACTTGCCTCAAAAAATTTTCAAAAGGCCTATAATGCTATTCATGGAGCTTTGAGGAAGGCGCAAAATAAAACATCTTGAAATAACGGACAATTGATTTAGATGGACAACTGAGCGAATACTGAACTAAAAAAAAAAAAAAAAAAAAAAAAAACAACATGGAGAGGAAAATGGAGCGATCCTGTTGGTTTAAACGGCTGGTTGTCATAGACTAAAGGGAAGAATGATGTATTAACAAAACTGCATTTTGGAATGAGGAGCTACAAAATCTGACTCATAAGCAAAAATATCTATCTACGTAGAAAAAATAATGGCACATAGGTTGTTTCTAAAATGAGCCAGAAATTATAGTTCCTCATTGCAAAATGTGCGGTCCAACTAAAAAGTCTCTTGTTGGTTGTTGGCAGCCGTTAGTTGGACCACGTTAAGTAGAAAGGAACAAAGCGACATCAGCTATTGCCACATTTGATTGGGGATTTTAGTTATTCAAATGAAAAGGGTTGTGCGGATTTTTGTGCCAATTTCAGTGAATGTTTGAAAGAATCCGCATAAGCGTTCTTTTGTAAAAAAATGAATCGACCGGTCAAATTTGGCGATAACTGACACGGCTTAGTTCCTTTCTGATACACGCGGTCCAGTTAGTCTATTCCTCACCTCTTTTGTTTGCTCCAATCACCCGCTCCCACGGACAAGATCGCTCCGTTCTCTGTGTTTCTCCTTTGTCTAAAGCTTCATCTATCAATTCCAATAATGCGCTCGCAGGAGCGGAAGCCAGAGGCGGTTCTATTTTCCTCAGAGAGGACCCTCGAGTAACTTGCACATTAGAGGCAACCACCGCACATTGGATCCAGTCGATTAGAGACGTCGGACATGACGTTTTTGACTAAAACTAAGAATTTTGGTGTTTATTTCGTCACATTTTACAATATAAGGGGTGCGGCTGAAAGTGAAAGTCACAAGAAAACCAATGGAATCACTTTTAAGACTCAAAATGTTGTACAAACGGTGTTATAAGCATTTAAAGTTACCAAATTTTGTCCGAGCTCGACAATCATGGACTCGATCCATTGTGCGCGGCACCATGCGATTGCTCCGGATTAGTTCGTCTCCGGGAGGCGTGCGTCCGGTCCCGGCGGCCGGAACTTCCGGGCTGACGTCGAGTTTGAAGGACCCGTTGCGGCGCGGCGCGGTCCCGTGGGCAAAGCAACTTCCAGCCTCCGCTCCGCCCCGCTCCGCCCCGCTCCGCCGCGCCGCCACCGGCAGGATCTCAATCTCGAGATGGGCTATTAATATGGACGCCGGGGGGGGGGGGGAGTGGGTTGGGGAGCTTAATCCAAGACGACCCCGGCGTGCAAGTTCTATTCTGAGCTCTCGGCCGATACAGGAAAAGCCTCTTCGGGAGGGCCGTGACGTCATGGCGACGCCGATCGATTTGGGCTATGACGTCGGACGGAACTGACCTGCCTCGATCGGGCCGCGGTGGACAAAGGCGGCGGCGCTTCGTCTGATCAACCGGATATGATAGGCTCGAGGATTTGCCGCCGGCTACCCGCCGAATCCGCTTGCCATGTCGCCTAGAAATCCATTACATTTTCCGATTAGGAACCACTATCCCTGGCTCTCCCATCAAAGCACATATCTTTATAGAGAAACCAATAGCATGTATGTTGTTTCTAAAATGGGCTAGTTTGCATTCTACAATAAGGAACCACTGTCCCTGGCTCTCCCATAAAAGCACATATCTGCATAGAGAAACCGAGTGGCATGTATGCTGTTTCTAAAATGGGCCAGAAATTTACATTTTGCAATGAGGAACCACTATCCCTGGCTTTCCCATTATAGCGCATATCTTTATAGGGAAACCAAATGCATGAATATAGTTTCTAAAATGAGCCAGTTTGCATTCTACAATAAGGAACCACTATCCCTGGCTCTCCCATAAAATCACATATCTGCATAGAGAAACCAAGTGGCATGTATGCTGTTTCTAAAATGGGCCAGAAATTTACATTTTGCGATAAGGAACCACTATCCCTGGCTTTCCCATTAAAGCACATATCTTAGGGAAACCAATAGCATGTATGTTGTTTATAATGTGGGCCAGTTTGTATTCTACAATAAGGAACCACTATCCCTGGCTCTCCCATTAACGCACATATCTGCATAGGGAAACCAGTCGCAAGTATTTTGTTTCGAAAATGGGCTAGAAATAGTGGTTCCTTGTTGCAAAATGTAAATTTCTGGCCCATTTTGGAGACGACATACATGCCATTGGTTTCCCTATCGTATGAGTGCTTTTATCGGAGAGCCAGAGATAGTGGTTCCTTATTGCAAAATGTAATCCAATTGTCACCGTCCGCGGAGAAAGGTGCCTCGGATCATGATTGAAAGGATTGAATGGGTCAGTTGAACGGATTACTTGAAGAAGGACGTAACTGCCAAATATTAAGCTTCGAGAAAATACGAAAAACGTGATGTCTTGGAATTTGGAGGTTCTGAAACGTTGTGAATTTCATTTTTCAGAAAGAACCTATTGCGTCATCTGTCCATGGAAATGTCCTCGGTTCCTAAAATAAGCAATTGAATTACAATTCACAATTAGGAACTACGATTTCTAGTCCATCCGTGAAAATATAAGTGTAACTCATAAGTATAATGAAACTAATGGAACATAAGTCGTTTCTAAACTGAGCCAGATGTTGCAGTTCTTAATTGTAAAATGCAGTCCAATTATCCTAGGAGATTGACCTAATCTGCTGAAATACATGTGTTTAAATGAGACATGCCGTGATAACGTCTCCAAAAGTATACATTTTCTCTCTTTGAAATTTATTATTTGACCCTTTTCCATGATGGAAAAAACTCATGAAAATTACATTAAACGCAGTTTAATCAGCACTCTTATGGAAAGCAATTATAATTTTTTTTTTTTTGCATATTCGTTGAAAAATGAAGGAAAAAATGTTCGGTGTCGTCAGAATTTAATAAAAAAATATAGCGTATTACGTTTTAAAAGAGCTTTGTTCAAATTTTGATTTCTCTGCGACAGAAACGCTCATAAATTTATTCAGCCAGCCAACAACGCAAACACCACACATCATTGCGAAGCACCAAACTACGGAGAGAACGAGAAAAATTGAAACTTTAATGCAATCCCTGACAGTTGCAAACGACGTTGTCGCTTCTCGTCGTAAAAAAACACAATTCTACACTCACGAGAGTGGAGAATTCTCGTTCGTTCTGAAATAGTGGCAACATTACATGCAATGCATGTCATATCACACGACGCGCGACGCCTGGACGCAACTGACCGACCAATCGAGATTCTGGGAAACCTCAGCATTCTTGTCACATCGACGAGAAAACGCCTCGCCCAGTAGGAGATAAAGAACAAGTTTCTTTCAAAAATTTTTCTTTATACTCTTCAAGAAATAAAGTTCTGCGAATCAAGTATTTTCGGAAATTCTGGTACACAACTTAAGCATCTTTTGTTCTGAAGAAGAAGTGCAGCGGTCACCAAGTGTGAAAAATTGGAACAAAAAAGTTCCAAATTCCTTTTTTTTACGGACCTTTGACGGACATGACATGGGAGTTATTCTGCCGTGCTAAGGAAAAACGCCGTATGAACCCTCAGGCGTTGCCAAATTTCCTTTCACAAATCACAAATTTTCGGGAAAATTTGGAAACATTTTTCTTCCAATTTTTCAGATACTTATGTTCGCAATTTCCCCGAAAGTTCCTGAGAATTTCGAAGAAAAATACGCATAGCTTTCACCAAAAATAAACGCTTCTTCGGAGGAAATTTGGCGTCTCTCGAAAGTTGATACGGCGTTTATCCTTAGCACGGCAGCATTACACTGGATCCCTATTCGGAACGGAGCATCCTGGTGAGAGTTGACACCGACGCGCTGCGTTGCGAGAAGACGAGAGTAGGTCACTGCGTTTCGAGACGCTTGCACATGCACTTGCACATGCACATGCGTTGGGAAATGACAAAAGCTAAGCCCTTCGATAGCGGCTGGATGGAGCGTTGGAACATTTACGAGCGGCCTCACGCTGTCGCGGATAAAGTTGGGATGGAGCCGGATTAGCGTCACGTCCCAGCTCTCCGATTCTAACCTCACTTTTGACAGTTTCGCGAGGACTTGAGCCGCCTAAAGACGGGATATCCTCCCTTCTTCGCGCTACCTCCACCTATATCCCAACAATGCAGAGCAGAGATATGTTTCGCCGGTTTAGCTCTCCATCCATTTCCCATTTCACTCAACTCAACTTTTTCCACGGCCCTTTGATTATTTACTGATTTTCCACAAGATTTGCTGGCTGATTATTCTGACTGATGGACAAAGCGATCGACAAAGGAGACAATTTCTTAACTTGATTTTTTTCAGGGCGAATGATTATTTTCTGATTTCCTACGAAACTTGCTGACTGATTATTGAAATTGATAAATAAAGCGATCGACAAAGGGGACACAAGGCAAATGGAGAGATACTATTGGTTGAAACTGGTGGGTGTTGTAGACTTCGGG
>NW_017547181.1:3195605-3228768 GCF_001854935.1 Bemisia tabaci
TTTTTTTTTTTTTTTTTTTTTTTTTTTTTTTTTTTTTTTTTTTTTTTTTTTTTTTTTTTTTTTTTTTTTTTTTTTTTTGCGTATAGCTTTGTTATCGATTTTTATAATCGGTCGCTGACTTTTGAGAGAACGAGTAAATTTAGCACTAAACTGGAAAAAGTGTCTCTTGAATCTAGAGCCAAGATTGCTGGCCTCCAGCTCCTTTCAGCTATTTGGCAATAAAAAATACTCTTGAATTGGATTTTTGCTTAAATCGAGAGGTAAGCCTTTTAATCTAAACGGATTTCCTTTTTATTCGAGCGAAAATCCGATTGAATCAAATTTATTTTATCCTTGTCAAATGTTAAAAGAGCCAATTTAAAAAAAGATTGGTAGAATTTACCATTCCTTCTCGCTATTTTTCACACAGCATCAATTCAGAGTCAATTCTGCCAAAAGAAGGGTAAACGTAACTACATACTGGTACGGGTAATTCCTCTGGCAAAATCGGCTTGAAAATTGGTAGAATTTACCATTCCTTCACGCTGTGTGAAATACAGCGTAATGAAATAGTAAATTCTACCAATCTTTTTATCCAGTGTAGCCCGGATTCTGGAGCCAAGAGCCTTTTTTTCCCCCAAGGTACAAGGCAGATAGTAGTGTGGGATCTCTAAAATATATACCTTCCGATGTGGATACTGGCCTCTAAATGACACTTACTTACTTTAAGGGCAAGAAATGGAACTGTCACAAATTTGGAAAATTCTCAGTCGAAAAATCCCTTTTGGAGACCAAAATTTGAATCCGATAGTAACTTTTCAACGCCCGAAGTAGCGAAGCAACGCTGGAAGCATTAATTTTTTTAATTCCGGCGTCGTTTGCTGATTCATAGCGTTGTTTTCAGTCGCCCGCCCCGGGAGAAAAGTTTAGTCGGACAACGTCCTAAGCTGAAATCACTTGAGCTGAGCTTTAATACCCGTGTTCTAGTCATTCATCACGGCCGGAAGTTGAAAACGCGGGGTATACGTTCCGCATTGTTTTTGTTGAAGCACGATTATCGTCGCTCCTGAGACTAAAACGACGTATCTGCTTCTCGGCATTGAGCCTCGTTGTCCGTATAATCCCATGCTTTCAGAGGCTCGAGTAAGCAGGAGCGGAGTTGGGTTTTTTGGTCGGAGGAGCGAGGTTGACTCGGAGTGGAGTGGGACAATGTCGTTGGGATCTCCGCTCGCGGAGTGAAATTAATGACGAGGCTCCTGGAGTGAGCGGACCTTTATGCGCATAACTTTCGATAACAAACTTTCGTTGCATTGACGTGCGCCAGGAGCACGGGTTTGTTTAAGCCATGTTAGAGCCAAGGTTTGTGTGTCACTTGGTTTTTCCGCCACGCCGCGTTTCCACAATCCACGCTCTTCCTTGTATTTTTTGGCAGCGATTTAAATATCTCAACGTATCTGCCGAAAGGAACTATGTCACGCTCAAAACCTATGCATATAGTTCGTGTAAGCCAAGTTTCAACCACGGTTTGTGTGTCACTTGGTTTCTCCGCCACGGCGCATTTACACCTCCGCCGTGCTCAGCAAGAACGCCGTAAATCCATCAAGATTTTCCCTCGTTTTTTGGAACTTAACTTTTTGTAGAATAAAAAGGATGCCGACATATTTTTTTTTCATAAATTAAAATGAGAATAATCCATACAGAGTGTGCAAACATTTCAAAATCATGAGTTGAAAAACGCTGATTCCGCGAGATTAAGTATTAGAGCCTAACACAAACCGGAGCGGCGACGCACTGGCGCCTACAAACCTAACAAGGATACTTCACGCATTGCGCAATGCATGAAGTATCCCTGTTAGGTTTGTAGGCGCCAATGCGCGTTTCGCGCTCTGTGCCCGCCCGCCGCGCCGCAGCGTGCCACGGCGTCTGAAGCAACCATTTCACACCAGAGGTATTGCACAGTATCATACGAAATTGAAGGCGCTCCAAAATATTAAGAATGATAGGCATCCTTTAAAAGTACGGAGCTATCCTCGCAAAATAAATCAAGATACTACGGCACAAAAAGAGAGCAGTGGTCCAAAAACTAACTAAGTCCTAGTATCCGTATTTAGTAATGTTTAGCATAAACTTTATCGTCTGGCTGTTGCTTAATCGCCATCGGCCATAAAATGCTATAAGAAATTGTGTAGCCGGCTATAGAAGCGATTGGAAATCTTACAGCCGGCTTTAGGTCTATGGTATATTGAAACACAGATTCTACTGACAATTTTCACCAGGGGAACGAGGATCGCGTTTCGTAACACTCGCCAATCCAAACCCCCTCTCTCCCTTCCTCCCCCGATGGCGCTTAGTTCCGTTTGATAGAAATACGTCCAATAGTCAAAACAGCGCCGCGGAAAAGAGAGATAGGGGTTGTTGGATGATATGGGGATTTCCTATTACCTGTGGTAATATCCCAATAAATTAGGTTGGCAACCCAAATGTTGCGGTACTACCACGATTAATTGGATACATCCACATCATCCAACAAATTGAGGTAGCGCCATAAGTTTAGGGAAGAACCCCTCACACTTTTTTTCCGTGGGACTGGCTCAGGCCTCCAGGCCCCACTTACGATTGTGGGGTTTTCAATACCTTAATCTAGAAACCTTCCTTGACACTTTTATAAAAAAAAATCGCGGGTGGTCTTCAGAAAAATTAAATTTTTTTAAAACGAACCGTGAGTGGCGTGGCGTGCTTTGCGATTTATCGATAGATCAGTCATTCAAACCTATGTGAAAGGATCGATAGACAGGGTGTTTGCAGCAAACAGCTTAATAATCGATTTCATACCATACCTTTAAATGAAGAAATATCGATAGTCGATCATTCACGCCACGCGACGCCACGCCACTGGTTTTGGAATAGCATCACTTCAAATAAGTGCTGCGAGAAAATTACCGGAGAAAATTCTTCCAAGAATGAAAATAAAGTCAAATGCAGTTTTGTGCCAGGCCTCACTTTAGGACTGTTTTAACATCACAAACCAAAGTACGTGCTTTGGTACTTTTACCATGAGCACGAAGCCGCGACGTCGGGAAAAAGGACCTTACAGCACGTAGGCATTTTTCGGAAGAGCGATTCTTGTTCGCCTCTATCGAAAGATGGGAATTCGAGTCTTTGATGTAAAACTCTCTCTAATATCCCGGAGAATAAGTTCAAACGGTTTGGTTCTTTTTTGTAATAATAGATGCCGTAAAACTGCACTTTCATCCGGCAATTTTGAGCCCTGAACATGAAAGGTAAAAGTATTGAATTGCTTTTTGTCGAAACTACGTCTTTTGAGCTAACAACTTCAGCCCGTCGCACAGTGAGATGAACAAGTGAAAAGAGCGAAGCGGCATCATTATGCACTGAAAATTGAATCGATTCCTTTGCAAATCACGTAAGCGCCGAAATTGCGAATGCGAGAAAAACAAGAAAAACAGTTTTATTCGCTTTGTTAACAATCTTCGAATTCCAAAAATGTGCGTTCTTTTAGAAGGCTATTTTGGCATCAGAAATGATTGATTATACCAGTGAAAGCAAGGAAAAAACAACCCCTCTACCATCAAAATAAAGATTGGCACTTACGTGATTTGGAAAATAATCGGTTCAATTCTTGATAGTTGCTCAATGTTCAACAAAGTTCAATTGTTCATTTTATAGTTCTCTAAAGCGTGCTTATGCGCAAAGAATGAGAGCTCTGTATTGCTAAATGATTGCATTTTGCAATTTGGAACTACAATATCTGGCCTAGTCTAGATAGGACATATGTGTCACTAGCCCTATGCGTGTGAGGGTTTTTACGAATGGACTAGAAATTGTTGTTATTCCAATTGCAAAATGTAGGTAGTCCACATTACGTTCAACTGGACACATAGGACCACCATCAGCATAACTGTATTCGATGTTGCCAGATTTGCTCATTTTTACAAGAAAATTAAGTGACAAACGCCAAGAAATTCCCGGTGCATTTTCCTCTGGGCATGAAATATATACTTATTGAAGTTAAGAGCAGAATCTTGCTGGGTTCACCTATAAAAAAATAAAAATTAAAGGAAATCAGACACAGTCTTATAATGATATGCTGATTCTTTTTCACATATTCTTCGACAGACGCGGTTTTGGAGAAGATAGATATCAACTTTCAGGGCGTATCGACAACATCGCGCGAATGCTCTCTCTTCCATTTTCCACGACTCAGCGTCGCGTCGCGACGCGACGTGGCGAGGCGTCTGGATATCGATCTGGAGTCAGTGGAGATTCTCACAAGTTGGCAAAGCTGTTTTTCTTCCATTCAAAGCCATTATAAATATCGATTCTTGATGGCTTCACCTAGAATTGATTGTTTTACACAAATTTAAATGAACGAAACCCAGTTTTGATAACTCGCGAGGATTGCCAACATCTCCAATGGCCATAAATGGGTAAAATTGGAAACTGTGGGAACGAAACGCAGAAAAACCGTAACCTACAACCGGTGATGAATCATTTCGTTCATTCAAGACATTCAGGTCACTTTATAGGTGGAAACGTTTCAAAAATTTTGGAGTGGGAGGGGAATTTACGTGTCACGATATTGCATAAAAATGACCACTGATAATACAGAAAAGATGTGAAAATTGGAGGAAATAAAATTTCACCATAAAAAGTCATTAAACGCATGAGAACGTCTGCAATATAAATTCCAGCATTTTGACAAGATGGTCAAACTGCAAAAACGTGTACCTCGTGATAGGGTTTTAAAATTAATATGTAGTTAGTGCCTTCCGTCGAAAACGCCTTCAATTAGCAATGATAGTGCGGGATACACCTGAGTTCGAATAGTTGCATCTCATTGGAGGAGCAAAATCTACTTGCATTAATAATTGCGCTTATGTGAAACCCTGTTTTGAGACCTCAGGACGCTTGCGATTTACTGTTCTTGACGTATTTAGAAAAATTTTAATTCAACAATAGCCGATATGCGTTTTTTAAAAAGTTAAAAATTATAAGTTTTGACTGGCCAATTGTTACTTTCAAGCCAGGAAAGTTCCAAACCCACAGAAGTCATTCCTTATTCTAATTTGTCAACGATGGTGCTTGTGATACTTTGGGCAGAGGGTGCCGATATCGCGATTACAATATCGTGCGGGCATTTTTATTTTGACTAGACAAGATCAGCCTAGATGCATGGAATTAAATTTGTTTTATTAATTTAATCTAATATACCAATGCATTTCGGCAAACGCCATCATCAGGGTACAGCTTACAAAAACACAGAAAATTAACAAAGCACACGACACGCACGAAATGCCTTGGTATACGTTACATTGAATTAATACAAATTTCGTGATTTCAAGGATCTAGGCTAATCTTGTCAAGTCATATCTAACAGATGCAATAATTAGATGGCATTTAGTAAATATGAACCATCGCGTTTGCAGTGTTTTCAACATCGTGCAACTTCTGCCTTTCTTTTAAAAATACTCAATCTAAATGTACAGTATTAAAATTTACACAATTATTTTCCTTCAAAACCATAAATTTCTTGGTGGGAAGCAAAAACTATATGCTATTCTGGGAGATTTATTTGAGAATCCTGAAGAGGCAACATTTTTACATCAACGTAATCGTGCTGGTTCCTTCTTGCTAAATGCGATCCCATTCAGAATCACAAGAAATTATTTTTTTCCTTTCTTTTTACTTTTTCCTCAAAGCACAATCACGAGGAGATGGACGAAGAAGATCGTTTTACATCGACGGCATCTGTCGTGGAGAGAGCATCGCTCGCCGGAGACGGCGAGGAAGAAGGAGATGAAATTAGGACCCGGGGGAGGATCCCTACAAGTGTAAGGTTAAGCCGTTTCCAAAGATCCGCGCAGCGCCGCGGCGAGCCGGGAGTCATCTCCGCCGAATATTCGAGAGGGAGACTTCTTTTTTGATTTCGCGCTTAAAATCCCAAACGTGATATTTCCGACGGCATTGACTTAATGGAAGACCCTCGCACCCGGGCTCCAGCCATTCCCGGTCGAAACCGCTTATCCCGACTTGGGAACCGCCGCTCTCGTCCTTAAGATCTAAACACTTACGGGGGCTCACCCGACGCTCGAGTCGCGCGCTTCCGACGTGGGGGCGGTAAAGTGTCACCATACACTCCGCGGCCCGATATTTATGCAGCATTACGTAAAATAAAGACCCGTTAGAACTAGTTTAATCTTATTTTATCGCGCGCTGAAATAGTTCGAAGCGACTCGCTGCTACCCCTTTTGTCCCGTCGTTCTCAACCCCCGAACTGCCGTGCTAAGGGAGAACGCCGTATGAGCCATCGTACATTGCCAAGTTTCCTTCGATAAATTACGAATTTATTGGAAAAGTTATTAATATTTTTATCCCAATTTTTCGGAAAATATTGTTCGCAGCTCAATCTAAATTACCCAAAAATGTCGAGGAGATATATGCGTAACTTCCTTTCAAAATAAACATTTTATCGGAGGGAATTTGGCAACTTTCGAATGTTCCTACGGCGTTTTTCTTACCACGGCAGCGTAGAATGAGGTGCCCCGCTTCCCCGCCCGTTCCAGCTCGGGCACTCTGCGAGGGACATTCTTGGTGGTTACTCCCAAAAATGTGGGTCGGGAACCTCCCTATGGGCGTCCCTTTTGCGGTTGAGAGCGGGTCGTCTTTCTTATCCTGACGACCCTCAGATGTCGATGCTTCAATCCAACAGATTGGAGATACCGAGCGGCCAATGATCTGGACCGCGTTAATCAGGAAGGAACCAAGCCACATCAGTTATTGTCAAATTTAATCAAGCAATTTAATTTTTTTACATGAAAACGGTTGTGCGGTTTCTTGTGCAGATTTCAGTGAATTTTTTGCGTAACACGAAGCAAATTCCTTAAAATTTTCAAAACAATCCACACACACGTTCTCTGGTAAAAAATTAAAATACCTAGGTTAAATTTGGCGATAGCTGATGCGGCTTGGTTCCTTTCAGTTTAAAGCGGTACGACTAAAAGTTCTCGTCTGGACTGATATGAAAATTAAGGAATTTAAACAGAACTATACGTAGAAGAAAAAGCTTTTGAGGTCTTCCTGAGGCAAGGAGATGCTTCAGGAACGACTTTCTTTACGGAACGTTTTGAACCATCAATAAGTGCGTGAGATGCAACTATTCAAACTCAGGTGTAGGCCGCAGTATCAACTCTTTTTGAAGGCGTTTTTAGCGCGTTGCATTAACTTGCTTTATGCTTGTGATGCAGCTAATATATTCGAACGCAAATGTTTGCCGCTTAAAGGAATCCATATAGAGTCTCCATATGGTAAACGCATGTTTTTTTCTAGTTCAATGGAATGATTATTGAAAGTGATAGACAAAGAGAAAATGGAGCGATCATATTGGTGGAAGTAAGCAGTTGCGATGAACGAAGGAGTTCAGTATTAGACAAATTAACAGCTGTTCCCTATTTTTAGTTCAACATTTTCTATCTTTGACTGTAGGAACCACCTGTTTCAACTAAAAAGGTCGCTCCATTTTCGTTTCTTTATCTTTTTTGTCTCTCACTATGTCCCTGAGGCTGCCGATCATACTGACCTTCAGTTGATAATGAACACCGGACTATTTTGATGCAGGTAACTGAAGTTTTCGGTCATAGACATCAAAATTCGGTGAGCTAAATCGTATATGGTTCAGCTTACTTAAACTGTAGTCACCGAAACTAAAGTTCGACCTCTGTGACAAAAAAGTTCGGTCACCGAAATCGAAGAAGCGCGTCGTCCAATATGTGACGAAATTTTCCTCTACGTACAGTTCTATTTAAATTCCTTGATTTTCACATAAGTCCAGGCGAGAACTTCTCGTTGGACCGCTTTAAACAGAAAGGAAGCAAGCCACATCAGCTATTGCCGAATTTAACCTAGGAATTTAAATTTTTTACCAGAGAACTTTAGTGCGGATTGTATTGAAAATTTTGAGGAATTTGCTTCGTGTTATGCAAAAAATTCACTGAAATTTGCACAAGAAACCACACAACCGTTTTCATGTAAAAAGTTAAATTGCTCAGTTACACTTGACAATCGCTGATGTGGCTTCGTTCCTTTCTACCTAACGCGGTTCAGTTAGTCCATCATTTCTTAGTCGTTAGTCTTCGACAACCACCCGTTTCAACCAATTAGATGGCTCCATTTTCCGATTCTCTTTTTGTCCGCGTTTGGCCCACCAATATCTATAATGAGCTCATAGACTTATATGGTGCGATATTACATGCATTTGATGGGGGTGGACTCTTACCTGGGACAATCCTGGGGCCGTTGGCAGTGTTGGAGAGAGAGCCGCTTCCATATTTGAGCTGCTGCGGCGTGGCGTTGGAAGAAACGACGGCTATCTCGTCGAGCTCGTGGTGGCCGTAGACGAGCTTGGTACTCGAGCCGGGCACATCCGATTGACGCCGCCCGGTCAGCGATTGCACGAACCGCCTGGCCGACGTGGACATAGATCACCCGGGTCCCCGCATCCCTCACAGCGGCATCCCCGCACCGGCACCGGCACCCGGACCCGGGATCCTACCGATTGCGGCAACCACGAGCACCGCCACCCACCCCCGCCCCACCNCCCGCCTCACAGCGCCCCGCCGACACATCCCCGGCACCGCGAACCCACCATTCCCACCAGTTGCCGCAGGCCGACGCGAGAGCGCGCTCGCAACCGATCTCAACGCGAGTCGCGCACAGGCCGCATAACCGGCTTCGCCCGCCGCTTCCCTCACCTCGAGTTACCCAACAATATCCCGACTCGCACAGCAGGCTTTCGCTCGACTTCTTCAGTTAGTAAATCGACCGTGTGCCACGCTCAAATCCCGCGATATTCCAGACAGCTAACTCCTCCCCTGAAACAGGAAAAAAACAATGATCCATGAGAATTTGCGCCAGGTCAACAGAAATTACAGTTGAACTGCGTTTCGCAATAAGGATTTACTATTTCCGGCTAATCTGTAAAAACAGTCGTGTTCATAGGGAAACTAATGGTACATTCGTTGTTTCTAAAATGAACCAGAAATAGTAGTTCATCATTGTGCATGATATCAGGTCCAAGCAGTTGGTCTGGTATGGACATGTGCGAAGGATGGCAGACGATCGGTTGCCTAAGCAGGTTTTCGATTGGGGTCCTCCCGGAAGGCGACGGCGTGGACGTCCTGTGAAAGGTTGGTGACAAGGGGTGGAGGAGGAGATCAGAAGGTGCCAATTGCCTGATGGTCTCTGGGTCTGGGAGGATAGGGGGCAATGGCGATTGGGCGTCGCAGAGCGCGAGGCTGCGCTATAAAAAAGGCTTAATGTATGTATGCAGAAACTGATCTATGGCGTGCAGCGCCGATAATACGGAATAAAATGACATCAAAAAGAAGATTCATTGAAAATTCATAATGGGAACTACCACAAGACGGACACCGCTTATTTACTCAATGCGTAAGAGAAAGATAGCATCATGATATCTCTCTTTCACACATTGAGGCAATGAACAACGTCTGATGGTCTATTTCCACAAAAGGATTGCGTTTTAATATTTGGAACATCAATAGCTGGTTTAGTTCAGAAACGACGTTTGTGCCATTAGTTTCGCTATACTCATGAGTGTTTTTACAGATGGGCTAGAAATTATCGTTCCTACTTGCAAAATGTAGTCTAAATGTGATGTCTTACCATTCACTTTTCATGCTGCTAGACGTTATGGATCAGCTTCTTGCATTGGGTACTTTTTTATAATTATTATTGTTTCTCAAAGCCACAGACTGTGTAACAGCGAAACCTAGTGGCGCATTCCGTCCCTAGATCACTTGGAATCGCCGTGATTTTGCCTTCCTCGGTTACATTGGTCAGAGTGCGGGGTCTCTAAAATATATTGTCTTCTTTTTTTACAGGCATTTGAATGGACAAAAAACACCGTTGCCAAAGTGCCAACAAGAATCGCAAGTAAAGAATCATAATGCAGAGTCTTTCTAAAATTATTTTCGTGCGACATGAATAGTACGAAACATAAAACTTGGCACTCCAAGAGTTGGTTCTTCAAAACAGTCGAGCGGTTGAGCACACCCCCCCCACCCCCCCTCTCACCCCGTGACGTGTGCAATTGACCCAGCGAGAGAAACAAGAGGCGAGAAGGCGCGGCGCGGTGTAAGAGAAAAACCAAGGGAGGTCCGAGCGTCGCTGCAAAGCGACTTTTTGACGTTAATTTATTTGGACGGGAGGTGAGCCAACTTGCGCCACTAAAAATATTCTCGCGGAAAAATAAAACAGTTTTGAAAGGGGTGATTTATAGAATAGAGCAATGAAAGCGAGAGTTGCCGAATTTCGAAAAAAAATCATCGTCACACGCCTCTGTACGTTGTATCGCGAGAGTATTTTTCTTGGCAAGTGGAGTTGCTACGGCAGTTCGTTTTTCGTGGACGGTGAAACTACAAAATTACCGTGGGAACATTATCTCAAAATTTACTTGTAAAAATGAACAAATTTAATTCGATTCAGGCTAACTATATGAGATGTTGCCTATTTCAATTTGAACATTGTTGCAGATAGCAAGGTGTGAATCATGAGAATAAGTAAGATTGGCATAGCCTTACCTTGCATATTAAATATATTAATTTTAATAACTCTTGACTTTTAATGAACTTTTTTCAAAATAGGGGGCTTTCAATTAAGGCTATGCCATTCTTATTCATTTACTCGTAGTTCAAAAGCACTTTACATTTAATCATTCGTAACAAGGCATTGAGAAATGTTCCGTGAACATTTTTCGAGTGCCATACAAGACCGGAGTTTGGGTGCATGGCTAGAAATTTCCAGTTCAAAAACACAATTTTGAGAGAACACAGTTTCAATTTCCATCCACCATGCTCAAGGCAGAAATTCTAAAACTTAAAGCCATAAGAAAATCAAGAGTCATAGAAAATGACTGGAAAAATGACACCGGAATAGACGCGACTGTACTTCACATTGCCTGGTTTTTCTGCATGTTTACTTTCTCTGACAGAGAAGTAAACTGTTTGTTTTTGACACCTTTGGACCATCCGTGGATTTGCTGTAGATAATGAAGCATACGCCACCTCTAAACATTTCTAATTTCTGAGTGGCTTCGTCCTCTGTTTAAAAAATAAACATCAGAGACAATGAGACAACGTTTGATTTTAAATCCAAATCGACTAATCAATTAAACTAGCCTACTAGTTTGCCTAATAGATGGTACAACAGTAGCATAAACAGCCTATTGTCACAGTTTCGATATATTTATGAAGGGGTTCACATCAGTATCTTTGCCATTAATGTCCTCTCCCTTCGAAATGCACTAAATCAAACTGCACGTCATAATAGACAAAATCGAGTCGGGGTTCAAGGTGAGAGTAATATGCGCAAAAACCTATGTGCGACTAAAATAAATATTCGAAAATACTCAATATTAGCTAACTTCAGGCAACACTGACGGGCTGGACAAAAAATGAGACTGCATGCTTCAGTGAACTCGAGAAAAGTTGCCGCGTATTTTCGATAGATTCAGATTAAACTTCAGTCATAGCGAACTTCATTTTTATTGAACTTGAAATCGTCCTGCAAAGATAGAACACGGAAGTGCCTTTACGATGAATGCTTTCCTGATAAACTAAGTTCGATGATTAATAACTTCATCGCAAAATTTCTGAAAGTATAATCGCAAGGTAAGATTTATCTGGGAAAAACTGATGTATTGAGAAAAAAGTTTAAGTGCTTTCGTTGAAAACTTTCAGAAAATGATGAACTGACGATAAGGATTTTAAATAGCAATTTTGAAATTTGAAGATCGAGTAATTAAATAGGGAGAGAAGTTAAGACATTTTTGACACGTTTTACGTCTAAAAAGGAAAACTAAATGATTACTTTTTTGATAATTATTGCATGATTTTTAGTTATCTTGATGGAGAAACTTAAAAAGGACTGCTGTTTAAAGAAAATTACGAATTCGGGTAGAGTAGGCCCTCGGAACAGTTTCAGAGTTTTGCATCACATTTTAAATGAGTTGGATAAAGAATAGTGTTATTAAAAGCTGATGGCCCTTTCACTTGAGATTTTTTTCTCAAACGTTGCGAGACAAACACTAAATTGGTACTTCGTACGTGTCAAATTTTCGACCAGTTATTTCGTGACACACCAGCCAAACAAAAAATGTTCCATTTACCAATTTCTTCATATTTCATTCCTCATATTGCTTCTTGTGCAGTTTTGTCAATCAGCAAAATCTTATTTTCAGATGTGCGCAATCCCTTAACAATTTCCAAAACACATTGTGCGCCAGGATTTGAAAATATAATAGTTTGAGAGAGGTCTAAAAGGGTAGTTTGTGTGACTCTTGCTTATACTTTTTCTGTATATTCGCCAGGGCGATAGCAGTGATGATTCTTGAAAGTTCGCAGCACCGAACTTGACAACTTAACCCTTTCAGACCGAATAATGGATCTAACGATTAGAATAGATCATTCACGATGGAATTAAATAGTAGAAAAATATTGTTGCCGTATTTTGAGAAACACCACTGAAGAACAAAGACCATAGATACAAATTTTTATGAAGCAGCCCAAGATGATGGTAACAGGAGTAAACAAGGTGGAAAAAAGGGAAAACAAGGCTAAAATACAACGTTTTGACTCAAAACTGAGTCATTTTCAGTCGGAAAATTAAGTAAAAATTAAAAAATATCGAAGGGAAAACCTGAGACCTACATGTTAGTGGCCGAAATCCGAGAAAACCGAACTTCTCGGACTTTTCTCGGATCTCGGCCACCACCATGTAGGTCTGGAGTTTTTTCTTCGATATTTTTAAATTTTAATTTATTTTCCGACTGAAAATGACCCAGTTTAAGTTGAAACGTCTCGGGTTTTTAGTGGTATATTTTAGCCTTGTTTCCCTTGTTCCCCCTTGTTTTCTCGTGTAACAGAGACCTACAACGTAATCTGGAGCTCACCTTGAAATAAAGGAAAACTTCATTACGTAAATAAGATGAACTTCGGCATTTCCAATGAATTCCGAAAAAAGGTACAATATAAGAGGGTTGGATTTCCCACTCTCCTCTTGAAATGAAGTTCTATTTGAATTGGTGGATGTTAAAACCGCAAAATTTCGTTTTTGGATGAGTCTTAAGCTCCATAAGAACGCTTAAACTCTAGGGTTCATCAGGAGAAGGACATGCCCGGTTTTTACGAATTTAAGAAGAAGGTATTGCGACGTGGGAAGTCGGGTCTCCGTTTGAATCCCAATCCAATATTCAGGGTTGAATTCATTGAGACATCATCTTACCTCCATCTTGAGCATGGTCGAAAACATTAGTGGATGTAATGACAAACAGCCTATTTTTTCCACCGAAAAGGGAAAAAACCAATATGTTTGAATAGGCTCATTGATCGACTAAAACATATTGCCTCTTCAAAAGGTACTAAACTGAGTCGAAAAGCGAGCCTCTTGAGCCATTTTTTAAACCTTCTTCCACTCAGTTGTCTGCAGCTCTCATGGTTGCTTCCAGGTGAGCCTTGTTTTAAATATAAAACTATGCTTTCTGGGGCTCACACGGGGATCGAGATACGCCCTTATATTAAACAAACGACGTCATAAAAAACGATTCCTCTCCTGCGATTTATGAATTTTCAGGAACGGACTGAGGGGTACGTCTATCGGCTATACTTTTCAAAAAATGATATGCTAATAAAAATGAGTTTATTGAACGTCAATGTATGGATTAAATTAATTGACGGAGGTATAGCTTCTTCAAGATCACAACGTGGGATTTCGTCCAGGTGCACTAGGAAAAAAAAACACATTGGATCTAGAGTCCAGACTCTTGAAAACATTGACAAGAAAATATACTCTTGATTCAATCGGATTTTTGCTTGAATCAAAACGAAATCCGCTTAAATTAAGAGGCTTGGTTCTTTATTTAAGCTATAGATTCTAATTGAATCAAGAGTACTTTTTCTTGTCGATGTTTGTAAGAGTCTGGACTCTAGATCCAATGTGTTTTTTTTCCAGTGTGCAAATCATGGTTTCTTTTATGTTAGTTCCAGCCGTAATCATTGAAGTTGAGTACCTCAATTTCTGCGTGAGCTCCGTTTTACATACGGATCCATGCTTCCTATGGCTCATACGGAATGGTGCATATGCAGTTACGTCAATAGAATGACGTCACGTGTATATGTGTATATGTGCGTATCACTCACTGATTAATCAAAGGTGGAAGAAACCAGGGTATGCACTGCCACAATGAATGTCACCGTAACACCATGATTTTCAAAACGGCGATATCTCCGGTAATATTGCACGTAGAAACTTGGTATTTGGATAGTTCACATAAGTTTTTTGCAAATCTGTGCACTTCAGCCATGAAAGCTCAATTGAGGGTCTTGAAAGACAACTGAAATGAGCGCAGTTTTTGGGAAAATGAACATATTAAAGATTCCGACTAAAACTAAGCTTTCGAAACTTTAAGTAGTTCTTTCTTGAAACTGCAAAAATTGCACTTATCCTACTTGCCCTCCAGGCCCCTCAATTTTTCGACTTATATAGACCGCCCATTACAGGAATTCCAGACAGCGGGCTGATCATTGAAATTGATAAACAAAGCTACATACAAAGAGTAAGGTAAAATGGAGCGATTCTATTGGTGAAAGCGGGCGGTTGCAATGGAAAAAGGTGGTAAATAACGGCAACCGACATGAGACTCTACGTCCATCATTTTCTCCCTTAGTCTATGACCAATAGGATCGCTCCACTTTCCCTCAGTTTCATTTGTCTACAGCTTTGTCTATCAATTTCAATGATCAGTCCGGGAATTCTGAAACAGTCAGGGTTGCCACCAAATCTAGAAAATGAAATTCTCTGACATTTCCCTAATTTTCCTGACACGTTTTGGTGAAATTCCCTGACGATTGAAGATGTGCCAGATGGTCAAGAAGACATAGTTAGAAATATTTTTCGGGCATTTGTTGTTCGAAACGTCAAACCCATTTTAGAAATCAAATAAAGGTGCTTATCCATTTCTCTAATACTTTCGTCATATTCTCTGACTTTTTCAAATTCCCTGACATTTTCCCGGTTTTCCCAGACCGTGGTAACCCTGTGAAACCGCACATCATTGCAGTCATAAACTCGAACCTACTTCATACTTCCTCGTTTGTTGTGGAACAAAAGGTGAAAAACGATAATTTAAATATGGGGAACTTGAAAATAAAAGGCCGGGAACGGAGGAACTCTCTCCCGAGCCGGGTTGGGAGCGCGCGTTCCGGGATAAACGGAGAAATTACGTCGGACTTTGTTTTCCCTCTTATTATGATCGAGATGCTATTCCCGCGGGTAAAGGTCTCGAGAAAATCCCCCCAGTTCCTCCTCTTCCCCCATGTTATTCTTCCACCTTTTATCCCCAGGAAAAACATGTACGTCACCGTCATCGGGAGCGAGTAAGCTGAGTCACTTAAAACTTTTTTATCACATCCCGGTTGGGGTGACTCCAACTCCGTCGGGTCGACTCTCGACTCGCCTCGCTCGGTAGATAACATTGCTGAGATAGGAAAGTATCCACCGGGGTCATTCGATATATCGAATCGCAGAGCGGGTCCTCGCGGAATTTTGACAGATCGTCGTCGTTGAAACTTGGCGGCCCATCAGTTCTGTCCTACTTTGATTCTCCAAATCAGCCCTCTTTTCGCTCTCAAGTAGGGGTTGCTTTATCTTGAATTGTCAAGTTCGGAATAAATCGACAACCAGACAGGCTTAAAAAAATATTTCTTCGTTACGAGTTTTCACAATTTTTATTTCCTTCCTTCTTCTTCTTTTTCTTCCTCTTTTTCTTCTCCTTCTTCTTCTTGCCGAGTCCCCTTCCACGAGGTCTCTCGGGTTTAACCAAGAAAATTTCAGAGGGTGACTCCTTGGCTTGGAATGAAACTTTTTTTCCGGCGAACATGGGTCTTAAAGTTGAGCACCTTGAAGCTACAACCTTTAAGATTTTGCAGAATATGACTTTTTAAAAGAAATTAAAAATCTGCGGACAGAATTAGGTCGGTTTTCATGAGTGAGTAATTCGATTTTTGGAGAGTTTTCAAGCGTTCTTCAGAGAATATACCCGAACCGGGGTGGAAAATTGCATTCCATATTTTTACAACTCACAGAACCAGCGAGTGATCCCTCCTTCTTTTAAAGCGATAAGGATTCGATCGATTGAAAAGCGTTGCCCAGATAAGACTCCACACAGAGAAAAAAACTTCGTGCGTTGGACCCAAAGTTTAGGTCATATGGATCTCTGAAGTTTTCGGATTGAGCATCCGAACACCTAAGGTCCATCTGCTGAGGTTTGGATCACACATCTGAAACTTCAGTTTTTACATCTGAAGTACTTCAGGTTTCACATCCGAAAAACTTCGATTCTCACATCCGAAAAACTTCGGTTCTCACATCCGAAAAACGTCGGTTCTCACATCTGAAGTACTTCAGATTGAAGAACTGAAGTTTCAGATGTGTGATCCGAACCTCGACAGCTAGACCTAAAGTGTTGAGATGCTCAATCTGAAAACTTTAGAGATCCATATGGATTACATTTTGCAAAAAGGAACCACTATCTCTGGCTCTCCCATAAAAGCCTATATCTGCATAGGGAAACCAATGGCAAGTATGTTGTTTCTAAAATGGGCTAGATTTAGTGGTTCCTTATTGCAAAATGTGATCCATATGACCTAAACTTCTGGTCCCACGCACGAGGTTTTTTCTCCGTGCATCTATCAAGATGGATAGCGACTTAAAAATCGAGTTTTTTCAAGTGTGCACTTGTAATTCCACGAAGGGTACCGAGTACAGGCGGCCGTGTTGGCCCCTCGAGAGAGAGCGAAATTACTATGGCTGGCTCGTCAATCCATCTTTCACGCCCGTCATCGAAGTTGGGCGCAAATCAAATAAAAAAATAATAGGAAGATGGTCGGGAAACTTGGGTCGCAGCCGTTGTCGACTAATTCGTCGGCGGATAGTCAGATCGGGCCGTGGAACTCGCCTGTTTTCCTTCGTCCCTTGCGGGGGCAGCCGAGTTTCGGTGCGGGGCGGCGCCGGCCAACGCGCCTCCGTCAATGGTGAGCTTCGTTAAGGGATTCCACAACTTTCCCCCACCGGCACGAGTTTAGTCACTTTTTGAAACGCCACCCAACCGCAGCCGTGTTGCCGCCAACAGAGCGAATTATATTTCACTGGAAAAGAAACACATTGGATCTAGAGTACAGGCTCTTGAAAACATTGACAAGAAAAAATACTCTTGATTCAATCGGATTTTTGCTTGAATCAAAACGAAATCCATTTAAAAGAGGCTTGGTTCTTGATTTAATCTAGATTCTGATTGAATCAAGAGTACTTTTGCTTGTCGATGTTTTTAAGAGTCTAGACTCTAGATCCAATGTGTTATTTTTTTCCAGTGCTAATTTAAACATGCCTGAGGAAGCAGCAAAGATATAAAAAAAAAATAAAAATAATCTGTTTTACAACCTTTATGCCGTCATTTTTTGTTGTTTTTTCTTTTTTGTAAGTCGGAAGGTAGTTTAAATAGAGCAACAAAAAATGACAGCATAATGGTTGTAGGAAAACTTGTTTTTATTATTCTTATTTTTATAAATTACATGTTGGTAGCCGGAAAAAATGTGAAGAGTTATCTCCTAAAATTATGATACTATCCAAGCTTGTTAGACGGTATGGATATTTTCAAATAATTGTAGTTGTAGGTAACGTAACTAAAATTAGGATAGTAACCTAATTTATTTGGGTACTACGACAATTATTTGAGTGCTACCACAATTAATTGGAATCGTCCATATCATCCAATAACATCGTGCTCTTTTTTCGTGTAAAACCAGAGAAAGTATCGAATTTGTCGTAATTTCTGTATTTTTCGACTCCTTAGCTTTTCTTGACATTCCCCTGGCCATTTTTGCTTCTCCCTGGCTCCGAAATTTCCAAATTCCCTGACTCGAATAAAACGTCCACTTAGATCTGTTTCCATTGAATCACGCTTACTTCTACTGAACGCTGTTCGAAAAATTCCCTAACTTTTTCTATGAAAAAGAAATGCAAAACTTAATACCTTCAAAGGCTGAGCATCGACAAGAGCCGCTACTGAGCCTGGCCTGGCTTAATTTGTCAGTTTGACGATTTTTTGCTCTTTGAGAGTCTACATTTTACGGAGTTCATCGTGGTTCAGTCACTTCCTGTCCTTTTTCGGGTATAATGCTGGTTTCAAACATGGGTCTGAAAGCCAATTTTTACGGGAACACTGAAATTTGAAATTTTGTGAGTATGTTTTTAATAATCTGTACGGTTCGCACAGAAATGAAAAGTATCGATAAGGACCGTCGTTGGCTACGCTATAGCGGAGTTTCCTCAACTTTTTTGCCGTTTGAGGGTTTACATTTTACAGAATGTACAGTGATTTGGTCATTGTTGGCCTTTTTTGGGGGGCTATTTGTGGCCTAAACATATACCTGCAAGGCAATTTTGGCGGAGACTGCAGATTTTGCGGGCTTATGGTAACGTCCCAAAAATCTGCATTTCCCGCAAAAATTGACTTTCAGACCCATCTTCAAAACCAGCATTATACCCGAAAAAGAACAGGAAGTGACTGAACCACGATTGGGCTGATTCCAGTTGAATCTGTCCACATAATACACGATAAAAATTTCGAATGTCTCTAAAATATAGAGTTCATTTCTGTGCTGCAACTATTTCAACTCTTGTGTAAGCAGTGGAAGTATCGTTTCATATTGAGGGTGTTATGCTCGAGACGTCACACAAGCAAAAAGCATAGTTCTACTCGCAAATCAAAATTTTGAATTCAACAGGTCGGATACTCACAAAAAACGGGGGATTCTTTTGGAGTATTTTTGATACATTACCTCACAATATTTATACGTGAATCACTAAATACAAAAAGGGCACAAGTCCAGAAAACCAAATTGTTCAGGAGACACAAAAAACTGTTCATTTCGTGGTAGATATTTTTTTAAACATAGTCGTTATGTTTAAAAAAAATATCTACCACGAAATAAACAGTTTTTTAAGTCTCCTGAACAATTTGGTTTTCTGGACATGTGCCCTTTTTGAATTCAGTGATTCACGTACGTAACTGTTCTCGGAAAAAAGATCCAATTTTAATTTTGGCTGATTTTCCTACATCTTATTGAACATTTTATTATGTGTCCTTCATTTGTTTTGTCTTTTTTGTTGTACAAATATCGCAAATGTCGAGATTTCGAAACATCGCAGTTAAAAGGAGTGCTTCTTGACTTTCACCGTCATAAAGAAAGACATGTCGAGTACCTGTTGAAGGGGAGCTGCAACTTTTCGAGGATGGTTGGCGAGATCGACTTGGCAGCGACGTTTGACGAGGAGAAATAACGGGAGCTTCGCCTCTGGAATGTTCAACATCCAAGTAATTAAATAAAGTGTTACGGAAGGGCTTAATGCATCGGGTCTTCGCTCTCATTATCGCTGAGCGGCCTTTTCGAGGACACCAGAAGTGAAGACATGAAAGCACCTCTAGTCGAGAATCTTTCTAAATTACTTTCATATTGCCCCGAGAACTTTTCGACTTTCCGGAGAAAAAACCGAGCCCCATCCTGAACTGCTAACGGATCAAACAGGGATGCTCGCTTCAAGTAGGGGACCGTTCAAGTATTACTCAACAAACTTGGACGTATTCGTGCTAAAAGGAACTATGTGCAGGTGGAAAGATGAGGTATGCTCGTTTGGGCTACATACGAAACAATATAAAAGTGGATATAGTTCCTTTTGAGAAAATGGAAAAGCGGGATTTGACATTAAATCAAAAGGAACTGAGCGCTAAAATGTGCTAACTTATAAGCCGCGGACATGTGACAAGAGCGTTGTCGACAGGGCTCATGAGTTAAGGAGTCCCGCCACCGATCTCCCCGTCGCACTGTGGATCGAGTCAATAGGCGAGGTCAGAGAAAATTTGGAAACTTTAATAGCTTATAACTCCGTTCTTACAAAATTGTGAAGTTCTAAAAGTGGCTCCATTGGTTTCCTCGTAAGGTTTTCTTTTAAAGACACCCCTTGAATTTAAAATGTAACGCAATAAACATTAAAATTTGCAGTATTTGTCAAATATTATTCATGTTCGACCTCTCCAATTGACTCGATCCACTGTGCGTCGTGCCCGGCCTCGATCGTTGCCGCTGACGTCACTAGCGCTTTTAAATTCGCACTCATTCTTATGATCCTCAACGAACGAGCACATCCCATCTTTCCACTTGCACATAGTTCCATAACGAGGAAAAACCCAGCAGCCTGATTGTTGAAATTTTGTGTTTATCCGGTAGACATAGGTGACATAGATTAAAAGGCGGAGCGTGATTGGTCGGCTATGTTTTATCGCTGCTTTATCGTGCCCATGTCGGGTGGAACTCTCGACAAGTTAAAGGCACCTCTTAAATTTCCGACAGTATGTCGTCCATTCCACCTGACAAAGGCACAATAAAGCAGTGATGAGACATAAACGACCAATCACGCTCCGCCTTTTAACCTATGTCATCTATGTCTATCCGACAACCACAAAATTTCAACAATCAGGCTGCAGGAAGCTTCATTCCTGTGATTCAAACTTGGGACATGAACCGTTCCGCGGAGACAAGGCTTCATGAAATTTTGAATATATTTTGCTGGGCCCCAGGAAAGCACGAAGCATCTACTGAGAGCAGGGTTCCCACCAAATCTAGAAAATGTAATTCCCTGACACTTTCTTAATGCGCTTTTTGGTGAAAGTCCCTGACAATTGAAAATATGCCACATGGTCAGAAAGACATAATTGGGAAAAAGTTTTCGCGCAAAATTTGTTGTTTGAAACGTCAAACCTACTAGAGAAAGCAAATCAAGGTGACTAGACAATTTTTCCGTGATGTTTTAGTATTTCTCCCTGACATTTCCATTCTCCCTGACTTTTTAAAATTCCTGACATTTCCCAGTTTTCTCTGACAATCGAAGATATGCTAAATGGCAAAAAGACAAAATCAGAGATAGTTTTCGGGCAAAATTTCTTGTTGGAAACGTCACACCCATTCTAGAAAGAAAATAAAGGCGACTTGACAATTTTTCCCTGAGATTTTCCTCATCTTCCCTGACATTTCAAGGTTCTCCCTGACATTTCCCGGTTTCCCAGTATTTCCGGACTGTGGCACACTGGGAGGCTCTTAGTTTCTGACATGGGCGAAAAATTGGCCCGCTGGGCTTGGTAGGATGACAAAGGGATGTTTTTCTGGATGCGTCGCAGGTCATTCCACCTCGGTCCGGGCGTCCGTGGCGCTGACCGTGGCCCGGCGCAGGAACAAAAATAAAATCAGGGATCCGAAGCGGAGGCGCCGATCGCGATCTTTCCGTATTCATAGATTTCGCCGGCCCGGAAACATTCCTCTGACGTTTCCGAGGAATCTCCAACGGAAATACTAACAAGCGAAAAACGCCCCCTCCCACCCCTCCCCCGGCCCCGTCCGCGAAACGACCGCGGTTCCGAGCCAAAATAACACCGTCTGAATTATGCAGGAGTCTCCGTCCCGGACGCGTCGAAACTCCGCCGACATCAATATCAATTGAAAATCTGTTTAAGAGCCGAGCGAGCAGAAATAAAATTGCCGACAATACACGGTATTATACGACCCGCGCCGTTGCCGACAATACACGGTATTTTAAAACGAGCTCAGTTGCCGACAATACACGGTATTATACCAAGATCTTTTTTTTTTTTTTTTTTTTATTATTATTATTTATTTGGCACATCTTTGTTACACAATTTAGCACTGTTACTTTATAATGAGTAAATAGATATTTCAGAGTTAGCCAATTAATGAGATGAAGTGAGGGTGAAGAAAGATGGGTATATGAGAACTAAATTAAGCTTAGAATAAAATTAACTAACTACTAAGACAATTACCTAATAACTTAATACTAGGCAAATTTTTATGAAGACATTAAGAGACTGTACATACAAGAGATAAGTTAAAATAAACCATGTATATACAGAAGAGCTAATACCAAGATCTCAGTTGCCGAAAATACACGGTATTACTAGAGTCCCTTTGTACTGAGAGTTAAGACAACGCGAGTCCATTTCTGATTGGTTTCCGTATTTCAGGCCTCCACAGTGTCACAAACGGGAATGAAGATTACATTTCCATCGATTGCAAAGATTATAAATCTAAAATGGGCCGGGAAATAACGGGTTCGGCAAGGAACAAACGGAACACTGGAAAAAAAAACACATTGGATCTAGAGTCCAGACTCTTGAAAACAATGACAAGAAAAAATAATCTTGATTCAATTGGATTTTGCTTGAATCAAAAGGAAATCCGCTCAAATCAAGAGGCTTGGTTCTTGATTTAAGCTAGATTCTGATTGACTCAAGAGTACTTTTTCTTGTCGATGTTTTTCAGAGCCTGGACTCTAGATCCAATGTGTTTTTTTCCAGTGAATGAGTGAAGGAACGGAGAGAGGAATTTGAGAATGAGCCGATCGAAGATTACGAAAAACTATCAATTTGTGTAATCTTTATTCCCGTTTGTGACTTTATGAGGAGGGTTGTCCTGACTCTCAATAGAAAGGGATATTATAGGACGAGCGCCGATCGATACTGGGATTCTGAAAAATGCTGACTCTGGCAGTGACAATCTCTCGTTTTCTTTCATCGTGTGTATCGCACGAGATGGCGGTTTCAAAATTTCTGAGGAAATTCCCAGTTGATCATCAACCCAACAAAACTGCAAAAGGAATCATTAGGAATGGATTTTGGGAAATATGAGGGATGACACAATGCTTTGCTGTTTTCCTGATCTGCCACGAGACAAATAGGTGCGAGGCTAATATAGCGTTTTTCCATAGCACGATATAGAATAGGGCAAGGCCTGTACATTCGGGGTCTGCTGGTTTAATTTTCTTAGATTTTGATCGACCATTTAAACCTATGGGAAAGTATCGATAAACATAGAGTGTTCGCAGCGAACACCTTAATAATCGATTTTTTGCCTCAGCTGCAAATGGGGAAATATCGATAGATCGCAAAGCACGCCTTGGGGAGCTTTCTCAAGTTTGACAACGTTGGAGCCGGAGACGGAATGCGTTACGTTCGGAATAATGGGGAAACTTTGAGGGCCCGAGTTTTTGTTTTTATTTCCGAGTGCCCCCACGACCCCCCCCCTCCCCCTCCCGACGGGGGTTGTCTTGATTCTCTATCGCGCTGGAGTTCTGCGTTGCTTTCACTTCGTCGATTCGATTTGTATCCGAGTGTCTGGGCTCTATACTTGCCAGATATTGCTCAGAAATCAAGATTCGTCCTCTTCCTCAGGGTAAAATATAGGCATTTTATAGCACGATGTGACAATAATGGGTTCTTTACGCGCGAAATACCTGCTGCAGTCTGCGTTTTCGCTCCAGTTCTTATTTACACCTTCAACTAGAGTTTTCAATGCGGCGCAATACTTCCACAAAGCGTGGCACGCCGCGTCTCAGACGAAAAAAAAATTGCGCACTGGAGTGAGATTGTTGGCTTATATTTGTTTTCCACTGGAGCTGCGTGTTTTCAATGAGGTGGAACAATGCAATTCGCCAACGATTCCTGGAACATGAAATCGTACGCACCCGAAAATTGGAAATGTGAGTCGTGGGGAAAGGACCTCTGTGCACAGACGGAGATTCAGTGGAAAGGTTTTTGACAAGTTGGGTAGGAAAATCAGAATTTGAGTTTCCACTCAAGGATTGATATCAGCGGTGCTCGATTGTATAGCGAGAGTATAACTCTAATGCACTCTATGGAGCAAGTTGGCTGCATTTTTGGGCCCTTAAGCCACCATAGAACGATCTGACCATACTGTTCCTGTAAATGATATAACAAAGCTTCCTTCATTGAAAAAAATGAAACTGCCGCTCCATTTTCCCTTTATCTTCTTAGTCTATAGATATGTCTATCGATTTCAGTAATCAGCCCGCTGAAGTAGAGAAAAAATGTATGTTAACCATAGGAGGTGCGCGTGTTATTTCTTTTTCCAGCAGCTAATACTTGTTGTGAAACAGCTGCATCAGGGTCCTTGAGCAAATTAAGGCTCCGCGTTCAAAACGCCTTCAATTAGCGGTGATACTGCGGCATACACCCGAGTTCGAATAGTTGCATCTCACGCATTGACCGATGCAATGAAGCGCTCCTTTGAGTCGTATTCTTCAGGCCTCGATAGCTGATCGAATTCGAACCAATTTCGATTTGATGACTGATTGTTACCATGTAGGAATAATGCTGAATTTGATCAAAATTGATGGAATCCAATCGTCATCTTTTTTCTAACGGAACAGTTCTGCCAAGCTTTCATTTGAAAATGATGCAAAGTTATTATTTGAGGACTGGTGACTCCCGACATTTGGAGGGGAACTGTTTCCGGATTTGTCGCCTATCGAGGCCTTTGAGACAGTATAGATAAAGTCGTTCCTTTTAACGCCTTTTAGACGGTAAGAAATACATTTGAATCGACTCCTGAGAAATCATTCGATGTCCAAAACAGGTTTTCATAATTGCAGTGGTTTCTTTTGCCCCACGACACCGATGACTAAAATAGCTCTCTTTTGTAAACGTCCAATTATACGAAGAGGATTATTTATAAAATTGCTCACATTCCTAAGGTCTTTAACCATCTTGTGTCTTTAAATTACAACGAAATCGTCCACTCAAATTCTGAAATACTGTATTGGACATCGGACGTTTTCGCACGCGCCGATTCATAAAGGTGATTCTATGTGATCTAGGGACGAGATTCACCACTACATAACATAGCGCTGCTATGCGGTAATGCCCCGTGGTTAAATTAGTTTACAATGTGGTTTAAGTAGCATTTTTTTGCTGTACAATCTGCGTTGAAACATTGCACTCACTGTTTTTAGCAATTGAATTGTTGAATCAGCAATTTTTTTTTCCGTGTGGCTCCTGAGTTTTTTTTTTTAGGTCTAGAGAGATGATATTGAAATAAGTCAAAATTCACGATTATTCTCAGTAAAATGGCAACGTCACAGCGAGTCAAAATTATCAGAAGGGGAGCATTCGGAGCATTTAAGCTACCAATTTCACACTCTGATTACAATTTAGGCATCTGTAACGTTAATTTATCGAGGTTCGACAAACAGTCAAAAATTCGCTATTTTCATGCGTGAAAATGGCAACCGCGCGTCGGGTCAAAAGCATGGAGGGGGTCCAAAACTTCACTAGGGTGTAATTTATGAGCTAATTTTGCCCTCTGCTTAATTTGCAGACCCCTCCGACTTCATTTTTCGGGAGCGAAAAATTACTGAAAAACAGTAAAAATTCGCTATTTTTGCTTGGATAAATGGCAACTGCGCGTCGGGTTAATTTTGTCCCATTGACCCCAAATTTCATTTTCCGTGTTTTTGAACATGCTGTAACCGATTTAGGGGGTTACGGCTATAAATTTCCGAAATTCATTTTTTGTGGGCCATCCTACTCGTACCTAGATCGCATGGAATCACCTTAAGGAGACCTTGAAGTTTTAGGAACCATCCGTTTCAACTGACAGGACCGCTCCATTTTCCCTTTTTTATCCTCGTCTACTGCTTTGTCTATCAATTAAAATAATCAACCCGCAATGGACCACTAGACAAGGTACGAATTTAAGCATTCTGATACATGTTTCTTAACCAAAATTTCACGTAAAACACGATGCGCACAACAAAAATTACCGAAATCAACTCCTTCCGAAGACATTTGATGATTCTTGGTGCGTGAATTGAAACCACCCGCTCATGAAAACTCAATGCTCTACGTGATTCACATCGCCCGCTAAACGTTATCATGGAAGTCTCGGCGATAAAAAAATCTGGCAACCTCAATCTTGACACTTTGGCTCAGCTATAGCAAATTACTTATAGTTTAAAAAACATGCACATGGTGGGAAATGAACATTGCTCGATTAAGAAGCTTGCTGAAACCGTTGTAGTGCGCGATTTGACTCACGTAGAGCTTTGAGTTTCTTATGAGCGGGCAGTTCAAATTCCTCTTAACCAACGTAAAATGGAAATGTTAATATCTCTGTTAGGAGTTGGTTTCAATTATTTTCGTTGCGCGAATCGTTTTCTACGTGAAATTCTGTTTAAGATTCATGTATCAGAATGCTTAAATTCGTACCGTGTCTAGTGGTCCATTTTAGCTGTACCTCTAACGCATGAAAGAGACCCAGTGAAACGGCACGCGACCCAAAGCGCACCGCAAGCGCGCGCGCTGGCTCCTTGGGCGGTTAGCGTTGCCGACATCAATCTCCGGCGAAATCGAATGAGACCCGACGAAACGACCCGGTGATTCGCCGTCGAATCCGAGAGATTCCCGAGTCCCCAGTCGGAGGAAATCAACTACCGTTAACCTGAAGGTGGGTCGGGGGACCGCGGGCGGGGGTAGGGGGGTTGTTTGGAGCCGGCGTTTGTCCAATATGACACCGCGTGAGATGTTGACGGAGTCAAATTGAATACAGTTGCCGGGACTCAAACCCGATCCAATTTTCGCGCTGTTAGGTCGCCCCCCCCTCCCCCCCCCACTCGACGACCGACCGCGTTCTACTCGCGGTGGCCCCGAACAAGTCGAGACGAAGACATTACTCTCGGATTCGCATTCAAAGGCGTTCCTCAAACAGCTCCCTTCCCTTTATTAGGAGGCCCCATATGGTTTAGAGTCCCTTTATACCGAGAGTCAAGACAATGTGAATCCATTTCTGATTGGTTCCCGCATTTTAGGCCTTCACAGTGTCACAAACGGGAATAAATATTACATTTTCACCGATTGCAAAGATTATAATCTGGGATGGACCAGGGAATTACGGGTTCGGCAAAGAACAAACGGAATGAGAGAAGGAACGGAGAGAGGAATTTGAGAATGGGCCCATCAAAGATTACAAAAAACCAACAAAAAACGTTCAATTTCTGTAATCTTTATTCCCGTTTGTGAATCCGTGAGGGGTGTTGTCTTGACTCTCAGTATAAAGGGACTCTAATATGGTTAACATTCTGATTGGGGGGAGGGCATGCTTTGAAGAGGTCCTTGACGTACTAACATAATAAGGACACTCGGATTGCATTTTGCAAGAGGGAACCAAGAGCATTGCAATGTTGCTGAAATTAAGCAACTTCTTTTGTCTTGAAAGAAAAACCTGATCGTTCTCTATTTTAAACGCTAAAAACTCCAAATTAAAGACAAAAGTTACTATGCGCAGTCCATACATTTGCATGATTACAGTGGTTTTATTGCTAAGGCTGGAGTTGCACAATCTTAGAAACACGGCTATGCTGTTGGTTCCTTTTTGCGAGATGCAATCCAATTATTGAAAACTTCGAGTAAAATTCAGGAATGAAACTCTGAATATAGGTTCTTGCGAGGGATTACAAAGATTTGCGGACGCAAAAAATACAAAGTACAGAAATCAAAATTCTATGATGTTGACAAAATTTAAGGTAGATAAGAACCTTCCTTGCGATTAAGTCGTCGATTCTCGAGTAATAAACGATCGCATGAGAGATGCAAGTTTTCGAGCGTTAGGGTGGTGTTACCTGGATAACTTTTTGAAGGCGATCATGGATGCACCTGGAAAAAATTAAATTGCTAGTTTAACAATTCAATTGATAAAACAAGTGGCTGCAATGTTTCAAAATAGATTTTACAACAAAAAAATGCTACTTTAACCACCCCCGTGGTTAAATTAGCTCACAATTGTGATTGAAGTAGTATTTTTTGTTGTAAAATCTACGTTGAAATGTTGCAGTCACTTTGTACAGCAATTGAATTGTTAAATCAGAAATGTAATTCTTTCCGTGCAGCAGTTGTCGATGCTCATTTGGACGTATTCCTACCAAACGGAACTATGTGCATTATGACAGGAGCCCTGAGACCCATGAGGATATATGCATAACAGGGCGCACGTCATAATGCAAATACCTAGTTCCGTTTGGCAGAAGTGCGTTCATTTGTGGTGCGTCTCCGGCGTTAGCGAGCAATTGTAAGTGATAGGTACAAGTAAATCCGATGGTTTGATAGCAGGCGATGCAACCTGCCAACTGCCTCTGACTTCGAGTGGAGTAGTGGGTGGCAAAGTAAAGGGTGAGTGTATTGCTCTCAAAATCATTTGAAACTGATCTGACAAGAATGTTTTCATGCACCGAAAAAAATTAAGTCAATTTAACATTCTGGATGTAAAGAAAAATGTGCGAGAACTTAAATAATGAATTACCCGCCACAGTAGTTAGTTTTGCATCTTGACATTGCTAAAATAACTGCTGTGGCAGGTAATTTGGCATTTTATAAGTTCTCGCACATTTCTTTTTACATCCAGAAATGTTAATGGACCGCGTTAAGCAGAAAAGAGCCAAGCTATATCAGCTATTGCCAAATTTAATTCGGCAATTTAATTTTGCACATGAGAACGGTTGTGCGGATTTGTACGCTTTAGGTGAATTTTCTGCATAATACGAAGCAAATTCCATAACATTTTTAAAGGAATTCGCCAAACCGTCTTCATGTAAAAACTCGAGGTGCCCAAGTAAATTTCGCAATAGCTGATGCGGCTTGGTTCCTTTCTGCTTAACGCGGTCCAAATCAACTTCATTTCTCTTTCGTAGGAATATTGCAACGATATCATTGTGATCAAAACATTTTTTTCCATTTTCATGAGACATTCACCATTAAAACTTCGGTAATAGATTCTGATAAGTTACTACAACGTTTTCGAAAGCAACTTTTTGAGCTGACTAATGAAAAAATTGGACGTATTTCTACCAAACGGAACTATGTGCATAAAGACATGAGCCTTGAGACCCATAAGAATATATGCTTAACAGGGCTCACGTCATAATGCACATAGTTCCATTTGGCAGAAATAAGTCCAATTTGAACAAAATATTTTCAAAATTGGGGCTTGGTCGGAGCCCACTGTGTTGGGTGTGAATGGCGAATCGGGGCTGGCGCCGTTCTCACGGCAAACAGGTGCGGGTCGGAGCGTCATATCTGGCTCGGATATCGGGGATGAAACAATGCTGACAGCTGCTCGATCGCACCCCGTAAGCTTCCAAGTCCTCCACCTCCACCCCCACACCTCCGGGGGTGAGAGCTCTCGACTTACCCTTATTGACGCGTCGGGCTCGGAACGGGGGATCTGGGGGCGGGAAAAACTTCGCCGATTGCCCTTCCCTACTCAGATCATTGAGAACCGTAGTCGAGGACGTTTCGTCGCGCCGCTGACGTGAGGGCGTGTCTCTGTTCCCACATGAGCTCCCGAAAGCTTGTGGTTAGCCGGAGAACAGGGCTCAAGTTGGAATTGAGGTAGGCTCTTATGTCAGAGGAGCGACGGTTTGAGTCGGGTCGGGCTGGAAGCAACAGGAGTCTGACTGTCCGCACCCCGAGAGTAAAAATTCAAAAAACGGTGTCTAGGTGTCTTGATTTTTTCACTATGCTCGAAAAAAAACTATGCTGATACATTTTTTGATACGATAAGTAAGTGCACAAACAGATTTGGCTTACCAAAACAGGCATTTAAGAGTACATCTTATAAATGTATGATTCTGGTACATGGAAGGAGGCACATCATATGCATACCTGCAACAAAAACAAAGCATATTTTATCAATAACTGTGTCCATGGGTGATTTGTTTAGCCCTAGATTATCTGGAAACATGATACCTAGGAACAAGAAATATGGAAATATTGGTATGATCACTAATTCTGGCTACTATCCATCTTGCCTTTTTTTGTTTCGGCAATAAGCGCAGGTCTCTTTTCTGCACCATAACATACACTTAAATACATCAAATACATTCATGCAATATTTGGTAGAAAAAAACAAACGCACAAGTCCAATTTGTCTCGCGGCTCAAACAAGAGCTGGTCCTGTTTTTTAAAGATTCCTGGTCAACAGAAATTTCAGGATAGAATAAAAGCTCGAAGAGTGGCGAGAGTGCAGCTAAATCAGCCAGCCCATATATTTTTTAAATCTTCGAGTCAATAAGGTAAATCCGGACAACGAGGGTGTTCATTTGTTCAACCGTGGGGAGGGGGGGGGAGAGAAAATTAAATCGGATTTTAGAACCTGCATGTCGTCACCTTCCAAACAAGCGCCATGCAAAGTTTAAACATATCCGCCGCCATTTCATTTTTTTACAGAGGAATTTTTCAACGAACCTGTCCGAAAATTTCACTGAATTTTCTTTGCGTTGCCGATAAAATTCAGTGAAATTTTCAAACAGACTCAACCAACAATTGCTCTGTAAGAAAATAAAATAGGTGGCGGAAATTTTTGAATATCGCATGGCGCTTGGGATACTTTGGCTGGAAAGTGGCGATGTTAGATTGTCAGAGGCTTTCAGATTTATTGGATGTAATAATAAAACAATATCTGCACACACCATCCCATCTACGTTAAACATCAGGAATTGTAACTTTTCGAAAATACTCAACAATGAGCCCATGAGTTAATTCAGCTTCGAGAAGGACGGATTGATAGGCTGATAATTGATTTATTTACTGCTGAGAGCTTTTAGTGACAGAGACTAATTGTTGACTTAAACAACGCATCTCATGAAACACTGCACTCCTGACTGCAGAGGATTAAAAATTACTGCAGATTGGCGAAAACTGCGCCAAAGAGTACCTGTCCACTACCATTCGGATTTCACCCCCGCGTGAGTGAAAAAGGAGAGCTTTCATCCATCCTGCTTTCGGTGGTCTAAGAGATAGTCTGGCATGCTTTGCAGCATTCTCTCCCCCACCCTCACACTGCAAAATGGATGTTACGACCCATGTTAGAAAAAATACCCTCATTTATCTAACGATTAACAGCAGTGCTGGTTACATTTCCGCATGAACCTTGAACGATGAAGAGCTACACAAAAAGAGAGCACAAAATGTATCACAGCCCAAAATTCTGCAATGTTACGGGAAAGAGCAGATACTTTATTCTAGTTTGAGCCTCGAATCGTATAAGAGCATGTGCCAACCGCGAATCAGGTCTGAATGGATTTACTTCTCTCCTCCATGGAGCTACTCATTCTGCAATGAAGCGGAAAAGAGCAGTGCTTCATACTGGAGTGAGCCTTGAATCGTATAAAAAAACGTGAAAACCGCGGCTCAAGTCCGGGAGAAGTTACTCCCCTCTTCCGAGGAGCTTTCTATTCTGCCGCGTTACGGAAAAACATGGTAACTTTTTTCTGAAATGAGCCTTGAATCGCGTAAAAGCACGTGCGATTCAGGCATGGATGGAGTTACTGTCCTCTTCCGTAGGGCTGTTCAACGGTAAAACAAAAAAGAGCAATAACTATGTCTCGGAATGAGCCTTGAATCGTTCGACAACACGCGCCAATTTCGGCTCAATTCCAAACGGAGTTACTCTTCTTTTCACTGAAGAGTCTTCAGTGGGGCTTTCTTTTCTGCTATAATACGGAAAATAGCAGTAACTATATTCCGGAATGAGCATCGAATCGCATAAGAGCACGTGTCAATCGCGGATGAAGTTACTGCATTCTTCCGGACTGCCATGCTAAGGAAAAACGCCTCATGAACCTTCAGGCCTTGCCAAATTTCCTCTGATGACATACGAATTTCTTGGGGGAAATTGTAAATATTTTTCTTCCAATTTTTCAGACTATCTGGTTAGCAATTTATTATAAAATATCTGAACATTTCAAGGAAAAATATGCATTAATTTCGTCAAAAATACATGTTTTGTCCGGGGAAATTTGGCAGCTCTCGAATGTTCATACGGCGTTCTTCCTTAGCGCGGCAGCGTAGGGCAGTATATCCGTTATCCGGAAAAGAGTAGTAACTTTATTCCGGAATGAGCCTCGAATCGCTACGAACACGTGCCAATCGCGGATGGAGTTACTGCGATTTTCGTAGGGCCTTCTATCAGTAATCCGGAAAAGAGCAGTAACTTCATTCCAGAATGAGCCTCTACTCGCATAAGAGCACGTGCCAACCGCGGATGGAGTTACTGCATTCTTCCGTAGAGCCCACTGAGAAAAAACTATGGTTTATAAACCTATTAGAGGTAAATATGGAACACCTATAATAGTCGTAAATAAACTAATGATTCTCGGTCTGTGAACCATACTAAGGTCTCTGTACCTAATTAAGGTACCCCGTACCATAACTAAGGTATATGTGCTATTATTATATGTAGAGGTACTACTATTAGTGGTGTTCCATATTTACCTCTAATAGGTTTATAAGCCATAGTTTTTTCTCAGTGCCGTCCATCCGCAATCCGGAAAAGAGCAGAAACTTTATTCCGGAATGAACCTCAACTCGCACAAGAGACTTGCCAATCGCGGATAAAGTTACTGCATTCTTCCGTACTGCCGTGCTAAGGCAGAACGCCGCATAAGCCTTCAGACGTTGCCTAGTTGCCTCCACACTGAGAAAAAACTATGGTTTATAAACCTATTAGAGGTAAATATGGAACACCTATAATAGTCGTAAATAAACTAATGATTCTCGGTCTGTGAACCATACTAAGGTCTCTGTACCTAATTAAGGTACCCCGTACCATAACTAAGGTATATGTGCTATTATTATATGTAGAGGTACTACTATTAGTGGTGTTCCATATTTACCTCTAATAGGTTTATAAGCCATAGTTTTTTCTCAGTGCAATAAAAATCAAATTTACTAGGAAAATTGCGAATATTATTTTCCAAAAAATTTCGTACGCAATTTGATCAAAAATATCTGAAAGTTTCGATGTAAAATATGCTTGAATATTGTCAAAAATACATTTTTTATCAAGAGAAATTTGGCAACTCTGGAATGTTCATACGGCGTTCTTCCTTGCCACGGTAGCGTAGGGCTGTCCATCCGTAATCCGGAAAAGAGCAGTAACCTCATTCCGGAGTGAGCCTCAACTCACATAAGGGCACGTGCCAATCGCGGCTGAAGTTTTGACTCTCTTCCGTAACACGGCAGAGTTATACCTGGCGTAAGGCCGTATCTCGATTACCACATGAGCCCCAAAAAGCATGGATTCATACATCACACAGGGCTCACGTTGAAAACGAGATAGGGCGCTACGTCAGAGGGTCGACGTTATGAGGCGGGGTGTAAAACTACACGTGTCGTGTC
>NW_017547181.1:3228779-3274232 GCF_001854935.1 Bemisia tabaci
AGGGGGCCCGCACGGTGGCTGTCGAACGGAGCCGGTCTGCAGTACGGCGCGGTAATTAACTAAAAGATCACGTCTCCGAAACAGAAAATCGGATCAAGCTCCGGGAGGGGGGGCCAGGGGGGCGATCTCCGCTAATGCGAGGGGGCGTTAAACATGGTTTATTCAAGGCGGGCCTTTGTTTCCCCGGAAATTGGGCGACGAATTCAATTTATATTTTTTCTCGCGGCGAGTGTGAGTGTGAGTGTGCGCCGGGCCGCGGCGCTTCGGTAGGATGATGATTATTGATACGTAACAGCGATACACTTCCCTCCGCGGAGGCATCATCCCTCAGGCGTTTTTATTGCTTCCTTCCTGCATCCCCGGGCCCTTTCCGATGAGCCGTTAGCGTTAGTTCGGCCGCTGGTTCGAGTCCCTGATTAACGGGCCTTTCGCTTTCCGGATCCACAGCCCTTTCGTTTTCACTTGGACGTATTTCTATCAGAACTATGTGGAGGTGGGAAAGATGGGGTGTGCTCGTTAGTGCTCGGGCCATAAGGATGAACGGGAAATATTGTGCGCCAGTGACGAAGCCGTCGCCGCGGCTCCTCGTAGTGGGCATTAACTCATGAGCCCTGTTCACAACGCTCTTGACACATGACCATGGCTCATAGGTGCCGCATTCAGTTGGCTCACAATGGAGAATTTGCATGCAAATTTTTTATGGCTTCATCTGAAAGTGCTTAAATAGCTGATTTCACAGTATTTTTATACATTTTTTCTGATATGGGAAATAGTATAAAAATAAATTTAAAAGTGAGAAAATGCACCGCCTAGTGACGTCATCTGGCGGAATTTCCCATAAAAATACATGTATTTTAGCAGATTAGATCATTTTGACATATCTTCTTCAATACTTGTTCAATTCATGAACCAAGGGTATCCTCGTGTTCCGTTCACTCAGTAGTTTCCACTTAAACACGAAATTTATCAAATATCAAGACACCTGCAAATTTTCTATTCCGTTTGCTGCATTGGAAAAGCGGGATTTTACATTCTGTCAAACGGAACTATGTGCAAAGAATATGAGCCATGGGCATGTGTCTAGTGCATTGTGAACGGGGCTCATGAGTTAATGCCAAATACGAGGAGCCGCGACGACGGCTTCGTCACTGTCGCACAATATTTCCTGAAGTAGTACCTGGCTGTACCTTTCATTGATTGAAACCTTCGATCTTGATACCTTTCATTTGATACCTAGGCTTGTACCTTTCAATGATTTAATGACCTGGGAGGGGGTTAAGGAAGAAAAGATGTGGCAACGTGGCTCTAATTAGGATAGTATCGGCGAGGAGAGGACAGAGGCGCCACGCGACATGGAACACCAGTGACCGGAGAGAGGCAGGAGTAGGAACGGCGAGCGGCGCGTCAATTAAACGATATCCAACTCCGGGAGTTCAGGATCCGATTGTTTCGCGAGGAATCGAGGATCCACGGCGTTAACGGGCGTTAACGGGGATGGACCCGGACCCCGGAGTTGGCGGCATTTACGGAACATTTACGCTCCGAACAGAGCTCCATCCCCCGGCACTAATCTGCCTCATCCACCGCTCTGCTGCCAGGCCTAACCCCACGCCGAGTATTCTACACAGCAAGGGTTTCAGAAAGTCACAATCGGACCGCGTTAAGCAGCTATTGCAAAATTCCATTGGACAATGGAGATGTTGCATGTGTGAGGAATTTGCGATTTGACTGGTGATTCTTATGTAAAAGTTCGCAAGAAACACAATGGTGCCACTGATTTTCTCTGAAATCAACTCCCAAGCTCAAAAAAAGCTCTCAAGTTGAGGCCAAAATGGAGGGGATATCCCACCCTACCCTGAGAGTCCACCTCTACATCAAGACAAACTCTCCATGCAAAGATAGGGAGCAAATACATTAGTAGTGATGCCGTGTTTTCAGTTTTAGAGTCCCCAAATGAAGTGGCAGCCCTGTCAATGTATTTGCTCCCTATTTTTGCATGGAGAGTTTGTCTAGATGTAGAGGTGGACTCTCAGGGTAGGGTGGGATATACCCTCCATTTTGGCTTCAACTCGAGAGCTTTTTTGAGCTTGGGAGTTGATTTCAGAGAAAACCAAAGGCACCATCGTGTTTCTTGCGAACTTTTACAAAAGAATCAACCGTCAAATCGCAAATCCCTCACACATGCAGCATCTCCATTCAATTTGTCACTTGAAAATTGTTGTGTGGATTTATATGCAAATTCCAGTGATTTCCTGCGTAGCACGAAGTAATTTCCTTAAAATTTTCAAAGAAATCCGCACAAACGTTCTGTTGTAACAAATTAAAGTGCCGATTCAAATTTGGCAATGGCTGGTGTGGATTAGTGCCATTCTGCTGAACGCAGTCCAATTGACAACACTGCCGATTTACCGAGAGACAAAACGTCTGCAGCTGTAAACTTCAGCCGTAGAAAAAAGGAGAGTTTATTTCTTTATGCCCTTGGCACACGTTGCAAGTGTTTTACTGACATGAAGGGTCATCGGTGCATCACTCATCGATAATCGTGAAATAAGATGCAAAAACCCTCATCGATGATCGTGAACTTTGCGCGGGGCCCGCAAATTTCTCGATTATCGATGAGTGATGCACTGCAGATGACCCCCACTTTCAAATTAAAACTTGCATCGTGTGCAAAGGGCAATAGAACATGACTCAAATCACGATGAGCCCGTGGGGGAAGTCTGAAATATACTACAAACTTTACGCTCTACTCAGTCATCTTGGACTACGCACAACTGTCTTGATCAAAAAAATTAATCCTGAAAATATTTGAGCTTAACTATGGGACCCCCTGTATTAATCCAAGACCGAGCAGAATGGACCGCGTTCAGCAGGAAGGAACCAAGCCGCCACATCAGCTATCACCAAATGTAACTAGGCAATTTCATTTTTCATAAGAGAACGTTTCTGCAGATTCCTCTGACAATTTGAAGAAATCTCCTTCGTACTATGCAGAAAATTCACTAAATTTCGCAATAAATAAAAAAAAAAAAAAAAAAAAAAAATCCGCACAACCGTTTTCATGCAAAAACTTAAATTGTCCGATTGAATCTGGCAATAGCTGATGTGGCGGCTTAGTTCCTTTCTGCTTAACGTATTCCAATTATAAAGCATATTGCCACATAGTATCAGAAGTTACGATTCTCGCAAGTTGGTGAAATTGCATTTCCGCCATTTAACTCAATCAAAAATATTCGACGATTGACGAGGCAGCTAGCTTCACTTGAAATCAACGAATATCGAATATTTTGCATAAATTAAAACGGGTGCGAGGGCCAGTAGTGCCAATTATCAAGAATCACTTGTCTAAGAGAGCCGACTCGGAGACTTGGAACCAGTCGAAGAAATTGAGTTATGCACTTACTTTGAGCCAAGTCAGTCGGGCGAGAGATGTGCCGATGTGTGATGCGCTTTCCGACGAAACGGGGGTGCTCGCTACTCGGGGATGAATTTAAATTCTACTTTGACGTCGCCGGCGGGAGGGGGTGTAAAAATTGATGGGGAGCGGACAGCTTCGCGGAATCCGAAATTGATTTCCGCGCCCCGGCGAGTGGAGACCCGGAAATTTCCGGGAAAGGGCCCTCCTGGAGTTGCGCCTTTCCCGGGACGCGGGACTCCTGCCGCGTTGCTTCCATTAGTTTTGTTGCCTTGATTTTTGCATCCCAAGAAGAGACTCCGCGAGACGCTCCTCGTTTTTACGGCTCCCGGAGAACCTCTCTTGTCCTCCTTGTTGCGTCTCCGAAATCGATTTTATCATCTTGGTGCGAAAACTTATTTCAGGACTTATCTGTAACAATAGCGGATGTGAAAAATTACCTTTTCCAAACACGCTTAAAAAACTGTTTCTTCACACAAAAATTTAACATGTTTGGCTCTAGCATAATGTACAAATCTCGAAGATCACATCTCAAGTATTTTCTCAAAATTTTCTCGATGCCAAAACAGTTTTTTTAATGTGTTTCGAAAAGGTAATTTTTCACATCCGCTATTGTTACAGATAAGTCCTCATTTGGCGAACGCTTTTTCTTCAAGCCGGATTCCCTCCATATAAACCTACGTTAAATAATCGATTTTTGTCAGAGCACCTATCTCCTCCAAGGTTCGATACATTTTCATGGGTTTCAATGGAGAAAAACAATGTTGCCAATTTGCTGAATTCGCTAATGTAGCCACTTGCGAGTCGCGGCCTCTGAAAACGGGGAGAAAACAAAAGTACACACTGAAAAAAAATGAAGTTGATTTAACATTCCGGATGTGAAAAAAGTGTGCGAGAACTTACAAAACACTTAATTAACTGCTACAGCAGTTACTTTAGCAATGCCAAGATGTAAAACTAACTGCCGAGACGGTTAATTTAGCATTTTGTGAGTTCTTACACACTTTTTTTACATTCGGAATGTTAAATCAACTTCACTTTTTTTTCGGTGTAGATAATTTCGGCAGGAAACTTTCTTCATGATCCGATGTCTCAGAGTAACTTACGAGATTCAGGTCAATATAACACAAAATTGTGTTCAGCAACCGTGTCAGTGAATTGATCTGACACTAAGAAAAGTAACACAAAGTAACAGAGTAACACCAAACACGAAATTTTCTGACAGTGCACGTACACTTCACGCATTCACAGTCTCGTTGCACGGAAAACTCTTGTGTTCGAATACCTGGATCACAAGCATTGAACAAGTTAATGCTCCGCGCTAAGAACGCCTTCAATTAGAGATGATACTGCGGCATACACATGAGTTCGAATAGTTGCATCTCGCGCATTGACACAACGCTCCTTGGAGTCGTATTTATGGTTGTTCCTTAAACAGCTCCTTCCATAGCATGCTACATCGTCACCTTCCGGCCAAAGTATTACAAGCTCCATGCGACGTTCCAAAATTTCCGCGACCATTTTATTTTCTTACAGAGAAATTGTTCAACGAAGCTGTCCGAAAATTTTACCGAATTTTCTTTGGGCTGCCGATAAAATTCAGCGAAATTTTCGAACAGATTCAAAGAACCATAACCGTAACCATTTCTCTGTACAAAAATAAAATGGCAGCGGAAATTTTGAAACGTCACATGGCGCTTGTAATGATGTACTTTAGCCGGAAGGTGATGACATTGAGATCGAGGGACGTACAAGGAGATCCTTGACATAGCATCATGAAAAGGACATTATTTGCCAACCATGAGTCAAATTAAGCAGTATAACTTTGGGAGTAGTTTCTTGCAAGGAATTACGATGATTCGCCGTTAAATTGAGTGCAACATGTGGAATAAAGAAATACATTGCGAGTTTTGACGAGCCTTAAGGTATAAGTCCGCGCTTACCTTAAAAAACCAGCGAAATATTAGGACACACGTTGCGCTGATATTTTTTTATGAAAGAAAAATCTTGTAAGTAGGTTTTGCAACCCTGGTTTTGCAATATACTTTCCTTCTTCTGGGAAACGCCGAAATGATGGAACTGCGAGTTAGCCTGATGACCAAGAGGTGAACGGGGTCCCGAAGAGATTTCTCGAAAATCGGGTTAATGAGCCGGCACCTTAAAATGTGAGGGAAGGGGACGGCGGGAAAAAAACGAAGAAAAAACCGGGAAAAAATGGTAAACTAAACGTAGGCAATTTCGGGGACGGCCCGGAAGTGGATGGAGGACACGGGAAATGCAGTCGGCGGGGTCGGTGTCAAGAGAGGGTAATTGATTGGACGCGACGATCGGGAGCCCGGCCCCCCTCATCCCCCTCCCGCCCGCGAGCGCCCAAGACTCGGACCGGGGGGCTTTTACCCTAATAGGGGCGGCCGCCTTCGTTTCGGGGGCTAATGAAACTCATAATTCCGCGCCCCAATTTCGCCGGCCAAATTCCAAATTCGGGATCCCGCTCCGCGTCGCCGCACAGAGGATCGATTCGATAGGAGGGGTCGGACAAAATTTGGAAACTTTAAACGAGTATAACTCCGTTACTACAAAACTTCGAGGCTCTAAAAGTAGTTCAATCGGTTTTCTCGTAAAATTTTCTGCTGGAAACACTGCTTGAAATTGAAAATGTGAAGAAATAGTTATCAAAATTTGCAGTTTTAGTCAAAAATTTCACGTCGAACCTCTCGTATTGACTCGATCCACTATGCGCCGCGCCGGCTGTTGCGAATATACCGCCTCCCTCGGAGAAAACAGCGTATATGCATCCGGATGTTGCCGAAATTCTGCCGATTAAATCCGAATTTCCAGGAGGATTTGTCGCTATTCTTCTCTGAGTTTTACACAAAGTTTAATTCACGACTGAATCTGAGGCATCTGAAAATTCTAGAACAAAATATTCACAACTGAATCCGGAAAACGACCTCGGTGGAAGGAAGATGTATGGATTGCATTTTTCAAGAAGGAACCAAGAGCATTCCGATGTTGCTGAAGTTGTGTAACTTAGATTCTTTGCAATAAAATTACTGAAATCATGCAATAAATTAAATTTACCAAGGTACTTTCCGTCGTGAATTCATAGTTTACTGGGATTAAGGATAAAATTTGTTTAGAAGATCAGTTTATATTTGCAAGGTAAAAATGGTTGCACGATCTTAGCGACATTAGAATGCTCTTGGTTCCTCTTTGCAAATGCAATCCATATCATTAGCACCCTTCAAATTTTCATACGGCGCTCTTCCTTATCACGGCAATGCAGTGCAGCCTGATTTTATGTACCTCGTCGGCAGTGGCAGAGCACAAATTATCAATTATCTATATTTCCTCATTTGAAGCTATGGTAAAGAGTCGATTGAAGTTCCTTGCGAACACCCTGTTTTTCGATCCTTTACCATAGGTTTAAATGACGGATCAATCTATAAATCGCAAAGCACGCCACGCCACTGTTCGTTAATCGAAAGGAATTCGTTTCTTGAATCCGAAAAAAAATTGAAGTTAATTTAACATTCTGGATGTAAAAAAAGTGTGCGAGAACTTACAATATGCTAAAATACCTGCCACAGCAGTTACTTCAGCAATGCCAAGATGTAAAATTAACTGCTGTGACGGGTAATTCAGCATTTATAAGTTCTCGCACACTTTTTTTACATTCAGAATGTTAATTTAACTTCCCTTTTTTTTCTCGGTGATGCGCAACGGATCAATGCGTGAGATGCAACTATTCTAACTTAAGTGTATGCCGCAGTATCACCTCTAATTGAAGGCGTTTTAAGCGCAGAGCATAAACTTGCTCAGTACCTGCGATGCAGCTGTTTGACCACAAGTATTTGGTTCTCAAAAATACAGAAGGAGCTGCTTCTGGAACGAATTTTATTATGACTCTGCCAGTCTTATGAAAGGCCTAAAAACACTAAGACAATCGGAGAGCTGCACAAATCTACCTTTATCGGTAACTCTACAGATCTCCCCATTCTGAGTCGTCATCATAATCGGACTGCATTTTGCCATTTGGAACTATAAATTCTGGCTCATCTGAAAAAACATCTATGTGCACAGAGAAACTAATGGAACATAAGTTCTTTTTAAACCGGGCTGGAATTTATAGTCTCTAATTGCAAAATGCAGCCCAATCATTCCTTAAACAACTCCTTTCCGTATGAAGCTCCATATGGTTATAGCTTGTCATTAAGGAGGATTCAAGGGAATTCTTAAAGGAAAATTTTTCCAAACCTCAAGTAAATTTCAACAATATTACTTTGAAAATAGGTCCTTAGGTGGTATTACAATGATTGAACACTACAAAAGTACAATAAACGAGAGAAAATACATTGCGAATTTTGTAAATTTTGAGGTAGTACCTACCTTAAAGCTTGTCATTTGACAGCTTGACATTTTTTCTTCCGTATTTTGTACTTTTTGTAACGGTGAATAATTGTGATTTGTTACAAGGACCCATTTCCAAATTTATACTGCTGAATTTTATTGGAGGTTTGCAAACATTGTCCTTTTTATGATGCTATGTAAAGAATCTCCCTGAACCTTCCTTGATCACAATGCATAACCATATGGAGTTTCCGACGGAAGAGAGTTCCATAAAGAACAGCTATGAGTACGACTCTTGTGACAGAATATTTGTGGACAAATATTTATAGAAGAAAAATTTGTGGACACGAATTTAAGGGGGCATTTGTTGGTGGACGTAAAAAAGTGGACAAAAATTCCTGGTATCATGCTATGTTAAGAATCTCAATGAATCTCCGTTGATCACTATATAAACTACTCTGGGCTTCTTTAGGAAAGGAGTTGTTTTACGGAAAGACCACAAAAATAACTTAAGTGGTGCAAATATTTGGATCGCATTCAGCAAAAAGGAACCAGCGCGATTACAGTGTTGTAAAAATGTTGCTTCTTCATAATTACCTGAAAAAATCTTCCAAAAAAGCAAATCGCTTTTGCTTCCAAACATGAAATAATTGATTTTAAAGGAAAATCATTGTGTAAATGTTAATGCTGTACTTACTACTTATATTAGTATTTGTAAGAGGATCGAAGAAGTTGTACGATTTTGAAAACACTGTAATTCCTTTCTACTAAATGCGATCCATTTGACGGAAAAGAAACAGGCGATCGGTTCAGGTAAATGACACTCCGTCGCTCCTCTGACGTGAGGTCGTACCTCTATTTCTGCATCAGATGCGTAAAACATAGAGTTATACGGAGCACAAGGCTCGAGTCGAAATTTACGTATGGTCTTTTGTCAAAGGAGCAAAGACTCGGGAGCTGAGTTTTGTAGTCACCTTGTCGACAAGTCGGACGACGGTGGAAGCTGCTCTTAGCGTCAGTTTCCGGAGTGAAGATGCGTGCTGGGCAATTTCAGCGCGAAAGGGAGAGGAGGAGGGGGAGGGAGGTGGAAATCGCTGAAGTCCGCGGAAGTTTCCGTGACGGGAGTGGGACTCGACTGGGCTCGCGGGAGGCTTGCCATTAGCCGGCCCTAATTGGCCGGGCCTAATTCGTCCCGCGACGCGACGAGGACGAGGGCCAAAGCGAGTGCGAAGCCGAGTGCGAGCCCGAATTTCCTCGCGACAACAAGTTGTCGTTGTCGTCCGCTCGCCCTGACACGGGCCCGAGCCTCCTCCCTTGTTCTTCTTCCCGGAAACTTGAGAGTCCGGACTCGCCCCCCGAAAACGCACCCCTGCCGGCTCGGGCTCCCCAACCCTTTTCAGACGTGTGGACAACTAGATAAGGTATGAATTTCAGGTGATTCGATGGACGCCATATTTTGTGTCAGAAAGGCATGCAGTATATCGCGCATCCATTCATTCCATTTTTTCAGCTACTCGTCATTTTTCTCCAATTTTGAGATCGCAATTCTGTTGTCAGGAGACTAAAGCACTCACTTACCAACTTTGTAATAAAGGCGTGGTTTTTTCAGAGAGATCTCAAAATTGGAGAAAAATGACGAGTAGCTGAAAAAATGGAGCCAATTGATGCGATATGTCGCATGCCGTTCTGACACAAAAAATGGCGTCCATCGAATCACCTTAAACATTTTGATACATGCTCCTGAAGCAAAATTTCACGCACAGCACGATTCTTGCATTGAAAATTACTGATCACTCCTGTATACGCTACTAATTTTTTATTTTACATTGGTCAAGGGAAAGAATTGCCCGGACACAAGAATCACGATACTCTGCGTGAGTTAGATCGCGTGCTCCAACGATTTCGGCAAGCTTCTCGATCGAGCACTGTTCATTTTCAACCTTGTGTTGCTCAAACTATGAACAACTTTCTAAAGCTGAGCCAAAGCGTCAAGATTGACGTTGCCAGAGTTTCATATCGCAGAGGCTGTCATGGTGACGTTTAGTGCGCGATTTGACTCACATAGACCATTGCGTTTTTATAAGTGGGAGGTTTGAAATCACGTGACAAAAAACAATAAATATCTTGGTTAGGAGTCAATTTTAGTAATTTTCGTTGAACGAATCGTATTCTACGTTAAATTTTGGTTAAGAAGCATGTATGAGAATGCTTGACTTTGTGCCTTGTCTAGTGGCTCATTTTGTCACACACAAGAAGCAACAATTAGCTTAGGACAAGGATGGTCGGTTTTCATGGTCTCTTACAGGACTATTGCTGAATAAAGACTTACATCAAATTCAGAACCAACTGTTTGAACATCGGTGTCTCCTTCACCAGTGTATGTCCTACGGTTTAAGAGGCATTAAAATTTGAAGAACGACTGTAAAAATGACTCACAGGAGCGTCGCGTAGTATCGGTCAATACATGAGATATAACTATTCGAACTCAGGTGTATGCCGCAGTATCATCTCTGATTGAAGGCGTTTTTAGAGCGGAGCGTTAAATTTCTCAGAGCTTATAATGCAGCTATTCGATCACAAGTTTGCTTAAACAAAACAAAGTATGCAGCCCCTTCTATGTGAAACATACGATTTTTATTTTTTATTTCTGCGGGCTGATTATCGAAATTTATAGATACCCAAAGCAAAATACAACAAATATAAAGGAGAAATAGAGCGAGAAGGGTCTTTTGATACGAATAGATATTACATATAGACTTTGGGGTAAAATAATGGACTGAAAATTGGGTCATTCGTTGATTGCAGTTAGTTCGTCTGTTGCTTAACTTTTTTGTCCGTTGCACCCACTCGACTCCGCCGATGGGATTGCCCCATTTTATCCTTGTTACCGATTTCAATGATTAGCCCACTGAACGCGCCGAGGATCTAAAACATTTTAAAATTTCTTAGGATTCGGATGACAAACAGAACCAAGCAAGTAAATATCGGAATGTGCAGGAGAAAGGGCCACTGGGGTGATGAATAAGATTCTTCGGGACCAGAAAACATCCAATGTTATCAAAAAGCAAATTGAATCGACGGTTGCATCAGCGTGTCTATGAGATTTTTTGCTCAACAGGTCGCTCATCAACCACCATTGGGCGAAAAAGGATTACACACAGAGAGGAAAAAGTTGTGTGAACAGAATCTTCGGAAGAGACAAGTGTAGGGATACATTGGTTCGGCAGGACACTTTCATCACCCGCAGATATCTCAGAATAACCTATGGTTTTCGTATATTTATTCAAAAATCTGACCGATCAACCAAGTCTTTTTGGTTGATCTGACCGAGAAAATAGTAACTCAAAGTGACCCAAAGCAACAATACACCAGAATTTTTTAACTGTGCACTGCTTGGATTGTCTTAAATACATGGTCTCCTGTTTGGATGTATGTACCTAACTTACGGCTGGAAGAGCGTGAACGTGCAACGGCGCCCTTCAACGGGTGGGGGGAGGGAGGGTTCAAGGGAATCAACAGCCGGCAAGTGGGCCAAGACGAGGGAGTAAAGACGGGAGGTGGGGTGGGGGTGGGATGAGGAGAGGGCTGAAGTTAAGTCACATTCTGAGCCTCGAGTAGTCTGGTATGCTTCGAGCTTGATCAAGTAACATTGAGGAATTTTAAAGCATCATCTGTCCCAAGAGGACAACCGCACCGTTGTCGGGTCTCAACGAAAATCCATGGATTCGACCTAAACCGAGAAAATTGTTCTGAAGAAAAACGCCGTACAAACATTCGATAGTTCCAAAATTTCCCCGATAGTTTTTTTTTTCTTTTACGAGAAAAGTTTTCAATATTTTTCCTTTGCATTTTTAGACAGTTTAAGCTAAATTACGAATGAAAGTCTCGAGACAATTAAACGTACTTCTGCTAAACGAAACTAGAGACAGGCGGGGAAGAAGGGGTGTGCTTGTGATCTTAGTCGAGGGCCGTAAATATGAACGGGAATTATAAAGCGCCAGTGACGTTAGCAATGACGACGCACACGGTCGAGGATCTTTAACTCATGAGCCCTGTCCACAATGTCCTTTTGTCATACTCACGGCTCATGAGTGTCGCATTCAGTTGGCGCCTAATTTCGTTTGATAGAATGTAAAATCCCGTATATAACTGGTTAGATTTCGTGGTTTAACTAGTGTAGTGTAGTATAGTTTAACTAGTAGTTAACGCTCTCTTTTTGTGTCGTAGCATCTTGATTTATTTTGCGAGGAAAGCTCCGTACTCTTAAAGGAAGCCTGTCATTCTTAATATGTTCGAGTGCCCTCGATTTCATATGATACTAAGCAACACCTCTGTTGTGAAATAGTTGCTTAAGGCGACAGGCGGCCGGCTAGCGCGTAACGCGCATTGGCGCCTACAAACCTAAGGGAATACTTCACGCATTGCGCAATGCTTGAAGTATCCTATTAGGTTTGTAGGGGCGAGTGCACGTTTGGCGCCGGCAGCATGCCGCTCCGCTCAGTGTTGGGCTATAATATTTAAATTCGCGGAGTAAGCGTTTTCAACTCATGGTCTTGAAATGTTTGCACACTCTGCATGGGTAATTCTCATTTAAATTGAACATGATAAACGGAAAAACGGAAACTAATAACTAGTATAACTTCAGGTTCCTTCCTTAAAATATGCCCAGGATTATATAAAATACGCACGCAAGAGTCCTTGACGCCTTCATTAGAATTTGGATTTGTTCAGACCATAACCGTTGACACCGTAATTGTTGACATGGAGCAACTTTACCATCTCCTGGTAGCCCATAAGGATCCAAGTCCTTTCCACCGTGGATTGCCAGCTCAATACCATGAAGATCAAGATAGTTTTCCCCTATTTTAGTGAAACAATATTGGAGAGTATGATCGAAAGTATCTTTAAAGATCAAGAAAGTTGCTGAGATGTATAATTATTATGTGAATTCCAAGCTTTTTTGGTCTTCTTATTGCTAAAATTGAGTGTATCAGCAAACATTATTATTGGCCGATTCGTCTCATAAAACGTATGCCAATATTCTCACGACATAATACCTTGTTACTCCCAGTTTTGAACCGATATGAACATGTTCTTACTGGAACGTTAAAAACAACAAATTTCGTCTCATCGGTTAATTAAGGGGCTTAGGGGACAAAGCGCGTGAGAGCAGTTTTACTTATTTCAAGAAATACTTACGCACGGGTTCAAAATTACATTAAACCTCATGCTGGAAAGTTCAAATTCACTTTTTGATGCTTTAAAATTTGATTCTGGTGGTGATTTTCTCAACGGACATATTTTAAGACTAGTTTTAGTTGGAATCATTAATATCTCATTTTTTTCAAAACCTGCAATTATGCGCCATGTCCTCAAAGCTCCTCGATTTGTATGATTCATAACTTTAAAATATATTTCAAAACATAACATCTGCGACCATGAGGAGCTTTTCCGCGTGACTAATCAAAACGCACCGTTATACCTACTGGGTGACAAGACAAGAGGAATACGTATCTGATTGGCTCCCATACTTTACTGCCGTGCCAAGGAAGAGCACCGTATGAACATTCGAGAGTTGCAAAATTTCTCCGAGTAAAAAATACATTTTTGAAGAAAGTTAAGCGTATTTTTCCTCGAAATGTTCCGATATTTTAAATTAAATTGGGAACAAAATTGTCTGAAAAATTGGAAGAAAAATCTTTAGAATTTTCCCAGTAAATTTGTTGTTTATTAAAGGAAATATGGCAATGCCAGGAGGCTCATACGGCGTTTTTCCTTACCGCGGCAGTTCAGGCCTCCACATTACAATGTCACAAACGGGAAAAAGATTCTCTTCTCACCGATTGCGGAGATTTCAAACTGGAATGGACCGAGAGATGGAGACTTTGCGGGTATCTGAAATTGGATGAGTTTTATGTTTAGGTGTAAACTACCGAGGGAACTGAGAGCGAAAATATCCCTGGTTTCTAGGTCAAACGATAATTATCGAAAGAGTAATGAAAAAAGGACATAATATGCTGGAGTACACGTGTTTGAATGGGGACTGTCGCCTGATGACGTCACAAGGCGGTATATTTTCTTACTTATTAATCTATCTTTCTATAATCTCCCAAATTTGAAGCAAATTGTGAAAAATACTGCAAATTCAGCCCATAGGCACTCTTGGATGAAGCAATACGATTTTTCGTGCATCTTATCCATTAGGAGTGCGTCACTGCGTCAGGGACCAAACAGAATGAGAAAAGTAACGGAGGAAAGAAACTCGGGGATGAGTTGGACGTATTTCTATCAAACGGAACTATGTGCAATATAGTGTGAGCCCTGTTATGCACATATGCTTATGGGTCTCAGGGCTCATGTCTTAATGCACATAATTCCGTTTGACAGAAATACGTCCAGTTGATCCGACTGTGTTATCTTTTTTCCCGATGTATGACATCCATGAACCAACATCTAGTACCTCTCCCACTAAAAGGACTTTAATAAGACTGTTTACAGAATGTGTAATTTCTGACTTTTAAGTGCACGATCGGGCACCTCCCAATGACGCAACTCAACTTCTCAAGCCGAGGGATGATGAACTTAACTTTATTGTTTTGAAAACATGACTCAGTTGGGGAGGAACTTTGCCCGCACCGCCGCTGCCGGATCCTTGAAAAAACCCGCCCCTTCCCGTAGAAAACACCCCCCGTCCACTTAGATCCGACTCCGCCGCCCTCGAGTTTCCACGTGAGAGGAGGAGGTGGGAAGGGGTGAAGTGTCGTCGTGTAAAAATCCTCTCGCGCAGCCGTGCCAGACAAAAACCGCGGATCTCCTCGAGCCAAGTTGCCAAATCTGGCGTCAAACCGCGGGGAAGTGGCGATATTTGAGCACCATCTGGCAAGAGTGGCGGTGGATTTACGGGGTTCCCGCTCAGCGGGGCGGAGAGGCAGTCGTTTGCCGCACATAAGAAATAACAAGTCAACTTTCTTCCTTTCCTCCGGAAGCGGTTCCGGCTAATTAAAACTTGAAATTAATTGTGATTTTAACGGTCTCGCGGCTAGTTCTCCTGTCGGACTAATCCAGCTGCTTAAACAACTTTCGGCCTCGGCCGCTTAACCGATTCAACGCGCCTGACCGACCACTTCCCCGAGTTTCGTCGGCTCTATCTTCGGACTCCTTGCGTCTCGTCCGGCACCGAGAGCAAACTTCCATAATAAAATAACTCAACTTCCATTCACACGGATCACTAAACTTCTTGGATCAGCCGGCTTATTATTGCGAAATTCGTACCGCGTTTAGCAGAAAGGAACCAAGCCACATCAGCTGTTGCCTTTAACTGGGCGATTTCATTTTTAACATAAAAACGGTTGTGCGGAATTATGTGCAAAGTTCAGTGGATTTTCCGCACAATGCGGAGCGAACTCCTTTAAAATTTCAAAGGAATCCGCAACACCGTTTTCATGTAAAAAGGTAAAGTGCCCGATCAAATTTGCCAGTAGCTGATGTGGCTTGGTTCATTTCTGCTTCATGCGGTCCCTTTATGAACGAACGGATGGACAAAGGAGATAGAGACAAATAAAAAATGGAGCGATCCTAATGGTGCAATGGTAGTTGCAATGGCGACAAAGGAGGGAAATATTGACTTACTAACGGCAAACTACGAGAGACCCTATGGTCCTTCTAAGATTTTCCCTCGTATGTATTAACCACTCGTTTCAACCAGTAAGATTGCTCCATTTTCTCTTCATCCTCTTTGTCTATAGCTTTGTCTATCGATTTCAATAATCAGTCCGCTGGATTAGAAAAATGATACGTTCTCCATAAGAAGGGTGGAAATAATTTCTATTTTTCGTTTTTAGCACCAAATACTTTTGGTCGGATAACTGCATCACAATCATTGAGCAAGTTAATGCTCCGCGCTAAAAACGCCTTCAATTAGCGGCGATACCACGGCATACACCCGAGTTCGAATAGTTGTATCCCACGCGTTGACCGATGCAACGAGAAGACCCATTGATTCGTATTCTTAGGGTCTTATTGATTACATTTTAAGGCCTTTGTCTATCAAATTTAACAATCAGCCCGTAGTTAACTAAACTTTCCGCCAACAGAACTTAACCTACGATTCTGGTGACCAGAGTTTTAGTCACCCAATTGGAACTTCCTTTGTAGCATTAGCTGTTTTAAGAAAAATAAAATAAAACTCGGGAATTTCTCAGAAAAAACTCTTGAAATGAACGTATTTCTATCAAACGGAACTATGTGCATTATGACGAAGGCCCTGTTATGCACATATTCTTATGGTTCTCAGGGCTCATGTCTTAATGCACATAGTTCTGTTTCATAGAAATACGTCGAAATAACAGTCAAGGTGTCCAAGTTAGGTCATCCTTTTCGTTATTTTTGACGTAAAAATTCCACCTTGCGTTTTATCAAAAGTTGTCATTACTTTATGTTGGAACAATTTGACAACACTTGACATGAACTTCAGTTTTAAATGCTGCATGTTCTGCAGTTTATTTAGTTTTTAGCATCTTCATGACTGATTTTCAGGATTTAACGAAATTTTGGTGCCATTTTAATGTGACTTTTTTTTGACGTGAAGTTAACCTCTTTCTTAACAAAAATAACGAAAATGATCCTTAATTGCTTGCAAGAATATCCGTTGATGTAATGATTGATCCGAAGAAACTACACCAATCTGCCTTTAAAAAATAAAAGTGACTTAAAATATTGTACATTAAAGAGTTCAAAAACTCAGGGTTAAAATGAATGAATTTGAAGTGTCAGAAGAAGATTAATCCAGCTTGAATTAATTGATCAAGCTCATAAAAAAGTCGACTTCGCACTTTTCGCAGGAATAAATACGCACTAATTGCAGGCTGTAAAGGTCAAGTGTGCGTACCTCATACAAAAAAACTTCTAGGAAACTGTGATTTCCTGCGACAAAAAAGCGTACAAGTAAAGAAAAAAAAGTAAGCGAGATAAACCAAATTGCATCCTATTCCTCTAATTATTCGAGCGAATAATTAACGACCGTGTTTTTCACTTGGCGAGTTTAGCTCCGGACTGCAAATCTGTCATTTTAATTTCCAGCTATGACCTGCACAAAAGCTAAAACGACACGACATAAAAAAACCACGAAGGGATGCGGGTAAAAAATTTCCCACCTATTACACGGAAAAATTACAGTTATAATTCAAAGGAAAGATTACGAGGTGTGAGAGAAACCTTAGAAGACAGTAGGACCATCAACATTAACAGTCGAGAAAAAAGAGTTTGATGACGTAACGAATGTTAATTTACGATTGTTATATGCAAATAATATCGGAAACCATCAGGAGAAACAATCGCAGCAATTGGTTTGTCGAAAAGCATGTCGATTGCCGATGGTCATAGACTGGAACTACGCATCTAGATATACGACGATACAAATTTTCTGCCATATTTGTATCTTTCAAAGCCAACTGAACCAGGGTTGCCATAATTTCTTCATCTTCAAATTCCCTGACTTTTCCTCGACTTTTTTTACTTTTCTCTGCTTACAAAATTTTCGGATTCCCTGATTTTCCCTAGTATTTTAATAAAACTTCCATTTTGATTTTTTCCTCTTAAAATTACACACATATTTCTACTAAACGCACCTCGATGAGCTCTCCAAGTTTTCCCGGTCGTCCCGAATCTCCTGACTTTCCCGGTTTTCCAGACCGCCAGCAACCTTGCTGATCATCATTCTTGCAAAACATTGTGTAGAACATGTCTACATCTATTCACAAATTTTCTTAGAAGATATTATACGAGACCTTCGATTAGACCTATTTGAAAAATGAATGAAAATGCTAAAGGCCCCTCATCGACAGACATTCACGCGAGTAAAGCAAAGGCTGAATTCGGAAGTCAACGCTATACTTTTCGCGTAGTGATGGATGCTGAGCAACTATTTGAGCACATAATTCTCGAGTACTGTTCGAATTATGATGGCTGATGAGTGTCGGCTGTCGGGGTGAGAAAATTGCTAAGCACGTTTTTACAAATTAAGTTAGGATTTCCAAAAACTCAGCAACCAAAAGCTCAGCATGGAGGATAAATCATCATTCGGCGAATCTGACCGCTGACCTCAGAAAGTATCTTTTACACTGCGGGGAGGGAAAAAATTAGGGGATGGAGAGTCTCTAAAATATATTTTCCTTGTGGACATGCTCCTGTTAAGAAATAACTCAGTCTTTTACTCTGCTCACTAAAAATTACTTAAAACGATTACTCTCTCCGAGAGAGACGAATCTTTCTCTTGAGTATTCTGACATCTTAAAGAAAAATGGACGTATTTATGATAAATGTAAGTATGTGCGATTGGAAAGATGGGGTGTGCTCATTAGTGCTCGGGCCATAAGAATGAATGGGGATTTTAAAGCGCCCGTGACATCAGCGGCAACAAAATCGTCTCCATTGTCGTTCTTGCTCGGCTTTAGCTCATGAGCCCTGTCCACAAGGCTCTTGTTATATGTCCACGGCTCACGAGTTAGCACTCAGTTCCTTTTGATTTAATGTCAAATTCCGCTTTTCCATATTCGCAAAAAGAACTATATCCACTGTTACATTGTTTCTTATCCAGCTCACCACGAGCACATCACGACCCCATCTTTCTACTTGCGCATAGTTTCTTTAAGCATACATAGTCCGAATGTTGTATGAACCTTCAGATGTTGTCAAATTTCCTTTAAAAACACGCATTTTCAATAAAACTTAGGGTTTTTTCATAAAAATTTATTTAAATTTATATTATTTTATTTATTTTTTTAATATTAATTTATTTATTTTTTTTATTATTATATATTTATTTTTAGCAATTTGACACAGGGAATGTGCAAATTTCAAAGATGAAAAGTTTACAATTTTCTAAAAAAAACTAGCGTTTTTACCAGGGGCAATTTGGCAACGCTCAAAAACTCGTGGGGCGTTCTTCTTCAGCATGTCAGTACATTGCAGATCCACCTCAATTTGAAACACATGTCACCGGACCGAGGTCTAGCAAGATCCTCGGAGAAGACAGAAAATCTCGCTTACCAGGGGTTGGAGGGAGGATGGTGGTGAGGTGATGTTGGGGGGGGGGGGAGATAAAACGGAATAAAATGACCGCGGCCAGGTATGTAAACACATATTTATCACCGGGAGGCGGAGGAGGCGGTAATTACTCAACGCGACGTTTATAAGATAAAGAGAAAAATATAGGTGCACTTAGACGGGACATTAATGCTGTTCCGCCGCTGTCAAAAGTGTTCCCCGACGTCCCGACCTACGTAAGAGGAGTCGTAAAATGCGCTCTGTTTTTCAAGTAGAAACCGGGGCGCGGCCCTCGCACGCTCAAAACCGCCTAACTCCCACGGGGGCCTTGCGAGGGGCCCGCGGTTTTACCCTCGCGCGGCGGAGTCGTGGAAGATTAATGTTGCCGCGGACGGACACCAGAGATTAGAAATAAGTGCAAAATTGAACGGCTCGTCGGAAGAAGCGCGTAAGTGACAACGGAGTTTCGGGGGCGTTTGCGCGGGTTTCGCGGGAAGCCGTTCAATTGAGCGTCTCAACATATCCCGTTGCCGGGGCGGCGAGACCGCGACGTCCGCCGCAAAGTTTTTAGCGCTCGGCTGAGAAACTAGGACCCGCGTCGACATTAGCGCAACTTTCCGCCGCTTGGAAAATGTATGAAAAATTGCCGGCTTAATTCCTTCCTTTAACCTTTACCCGCTCGACGCGTTGTCACTTTTGGCCACGTTGGCTTCAAACACCGGCATCAAAAACGATCGCCTGCAGGCTGATTGTTGAAATTTGTAGACGAAGCTATAGACAAAGAAGACAAAAAGGATATGTAGGGATCCTATTGGTGGAAACGGGTGGTTGCAATGGACAAAGGACGTGGGTGATAGACTTACTAACGGCAACCCACGAGAGACCCGATGATTAGTCCATCAATTTCTCCCTTAGTCTATAAGAGCCACCCGTTTCTACCAATAGGATCGCTTCTTACTTTCTATGTCTTCTTTGTCTATCGCTTTGTCTATCAATTTCAATAACCAGTCCGCTGGACAGCGTTCTCCTTCTGCGAGAAGGAACCAGCGGGCTGATTGTTGAAACTGTTAAGTTAACAAGTTAACCAAAGGGTGAAAACGCCTTCAAATAGGGTTGATACTACGCACCACACCCAAGTTCGAATAGTTGCATCTCACGCATTGACCGATGATCCGTATACAAAATCGGATTCAAAGTTTCCTACCATTGGATCACCTACCGATAAAGGATTGTTCAAATGTTTCTTTTTCCCCTCTGTCTACAGCTTTGTCTATGAATTTCTATAATCGGCCCGCTAAGCGCGATAAACTTTGAAAATCAAACTTTCAATGTGCCAATTGCGAGGAATGAAAGGCCAAAAAGTGAATTTTTCAGCATTTTTAAAGTGAGTTATCCAGTAGAGATCTTCGAGTTGATTGTTGAATCTGATCGTCAAAGCGATAGACAATGGAGACATAAGGAGTATGAAGCGATCCTATTGGTTGAGAGAGTAGTCTCTTTTAGACTAAGGGAAAAAATGATAAACAAACTAAAGGTCTCTCGTATGAGTTGCCAGTCTTTTACACACCTCCTTTGCCCATTGCAACCACCCGTTTTCACCAACAGGATCCCTCCATATTCTTCATGTCTTTTTCGTCTATAGCTTTGTCTATCAATTACAACAGTTTTGTCTATCAATTACATCAATCAGCCCGCAGGTGGAATCAACGATCTAGAAATTATAGATAGGGTGATCCTACGCTACACCAACGATGAATTTTGCAACACACCAGGACCAAAAATTAGGTTAGGACGCGAGGATAGTCGGTTTCCATGGTTTCTCATGGGACTGTTGCTGGATAAGGACTTTTGTCAAATTCAGAACTAGGTGTTTGAAAATCTGTGTCTAGCACGGAAAAAACAACTTAGCGCTAAGCCCTGCTGTAGGCTGTAGGTAAAATAACACCAACTACAGGTGGTAGGGCTGCGGTTGCACCTCAAAGCTGTGAAGTTGATCATCACCGCTGCCTGTGGTTGGCGCTATAATACCTAACTAGTGTTAGCAGAGCTCAGCGCTAAGTTGTTTTTTTTCGTGAGACATAAAATCTAGCCATCCTCCAAGTGAGTTTGCGATAAAAACAATGCTAAATCGTGTAATAAAAAAACTCCCATAGGATCCCATGTTATTGAGGTTATGACGGGAATAGTAATTTGAGAGGTCTACTCCCCACCTACCTATCCAACGACCGCTCCACGAGCACGGAGGAAACGATATAGTGCTGAGCACTAACTGTTTAGATCAAATGGAGCCCGCTGATTTGACAGTACTGCTGCAACCTTTAGTAGGGCTGAACCCTAAAGTTTAAGGGCTCAGCGCTACTGCCATACTAGCTGGCTCCATTTGATCTAAACAGTTGCTCGGCACTATATCGTTTCTTCCGTGAGGGGTACTTTTTTTCGTTAGCCACCACCATTCTACAGTTTATATGTCATTGGGTGGAACTGTGCAGAGAATAGACCACTGGATAATACAAAAATTAAAGCATTCCTGACATCAAAAATTTACTCTCGATTTCCTCTTCGAAGTTTTACGTAACCTACGATTTGGACGACAAAAAATGTTGAAAGTAACGCCCAACTCAGCAGATATTAAAACTTTTAGTTTGTAATGATTGCGAGATTGGTTAGCCCGTTCACATGAAAAACCAGAGTCTTCTTTAATCAAATCGCTCTTTACAACAGTTTTGGCAGGTCTCAATAAGCAGTGTTCTTTTTCTACACAGTGTTGTTAAAAGTGTTAACAACTTACAACAGCTGAGTCGAGACTCAGAGATTGAAGTTGTTAAAAATCCACACCGCAAACACTGTCACGGTAACGTAAAGTGTGCAATTTAACTCAAGCAGATGATTGTTCTTGTTACGTGCGTGAAGTTTGAATTTATGCATCATCAAACGTAGGAGTTACTTTCAGTAATTAATTTCGTTGTACAAATCGTGTTCTATGTGTTGATCGGAAAACATAAATATCAGAATGCTTAAATTTGTACCTAATCTAGTGGTCCATGATATGGTAAGTGCATGTAAAGATTCGGCTTACCGAAACAAGCGATTAACTTTACTTTCTACGTATGATTCTTGTGCATGGAGTGAGGCTCATCATATGCATACCTGCAACAAAAACAAACACACTACATCAATAATTTGTAAAAAGCTCGCGCAGGTGATCAACCAAGTGATCAATAGGGTTAAAGTGGTTCTAAGTTCGCCTCGATAAGCAATTACCAGTTTTCATTTTCTTCACAGCGTTGTTCAAAGTGTAAACAACTTACAATGACTCAGTCGAAGCTCTAAAATTAGGTTTGATATATTCTCACACAGCAAACACTATTAAGGTAATATTTTAGATATATTTTGTCTGCCAAAAGTTTTGCTTATAACTCTTGGGATTTTGCAATGCCAGGTGAAAAGGGGTCATTAAGTCTTCAAATCCAAAAACGGTCTTGCAGTAGAAAAGCAAGAACTTGGTTTTTAAAACCAATTCTCTGATGGATTTTCTGCTTTTTTCGGATTTTTCTCCGCCTCAAGAATTCCACTCCTCGGTCTCTCTCGATCATTAACATCATGAATGCAATTACAAACCCTTGTAGTTTAGCTCAGTTCAGGTATGAATTTACTCGATATGAGGATATTTAATCGATGAGGAGTTACGCAAATTCTAATTATACCGACGTGTTTCATAAAATTTTTCCCGCTTTTTCCGGAGCCGCGTGTTTTCCCAGCAAACACTTAGACGCGCGTTTTTTAAACCGTGAAAACCGAGGACAGATTGAGTTGAATATGGTTATTTTGAAATTTACAAGGTTGAAGTTCATTCTGTCACCCTAATAATACAATACTTGACCAAAAATCTGTTCAGAAAGTCGTCTCCCCTAAGTTCTCATCGGCTGTTTTCCAGCTTCACAAATTTTTAAGACGGAATGAGAATGAGGTAAAAGAACACCGAGAACGTAATTGGGAAAATTACTTAATTTACGACCCTGAATAAAGAGGTGTAAAATGAGAGAAATAATGTTGAACAAGGTATAATGTTTTCCAGCACGTTCAACTCTGCTGAAATGTTATTCTCAAATTATTATTTCATAAATATTACACGGCCCCAAGTACACAATGTTGCTGAAAAATGGAAATGCATTTCCCTTCGCCCCCTTCTCTGGCTCATTACAGTCGTGTACAGAGTAATCCCGTGACAAAAAGTAAAGGTAGGAGCCTTGACAAGAACCTTAATTGAACGTATTTATGCTGAAAAGAACTATGTCTCGCGCAAAGCCTATGCGCATAGTTTCTTTTAGCCTAAATACGTCCAATTGAGGCGTTTCGCAAACATATTTTCTCTTTCTCGACGGCACATCGACGCACGCTCACATTGACACATCATAGCTTGTACACTCGTTAATCCAGCCAAGAGTGAGCTCTATGCAAATCGCAAGAACTCCACTTGAGGAGTTATGCAAATTCTAATTGTGCCAACGTGTTTCATATAATTTTTCCCGCTTTTTCCGGAGCCGCGTGTTTTCCCAGCAAACACTTAGACGCCCGTTTTTTAAACCGTGAAAACCGAGGAAGGATTGAGTTAAATATTGTGCTCCGAGTGCGGAGGGTTAGAATTAGTGAGACGCTGGAGGAAGGGAGCGTTTTAAAAAGGTGGAAATAAGTGTATTCTCGTTGCCACATCTTCGAGGGTCTTGTACAGGTGGCGCACGAAGAAAAAAACTTCGTGCGTGGGACCCGAAGTTTAGGTCATATGGATCTCTGAAGTTTTCGGATTGAGCATCTGAACACTTTAGGTCCAGCTGCTGAGGTTTGGATCACACATCTGAAACTTCAGTTTTTACATCTGAAGTACTTCGGTTCAGTTTCAGATGTGTGATCTGAACCTCGACAGCTAGACCTAAAGAGTTCAGATGCTCAATCCGAAAACTTCACAGATCCATATGACCTAAACGTCGGTTGACCTAAACGCACGAGGTTTTTTTCTCCGTGTGAAAGTCGCAAAACGCGTAACATAATTTGCAATCGCATTATCGTATTTTATTTTTTCAAAAGAAAACAACGAAAATTGGACGAATTTGTTCGAGAGGAAGCGGCCGAGGTATATAACTAAATCAAACCTTTTCTAGTTACTTATCGTGTTTTACTCTTTTTTTAACAAAATTCTGGCTAGAAATTTTGTGAGCATATTCTTCACAAATAAGAACAAATCACGAAAATTCCAAGACGGTACGCTGTTTGGTTACTCGTTTAAAAAAATAATAATTGGGTGGAAATTAGGCAACGGTGACGCGATATGCAGTTTGCCTGATTTCAGAGACAGAATCCATTGCCGGATCCAGCAAATTGGCAAAATTGTTTTTTCTGCATTTAACCCTACGGAAATATATCGATTCTTGAAGGGGCAGGTTCTCCGACAAGAATCGATTATCTAACATAGGTTTAAATGGAGGAAATCCGGTTCTGCGAAATTGCTGGATCCGCCTATACCGTAATTCCAGCAGTTTAGTAAAGTACTCTCTGGATGTATTCTCGGAATGCATTCAAGTACGTAATAAATTATACCATAAACATTGCGTGTTTCGGTATATTTTCTCATTTCTTTCATGACAACACGCAAGATGCGTTGCTCTAGTTACAGTACTTTTTCGAGAACTTTTTCGCAGAACTTGAAGGTATCCGGAACCGTCTTTCTTTCCATAAAACCTCTGTCAAACTCCAAGATACGAGAGATTTTCTCCTTCAAAGCGGGGCAGTCTTTGTTTGGAGGAACTTGAGGTAATATTCGCCCCTCTACGCTAACGGTTTTGTCAATTACTCCCAAGACACATTTAAAAATTCAGTGAGACATTACTCAGGGGCAACCCTCGTTGAAATGCTCTGAATCGGCGGCACTCGCCCGCTTATTTTCAAGTGGCCTGCCGGCTCAAGCGGGCTGTTAAACGCACACACGGGATTACTCAAAACGGCCTAATTTGAAGCCGTGGATCCGGCCGAGGAAACTTTCAACAAAGAAAACACTCGAGAAGATTACGCTTCAAACCTACGGGCCCATCAGAGTTTATTTTTATGCATTCATTATTATTACATCAAAATATATACAGAGATAAGAATAGATTAAATAACGAGATGAACCAGGATATTTCACAACTATCCCTCTACCACCCATAAAAGATAAATAAATTTAGATTATCATATGCTTTAATTTTTGACGACTGCTTCTTTGGGTAAAGAAACATATGTATCGATTTTTATCTTGAATTTTATTGATTTGAATCACTTCATCGATATGGTATGTGCCTAATACGATAATGGGACGTAGTTATGCTAAAAAGAACCAGAAAAGAGTGGTGCGTTTTTTATACTTCCAATTTCGGATTTTTCTGGAATAGCAATGCCATATTGCATACCTACATACGTCACGAGGAAAACAATCCTCAACATCCAGCCACCTCCTTTTTCTCGATGGCAGTGGCGACTCTTACAAACTGGCAAAACTGTCAGTACTCCATTTAAATCAGTTGAATATATCGTTTCTAGGCGAGACAGGTTGCCTCACCTGGAATTAATTGTCTAACATACATTTAAACGGAGAAAAAACGGTATTGCCAATTAGCGAGAATCGCCACTCTTGCGAGGTCTTTAAAATATGAACCGATTATTTTGCAAATACCGCAAGCGCCAAAATTGCGAATGCGAGAAAAACAAGAAACCCCGTTTTGTTCGTCACTTTGTTGACAATCTTCGAGTCCCAAAAAACGTATGATATTTCAAAAGGCTATTTTGGAATCAGACATATTATTTAATTCTTCTTTTGCTCTTTTTGGCACATCGACTTCACAAAAACGTCTAATGATAATAGGCGATAATAGGTAAATCAATTGATAACGTTAAATGATATACAAAAAACAAGTTTTACATTCAGTTCGTCTTATCGTTAGAATTCATTTAATGGGTCAGGGCATTCTGCTTTTAAGTATTGTGTGGCCAGCCTCGGGAAAGTTGGATCGGATATTTTTCCATTAATTATGTTTGGCAATTTGTTCAGACATTTCCATGCCTTAGCAGGGTGTCTAGTATTTTTTTCATTTTTAAAATTCCTTATATTTTCCTGATTTTTCTCGACTCCTTGCACGGTAGACAAAAAGCAGTGAGACTTTCTCCGCTGAGGAGATTCGCGTAAGAAAAATTCCCGATAAAACGTCCGATTTTTTCGATTTTCCTGATTTTTTCCTGATCGGCCTAAATTCCTGATATTTTCCGGTTCTTCCTGATGCTAGACACCCTGCTTAGTGAGGTATGCGTCGCTCTTTGATTTTTGATTGATTATACCAGATTGATTAAACCAGATTGATTATACCAGATGAAACAAAAACAAACAATCCCCCACCACGAAAACAGAGATTGGCGCTTACGTGATTTGGAAAATAATCGGTTCAATAGTGTTTCTGTAGACACCCTTGCGTGACATTTTCAGTTTCGAAATCCAGGTGGCTTCCGCGGACATTCTGGCGATCACGTTCGACTCGGATTTTGGACGGTGACCCCGTCACAAAATGATTCGCGGGTGATTTCGGGTGGACCGCGATCGGCGTCGATGCTTGATTAACATACCGCACGGCACCTGAGCCGTGCGCGAGGTTTGATTAGGGGATGATCGCATTACCCCCCTCGTCCCCCCTCCATCATCCCCCGAGCCGGGCGACTAATTAACGGGGCCCGCCAAACCTCGGTCCGCCGAGTGCGGTCCGACCCGTCACCGGCTTCCATTCATATCTCGTCTATTTTTCCGCCCTCCACGCCGCTCCTGTCACGAGGGGTGGCTCTCGATATAGAAAGCGCCCCTGCTTCCTCTCGCGGATAAATCCATATTTTCAGGAGCTCTGCCGGCTGATTATTAAACCGCGATAGACAAAGAAGACATAGGGAGTACGGAGCGATCGTACAGCAGGCCGATTATTGAAATTGACAGACAAAGCTATAGACAAAGAAGACATAGGGGATATAAACCAATCCTATGGGTTTAAATGGGTGGTTCTCATAGACTATGGGGGAAAATGATAGACTAACTGTCGGGCCTCTCGTGGGTTGCCGTTAGTTAGTCTATTACCTACCTCCTTTGTCCATTGCTACCACCCGCTTCTACCAATAGGATCCCTCCAAATCCTTTTTGTCTTCTTTGTCTATTGCTTTGTCTATCAATTTCAATAATCAGCCCGCAGGTTGAAATGATTGGTTCATATAGACTAAGGGAGATAATGACGGATTAACTGACTCGAATTCAGCGAAAAGGAACCAGTGTGATTAGAGTGTTTTCAGAATCATGCGAATTCTTTCTTCCTTTGAAAAATACTAAAAATATGTACAGTTTTACGATTTACACAATAATTTCCCTTTAAAGTTAACAATTTTTTGGTGGGATGCAAAAACTATTCGCTATTTTGGGAGATTTTTCAGATAATTATGAAGAAGCAACTTTTTAACGACACTGTCATTGCGCTGGTTCCTCTTTGTTGAATGCGATCCAACTATAGGGTCTCTCGTGGGTTACCGTTAGTTGGACAGCGTTTGCCAGAAAGGAACCCAGCCACATCAACCATTGCAAAATTTAACTAGACAATTTAAATTTTTTAAAAAGAACGTTTGAGCGGATTTATTTGAAAATTTGGAGGAATTTGCTCCGTACTATGCAGAAAATTCACTAAAATTTCCACAACCGTTTGCATGTAAAAATTAAATTACCCGATCAAATTTGGCAATAGCTGATGTGGCTTGGTTCTTTTCTGCTTACCGCGGTTCATTTAGTCTATTTTATACATTCTTTGTCTATTGCCACCACCCGCTTCCCCTAACAGGATCGTCTGATACTCCTAATGCCTTTTTTTTCTATTTCTTTTTCTTTCAATTTCCATAATCAGTCCCTAGATCACCACTGGGTGGATACCGTGTTTTGAACATGATGAAAAGTTCACATTTCACCCCCGCATTCCTCGAAATTGGCACATAGAAATTTTGATTTTTAAAGTTCATCTAAGAGGGCCGATTATAGAGATTTATACGTAGACAGAGGAGGCAAATTGAGCAATCCTCTTGGTAAGGGATCCATAAATGGCAGACTATGAATACAACTCTCTTTACGGAGCATCGGTCGATGCGTGAGATGCAACTATTCGAACTCGGGTGTATGGCGCAGGATCAACCCTATTTGAAGGCGTTTTGACGCGTTGGATTAACTTGATATATGCTTGGAAAGCAGCTATTATGTTCGACCGCAAAAGTTTGCAGCTCAAGGGAAACTATATGAGGTCTTCTCATGGGAGACACATCGTTTTGGCGCGTATACGTAGTATACCGCCTTTGCGATCGTTTCGAACCCTGCTCGATACAATAACCGAGTCCTTTAGTTCCTTACCGAAAAGTGACTACCGCGAACTTCTGAGATTTTCCAAAGCGTGTAAAAAGTTTATTTATCCATCAATAATTATGATTTAAAGTTGTTTCTCATTCTGGGGGTCGCTAGTTTATGTGCAGTGAATACCAAGAGTCTAAGTTACTTGGTTTTTTTAAAAAAAGCCTAAGAATGCGACGCGCTGATTTAAAATATGCATATATAAGCAGAATCAAGCGAATTGATTCGAGGATGGCTGAGCAGGTCGGCACTCTCGGAATGAGAATCTAACTCCTCCGTTTTGTTCAAAACGTTGTTTTGACAGATCTGTAACCTCGGTTATACTTTTCAAAAGTTGGTACCCGTGCTCTGATAGTGCTGTTCATCTGACAACATTGTCAGTGTCAGCTGATAAAATGTATATTTTCACATAAGAGGTTAATAAAAGTTTTCAGTCAGTCTTTGACATCTATTGATAATTGTTTTGGTATTTATTTATAATTACTACGTAATTATATATTTTTCTTCGTTTTTAATAAGAAAAATATATAAATAAAAAAACAATTATCAATAGATGTCAAAGACTGACTGAAAACTTTTATTAACCTCTTATGTGAAAATATACAGTGCAATCTGTGATGAGCCTCGAGACTCATTAGACCATTAGTTAAACGTGGCTCATACAGGAATCCACTTACCCCTCTATTCCCCACGCTCCTGATCACTGCGTCGGCGTCTCGACGAACAATAGCTAATGACGGTCGCCAAGCGAGGCCAGGATCCTCAGCCCCTCGCCCAATTACTTACGCTTCATTAACCATTTCACCGTCACGCTAGGATTCGTCCAATTTTCAAAAAAAAATTGTTTCGCGAGTTTTTAGCAATTTTTTCCTTACTCTCCGTTAAAACACGAATTAAAAGAGGTCTCATTCATAAAAATCGGCAAAATAGAAGAGAAGTTACAGTATTCGAAATCCGAAGAAATCAACAAAACTTCTCCAAACAAAAAATAAAATGAAGGGGGAAAAGAAGAAATGTATAAATTACAATTTAATATGATTGACCTCAGAATGTGACAAGCAATTCAATTATAAAAAGGAGAAAAAATTGAGTGAAATTACAAAAAATTAGCCTCTTGCAAGGGGCTTCCTTGTATGAATTTTGACCTGAAGCCAAGTAAATCCCGTTATATTATTAAAACGAAATTGACTCCATAGTTTAATGCCTTAGTTTCTTGAATACGATTATTTTAAGCACTCGAAAATTTATACCAGCAATTTTACCCATGGGGTGATTTCCTGAGAGCTGATAATATCACGAATTTCTCATAGAGCCCTTCAAAAATGGCTTGCTTTTTGGGCAGCCGATTCGGCCATCAAACCGGGGTTTAAATGGAAGCTGATAATAACACAAAGCTCTGAGAAAAATTTTGAGATGAGTATAGGAACGGTTTGTAAATTACGAGGAGAGGCGGGCATTCTGTTCAGCATATCGATACATAAGTATTATCATACGTAGAATTTAATTTTCACGTCAGGGAGTCGACATATTTTGATTGTTTCGATTTTATACGGAACATTTATGGTTTTTCGTGATTGAAATTACTTACAATTGTTTCATGAAAAATGAATGCACCCAAAATGACTATAGCATTTTGACTTTCACATACGTGCACTCACTAAATTGATTGGTAAATTCAAAGAGTGGGTACATCGACCTGGTATATCAAGTTTCTGCGATTTTTTACGGCAAATCGGTAGATTTTCGGGATGTGGATTGCTTACTTTCAATTCATGAATGAATAAAGCATGGACATGGTTGAGCTTCTTTGCATGAAAAGACGTTTAAAATAACAAAATCAAGACATATTTAATACAATTGCATTTATATCGAGTCAATTTCTTTTCAATAATATAACGGGATTTATAATACCGGTGATTTGGGTATTTTAGCCCCAAAATACCTTTAAATCGACTTTATTTTCTAGGAGTTCGACAGAATTTTTCCTTTCTTCGCTTAAATTTTTCCGTAGCACTTTTCTTCAAGAATCTGATAAGATTTTGCTTGAGGCAGATCAAAAAACTTAAATTTGTTCGAATAGCTTTCTAGATTCACAATACACGGTCTCGTCAAGGTGCGTCGTTGACCTTGCAGTGTTGGATCGTGAATTCTCTTGTTGTGCTGCTTGCCTTTTTTGAAATCTCTGTAAATGAAACCTAAAGGGGTTGATATGTGCGAGTTAATGACGCGCCTTATCAACACATTGTGTTGGAGCTCACTGCTTGTTTTTTTTTAGTTTAGTGAACTAGTGATTTACTTTAATAGACAAAGCTATATACAAATAAGACGAAGGGAAAATTGAGCGATCCTATTAGTAAAAGCGGGTGGTTGCGATGGAATGCGGAGGTAATAAGTGCAGCATAACAATTGGCAGCCCTCGAGTAACCTTAATGTTGGTCCACCATTTTACCCCTTAGTCTAAAAAAACCACCCGTTTCAACCATTAGGATTGCTTCCTTTTCCCTTGGCCTTCTATGATTAATCAGACGGAGTTAAATTGGATTTTGCGATTTTGTACGCCATAAATTGGTTAAAAAAAGAGGCAGGAGAGAAAATAGCTAACGAATTTTGTAGGACATTTCGTCAACGATTTATCGTAACGCGCACCTGTTTTTCCAGTAAATACAAACGACAATTGCTCATGACGTCTTTGGATGCAAATGTATATTGCCTTGGAAAAATGAGGGTGTGCACATTTCTTTGTTTGTTTGGTCCAACGGAGAGTAATATATAATTGAGATTTTTGGTAAAAATCGGGAAGCGTTAATTCCATGAGAAAAAATTCACTAAAACTCTTTAAACCTCCGAGTAAATTTTCTCATGAATCAATAAAGAAAATAGTGCTGTGTGTAAAGAAGAAAAGATGCTTAGACAGAAAGAAAAGTCACTTTACATCAAGCATAAACCCGCTTTCATTCAGCGATTTTCTTACTGATTCAAAATAAAATCTTCTTGATGGCATCCTCAAGAATGTTTCTGCCTAAATCGAGTCACTTTTTTCTGTAACGAAATTAAGAAATTATGCCATACGTTATTAAATGGACTGAGTTAAGCAGAAAGGAACCAACCCACATTTTGGAAAAAATTGAGTTATGAGTGGTTTTGAACTCAACCACTGCTCTACTATCTATCGCCAAAAATTCAAAGTTTTTGTTGGAGCAAATTTTGCAGAAATTGAACTTGAAGTTTAACTTTTACATTGAGTCTTATGCAGGAGCTAAACTTTAAGCCTCTTTTTCTCGGTTCGATCCCGATGTGGCTTGGTTCCTTTCTGTTTAACTCCGTCCAAATAAGGATGCTAGGACTTCAGGAGTTTTTGGACTAACGCTCTCTTTTTGTGCCGTAGTATCTTGATTTATATTGCGAGGAAACCCCCGTACTCTTAAAGGATGCCTGTCATTCTTTATATGTTGGAGAGCCGTCAATTTCGTATGATACTGTGCACCTCTGTTATGAAATAGTCGCTTGAGGAACCGCGCCGCGGCGGGCGCGGTCGGCCGGCCAGCGCGCACTGGCGCCTATAAACCTGAGGGGATACTTCATGCATTGCGCAATGCGTGAAGTATCCCCTTAGGTTTGTAGGCGGTGGTAGGCGTATCCTGCTGGCGCACGCCGCTCCGCTCTGCGTTAGGCTCTAATATTTAAACTCGCGGAGTCAGCGATTTCAACTCATGATTTTGAAATTTTCGCACACTCTGCATGGATTATCCTCATGTAGATAGATGATAAAGAAAATTTGTATTAAGGAATAAATAATGTGTGGTTTGTGTCAAATTTAATTATTTTCAAAGCATTTTGATTTTTTAAATGCATATTTTGTGCTTTTACTGTGCTGTAGCATGGTGCACGCGCAAACAAACGCTCAAAATCGGACGCATTTGACTCCAAAAAATGGATACACAAATGGGTTAAAACCAAAGATTGCGAGCTTCTTGGTTTTTTCCCTCTTGTATTCATTTTTGTATAGTTTCTTTCAACATAACTACGGCTTATTGAGATTAATATCGATGGCATAGCTTGGAAAGGTTTCACAAATATTTGCCACATTTTAAAAATGTAAACGTTCTCGAAATGAGTTTTAGTCACAATTTGTTTCTACCTTTCAATGTCCTATTTACAACCAGAGGACCCGACACATTGTGTCAGAAAGGGGTCGAAACGATCGGAAAGACAATACACCACATAATATACACGGCAGGGGCGTGGCGTACTTTGCGATGTATCGATCGATCCTCCATTTAAATCTATAAAAAAGGATCGATAAACAAGGTAATCGCAACGAACACCTTAATTATCGATTTCTTACCACGCACAGAAAAAAACAGTGAAGTTTTTTTAACATTTTGGGTGTAAAGAAAGTGTGCGAGAACTTATAAAAAACTGAGATACCAGCCACAAAACTTATTTTAGCAAAGCCAATATGTAAAACTAACTGCTGTGACAGGTAATTTACCTTTTTTAAGTTCTCGCACACTTTTTTTACATCCAGAATGTTAAATCAACTTCACTTTTTTTCGGTGCAGCTTCAAATTGGGGAAATATCGATGACTTCACGCCTCGCCACTGATTCGCGGCAAAACGTAAAACCCTTGGAAAAGGCGCGAAATCAAGCAACGCGGCTGGGACGCATGAGGGGGCATCACATTGCCGCAAAATCAATATTAATTCAAAGCCGCTCTCACAAACAAGGATTGACACGGGTGCAGAAAACCGGACACACGGAGCGCGTGGAGCCCGGAAGCCGAGCAACAAATAGTCGACCCTTTGTTCTGTCCGGCTAATAATAAAGATAAAAAACGAGCGGGTCCTCCGATGATGAAATTTATTGGATCGGGGTCCGTCCGCGATTTTTATCCCGCTCCAGTCGAGTGGGACGTGATTTTTATTTTTTAATCCGAGGCGCCCGGCCCGGCCAGACCCGACGCGACGCGGCCAAGGATGCGGCAGTTCGCTGCAGTTGTGACGTTCGACCGCCGCCGCGTTGCAACCTCATCCTCGTGCCAGCAAACGAGTTTCCTCGGCTTTTCATATTTCCTCCGTCGTCTTTGACTTTCCAGGGTTTCTCAAAATCAATGTCCTCATATGGATATATTCGTGATGAGGAAACAAATCGTCGCTCTCTCAGACTTCTCCTGCGGGCCGATTATTGAAATTGATGGATAAAGCGGTAGACAAAGATGACAAAAGGGATATGAAGGGATCCTATTCGTGGAAGTGGGTGGTTGCAATGGACGAAGGCAGTAGGTAATAGACTAACAAACGGCAACCCACGAGAAACCCGACAATTGATCCATCTTTTTCTCCCTTAGTCTATGAGAACTACACATTTAAATCAATAGAATCGCTCCATACCCCCTTCGTCTATATCATTATATACCCCCCACATACATACCCCCCTTCTTTGTCTATAGCTTTGTCTATCAATTTCAATGATCAGCCCGCAGGTTTGCCGCAGAATTCTGATTTGGTTCTGATTTTCATCCAGATTTTCACAACATTGGGTATTATTTATTGGACATTTTCTCTGATCACCAGTGGAAACCTCAGAATCGGGCAACCCCGGCCAAAGCTCGCAATGTGACGAGAGGAAAATGGAGGTCATATCTCCGGTTGGATGAGCGAATTGGATCCGATGGCGGATTTGGCGGAGAGTTTTATTTTGTGGAGCGGAACCCGCAACCCAATACACGGGACCGGGAGAACAAGGACGGTCGCGGTCGGGGCCCGAGTTTGTTTTAATTATACTTATCAAACAAAAGCCGCCAACGTATTTACAATGTCCGCGGTCTCGCGCATTCCCGAAACTGTGGATCCGGATACAACTCATTGGGCAGAGGGAACATTGATTTACATTGTTGAAACATTTCATTTTTCAAAAAATCGGAATGGAGATGTTGCATGTACACTGGAAAAAAAAAACACATTGGATCTAGAGTCCAGACCCTTGAAAACATTGACGAGAAAAAATACTCTTGATTCAACCAGATTTTTGCTTAAATCAAAAGGAAATCCGCTCAAATTAAGAGGCTTGGTTCTTGATTTAAGCAAAAATCCGATTGAATCCAGAGTATTTTTTCTTGTCGATGTTTTTAAGAGTCTGGACTCTAGATCCAATGTGTTTTATTTTTATTTTTTTTTTCTCCACTGTGTGAGGAATTTGCGATTTGAATATTGATTCTTATGTAATTTCGGAACATGTGAGATTTTCCTGAATTTTTCCCAAATCTTTTGAAATTGCCGAAATTTTGCATTTTCCGGAACTTGCTGGGAACTTTTGAAAAAATTTAAAAAACATCCCGGAACTTTTGACGGACTTGGAATGGAAGCACTGGAATGATCTTACGGAACGTCGAACTCGATAATATACAATTTCATTCTGCATTACGCAAAACAATATTTTTCAGAGACCTGAAATTTTCAAAAATAAAGTCTGCCTCCGAGGTCATCCGACAGAATGCCCATTAGACCTTTTTGCCTACAAAAAACACTTAACGCAGTGTGCGACGATGAAGTAAAAAAGGATGGCGTTATTCGGCGGTACGGTACCCTGACCAGCAAATCTTCTAAGAAGTATCGCAAAGGTGTCTTTACCGGATAACTTTTTAACCGCTAACCGGAATAACCGCTACCGAATAACGTTTTAATCGACGGTAAACTGTACCGCCAAATAACGATTCATCCGACGGTACCGTACCGCCGAATGACCACTTCGATGAAAAAAACTCGCAGCGAATACAACTGAATACCTACCAACGACTCGAAACAACCAAGATATAGACTACTGGAACAATAAAAATGTTGACTAGGACTACCCCGACTTGATAGTTTTTATTACAAGTTTTTAGGGTGGTACCGCACTCACCGACATAACGCGTGCGTTACGCTCTCACTGCACTCCTCCCTGCGCAAATTGAATACCGAGCTTTGATCTGAACATCTGGCCTTATTCGCCGAGCCCAGGGTTAAAACGCACCCGTCGAAAAACTGATGAGCCTTCAGTAACGCATCTTGTAAATCACCCCAGGGCTCACGAGTTCACACCGCTGCGCCCTTACGTATCCCACTATATCCACGTCTGGAGTCGGATCCGCCGAGGGAAAAGAAATAAAGAACGGAGAAATGATAAGGGATCCAGGGCGAAGCGAGGGGTGGGGGGCGGGAGAATTAATTAGTCCGACCTTCGCTCTCAAAGTTGTGTGTTTCCCTGCTTCATGGCGGAGGATGGATTCATTTAAAAAGTGGAGCAGTGTTTATTTTCATACATGAAACGGCCACGGCTCACAGTCCGCGCGGCGGTGCCGCGCCGCCGTAAAATCACCGCATTTTTCGGGCTTCGTCCCGGGTTGAGCGTGACACGAGCGGCAACGCTGGGGGGCTCTCGCGCATGGAGGGTTTTAGCGATGACGTATGACGTCACGCTTGGGTGTACCGCAAAATGAACTTCGTTTTGCTGTTCGGAACTGCAATTTCGGGCTCATCCGTAAAAATATCTATGTACATAGGGAGACTAATGGTACATATGTTGTTTCTAAACTGAGCCGGAAATTGTTGTTCCGAATTGGAAAATGTAGTCCTAATCGGCCGGAGCCTGGTCTCGCGGCTTGTCTCTTTCACAATTTTTTATCACTGACTTTGTACTTTGTTATCATTGCTATCTCACGAGAGCAGTATGGGCTGATCATTGAAACTGATAGAAAAATCGATGGACATAATAGACATAGGGGAAATGGAGCGATCTTCTTGGTTGAAACGGGAATAGACTAAGGGGGAAAATTAAGGACTTACTATAGAGTTTCTAGTGGGTTGCCGTGAGTTACTCTATTACCTACCTCCTCTGTCCTTTGCAACCACCCGCTTACACATGTATGCTATGGGATCGCTTCATTTACCCTTTTTCTTGTTAGCATATAGCTTTGTCTATTAATTTCAATAATCAGCCCGTTGTACCAGAATAAATATAATATTTTTACTATGGGAAGCCCTTACAGTTTCCTTTGAGCTGCAAACTTTGTCGGTCGAATATGATATGTGCGGCGTCACAAGCATAGAGCAAGTTAATCCAACGCGCTAAAAATGCCTTCAAATAGGGTTGATACTATGGCATACACCCGTGTTCGATAAGTTGTATCTCACGTTTTGACCGATACTCCGTACAGAAAGTCCGTCGTACTCATGGTCTACCACAAATGAATCGATCCATTTCCTGTGTGTCGACCTTTTTCGATAGCTTATTAATATGAATAATCAGCTGAAAAATTCTGGATGCGTTTGTTTTTACAAGGCACGGCACGTTTTAAAGATTGCGTGAACGGATAATGAAAATTTTAGGATTCACACATGCTAATAGATGAATGAAGCTTTACATGCTATGGACGGTAAATGAAGTTTCAATTTCTAATTAATTTCACCCGTGAGCTGCACTTCAAAAACGAAAGTAAAAACTTCTTGACGATGGATTTTTACGTAGGCAAGCTCCAAATTCCTGTGAGAATCTCACTTGTGGTTGCTCTGCTGATGAAAGATCGTAAGTGTACTCCGAGAGAGCCTTGTCATTCATGTCACTCAATGCCATCGGAGACTCTTGTAAAGTTTGGTTACAAGATGTTTGGTCGTCGAAGGTTGAGAGCCTCTTAAGACGTTATGCACGATAAAGAAGAAAAGTATGTTGATAGAGCATAGAGTAACTTTATACGGTGAGAGTGTGGACACCAAACCCTCCTTCATATTTTTTCCTAATGGATGCTTTCGGACCCAAATACGGAGGCGACTTTAAATAAAAGGGGGGTTGTTGCCAACCTTTGATAGTTCTCGCTCGCTGCACATGTTGTCAGCCTCTTCTTCGAAAAAGGTGTTCGATAGATTTAGTCTGCTTGAAACAACACCGGGCGGGAAAAATAGACGTGCATCGTGGCTATATGAAACTGAAGCAAAATTCAAGGCGATTAGCACAAACTGAATAATTTTTCAGCTTCATCAGCCCTCATCTTTTTCCCTCGTCCACTATTTGCGAGTCCCAAAACAGTCCACATGAATAGCCAAAAGCAAATAATAAAAGTACTCCTTAAAGTCGCTTTCATAGTCGTTCTTTAAACACCTCCTTTCCCTAGGAGCCCTCATTTCGTTCACCTTATGATCAAAAGTACTTGGAGGAGTCTCCTATAATAGCATCGTAAAAGTGACATTTTCGGCAGTCTCGAGTAAAGTTGAGCAGTATAACTTTCGAAATAGAACCTTGCGAGGGATAACAATGATTTGCCACTGCCAAAAGTAAAAAATGCGGAAAAGAAAATCTATGATTTTTCAAATTTTAAGGTAGTTGCAAACCTATACTTTAAATTTTGTGAAAAATTGCAATTTATCTCCTTCCATATGGTGTACTCATTGCAATGGAAAATCATCGCAACTCCTTGCAAGGATCCATTCCTAAAGCTATACTACTAAATTTTACTCGAGACTGCCAAAAATGTCCCCTTTATAAAGCTATTTAAGAGACTCTTTTAACCACCCTTAATCATAATGTAAATCAAATAGAGCCTCCTAAGGACAGGAGCTGCTCAAGGAACAACTCTGAACAGGACTCAACGGAGCATTGTGTCAATGCGCAAGATGCAACTATTCGAACTCGGGTGTATGCCGTGGTATCACCGCTAATTGAAGGCGTTTTTAGCGCGGAGCATGTTCTCTCACAATGCTTTTACTGCAGCTATTCTGCCGTGCTAAGGAAGAACGCCGTTTGAACATTCGAGAGTTGCAGAATTTCCCTTAATAAAACAGGTATTTTTGACATAACATTCAACCATATTTTTCCTTAAAATTCCAGATATTTAAGATTCAATCACGCAAAAGAAATGTCTGAAAATTTTTGAAAAATAAGATTCTCAGTTTATCCAGTAATTTCGGTTTTTATCGGTAGAAACTTAACAACGTCTGAAGGCTCATACGGCGTTCTTTCTTAGCACGGCAGTATTTCACTAGAAGTGTTTCCCGCGCAACGACTGTGAACAGGAATACAACTCTAAATGTCAGCCGATCCGACGAGGGGTTTTTTCGCACGATCTGGCAGCCTGGAAAGGGCGCCTGGAAAGTGGGCGCGGGGTAAAAGGGGTGCGGGGGCTCCGACTTGTAAACAAATTCGCCTGATACTTTTAAGATGCTCGGGTATCATTTTTCATTGCCGCTCCCGCCCGGCTCCAAGACCGGGTCGCATCTAAAAGAATCAAGATGGCGCGCTCCTCCACTCGCAGACTCTTCTGTTCTTGCCGCCCGGTCGAATCATCGTAATTTCATTTCCGCGNCACGCCTCCACCCCCACCGGAGCTTAACGGGAAAAACGAACGATCCCGGCGAGTGTCAAAAATCATCTTATTTCGGCTCCCTTTCCTTTGCCCCCCTCCCCTTCCGCGACACGGTTTTTAAGTGCGGATCGCGTGTTGTCAAACCGTCTTCATTTGAAGGGCTTTGGAGGACAAGGCGCAGAAGTGCAGTTCTCGCTGTTTCGAGGAATACGTGTTTGAAGTTTTAAATCGCACGGAGCCTTGCGTTAGAAAAAAAGATCAAGCTCACTTTTTGATGCTTAAAAATCGGAATTTCGAAGTGAATTTTTCACAGAGTGTATCTTAGGACTATGCTGATAAAAAAAGATTGGTAGAATTTACCATTCCTTCACGCTATATTTCACACAGCATTAATTCAGAGTCAATTCCGCCAGTAGAATGGTAAATGTTACTATTTACTGGTACATGTAACCTGTTCTCTGGCAGAATCGACTTGAAGATTGGTATATTGTACCATTCCTTCATGTTGTGTGAAATACAGCGTGAAGGAATGGTAAATTCTGCCAATCTATTTTTTCAGTGTATTTTTGGGTGAAATCATTAATACCTCAATTTTTTCGGAGACTGCGCTTGTGCACATTGTCCTCCACCTTGCTCAAGTCCCTAAATTTTAACCGTTAAAATGTGTTCGTCCTAAAGGAACGAGACCACGAAGCAATGCGAAACCACGTATCTCTATTGCGGCGTTTCCAAATCTCTGCTCTTATTTTATTTTTTTAGAGAGAAACAAGTCAGCTATATATTTGAAATTTCTACTGAATATTCTGCTGAGAAAGAAGAAAACTCAAGGAAGTTTTCGAGAACTTCAGTTGACTAGTTCTTCAATGAAAAAAAGAAAATATGAAAGTACGTCTGCACATTTACAAATGAAGATGCGTGATTGTAGAGAAAAGAGTAGCCAAGGTGTTATATGAGGACGTGTATGTAACAATGGCGGATTTGAAAAATTACCTTTTCGAAACACATTCAAAAAACTGTTTTGGCATCGAGAAAATTTTGAGAAAATACTTGAGGTGTGATCTTTGAGATGTATACATTATGCCAGAGCCAAACATATTAAATTTTTGTGTGAACAAAACATTTTTTAAGCGTGTTTCGAAAAGGTAATTTTTCACATCCGCCATTGTTACATATAAGACCTCATATGTGTATTCACTCATTCATTTATTTAATTAAATATGCGCTAAGATGCGTGGTTTCGCGCTTCGGCCATCGATTTGAGATGCAGCTGAAATGCCAAATGACGGAGGATGTGTGGTTCATCAAAAGTCTCCATCTCAATTTGTTCAAAAGTTGCAAGAATGGTGCAGGTGTTGATGGTTGAGGGACTTCTGGATCCCATAAAATATCGCATCGCTGATGACGACAAAAGGGCTGAAAAGTATAATTCCCTGCACGAGCCGACAACGGAGCGACAATGCCACGGCAGGCCCTGGCTCCCGCCTCCGGATAATGCAATGAGGAGAAATTGATGGAGCAAAGTTGGTCGTTGACCGTTAATGATTTTCGATTAGATTTCGGAACCGCGAAACGAATAGTCTCGCCGTGCCTGGACCGACGCTGAGTCGACACTGGAGAGTATAAAAGGGTTAAAAGGGGGTGGGGGGGAGGAAGGGGGGTCATTTCGCCCTGCCCTGACGTGGCCATTCTATTCAAAGCCAGCAACACCATCGCCCCTGGCGCTCAAAAGCCTCGCAAAGTCATCGGGCTATTCAATAGATGCTATTAGTTCTGTCGCGGGGAAGGGACGTGTATTTGCCGCAAGCCAATAGTCAAATTAAGCATTTTGTCCAATGCCCGGGCAAAAAGTCAATTACTTTCTTTTACACGCGAAAAAAATGATCGTTGCTCTTGCGAAGCCCATAGTGCTTGCAGTGGCGTGGCGTACTTTGCAATGTATCGATTGATTTATCATTTAAACCTATGGAAAAGGATCAATAAACAGGGCGTTCGCCAGAGACACCTTAACAATTGATTCTTTACCGCAGCTTCTAATGGGGTAAAATCGATAATCGATTATTAACACCTCGCCCCTGCTTATCAGGTCCCGCCTACTTTTCCAGTTGTAGCTAAAATGTTTTTCTTATTAACAATGCTTCGCTCCAAATAATAATTCAGCATTCTTATCGGCACCGAGAGGCTTTCTACTTTTAGGCTTTCAATAGTGATATCATTATAACTTCAACAAAAAAAGTGGTTAGAACCTGCGCATACGAAATTCCACAACGTTGTCACCATCATCGACCAATTCGATCGATTCGCAGGTTACAGATTATTTTTCCAAAACTTTCGGGACTTGTTCAACATCAATTTGAAGGGCATAGGGTGTTCGTGACTAAAATTCGAGCACACAATATAGTTTAAAATACCGTGATGGGACAATAGGACATGCCGCGAAATGAAATACCACCATTTTAACGTTCGTGTAAGCGTATGGTATCCGCGCAAATTGAAAGCGATTTTTACAGAACGTTCATCCAGGCGGACCTGATGGTGCGCTCACGTATCATCGCAAAAATCAGAGATACTCGAGCTCTTTTTTTTTCTTTCCTTTCCTTTCTTCTCTCTACTTCTTCGTAATCGAGTTCAATTTCCAAGCGTTCATTTTCATTTGGACCTCGTTTACCAAAAAGGAACCAAGCCACACCAGCTATTCCCAAATTTAACTGAGCAGTTAAATTTTGAGAAGAGAACGATTGTGCGGATTCCTTTGAGAATTAAGAGGAATTAGCTACGTGTTCTGCAGAAAATTCACGGCACTTCGCACAAAAATCTGCTTAACCGTTTCTATGTAAAAAATTAAATTGTCTGCTTAATTTTGGCAACAGTTGATGAGGGCTTGATTCCTTGGCGGTCAACGAGGTCCAATTTTATCCCTTTTTTTAAAAAAGAATAAACTGAATTCGGAAATTCTGAATGGCTGCTGATATGACGAGCGCTAATAAAAATCTCATCACGTCCAGAACCCTGCAATCGTATCATTCGTTTACGTAGGGCCCTGAGGGTGGCGCGAAAGTTTACAACTCGTAAACCAATCGTAACGCGGGACGGTTTTCCCTTGCCGAGAGGATCGAGGCGGCAATACTCCCGGTACGCTGTCGTGCTAAGGAAGAACGTCGTATGAACATTCGAGAGTTGCCAAATTTCCTCCGATAAAATTGATAATTTTGGAGGAAAGTTATGAATATTTTTCCTTGGCATTTTCAGAATCTTCAGGTGAAATTATCTGAAAAATTGTGAGAAAAAGATTCTTAAGTTTACCAGGAAATTCGTGTTTTATCAAAGGAAATTTGGCAGCGTCTGGAGGTTCATACGGCGTTTTCCCTTAGCACGGCGGAATACTCTCGGTGCGCGGGCACTCGATGTGTGATGGAGCGAATCGGGCGACAACGAGATAAATAATTCGTCGCGAGATCGGAGCGCGGACAAAGGTTCCAGCTGTCAGATTCACCGAGGTCAAACTGATGGAAAGCGATTTCCTCGCCGGAGTTTTCCCGTCACTTTTTGTGTCACTCGACGAAACTCACTCCCGGGCACCGGACACAGGAGAGCAGGGCGCGGACACCAGAGCAATTGAATTACCCGCAGTATCGCTGCTTGTTACGGTTAACCAATATTCGTTCCAGCCACCCCCCACCCCCCTCCGTCCGTGTGTCCTCGCGGGATCCTCCCGTGGACGGCTCGGGTGGCCGCGGAAATTTAGAAATGTCCATGGTACACTAGGGTACCTTTATAGGGAGAGTATGGACAACACGATTCATGTGGCTCTCACACGGAGAAAAAAAATCTCGTGCGTGGGACCCGAGGTTTAGGTCATATGGATCTCTGAAGTTTTCAGATTGAGCATCTGAACACTTTAGGTCTAGCTGTCGAGTTTCGGATCACACATCTGAAATTTCAATTCTTACATCTGAAATACTTCAGATGTGAGAACCGAAGTTTTTCGGATGTGAAAACCGAGGTACTTCAGATGTAAGAACTGAAGTTTCAGATGTGTGATTCGAACCTCGGCAGCTAGACCTAAAGTGTTCAGATGCTCAATCTGGAAACTTCAGAGATCCATATGACCTAAACTTCGGGTCCCACGCACGAGGTTTTTTTCTCCGTGCAGGGCCAAAAAGGGCGACAACGTGAAAAAACGAAAATCACTAGAAAAGTGCCGCTCCCAACCTATGCTTTTGCAAAAAGGAACCAAAAAGCAAACCAATATTGCTAAAATTATGCTACTTACATTATATGCAATAAAATTACTGAAATTACGCAAACAATTAAATTTACAAAGGTAATTATCGCCTTATTATAGTTTATTGGGGGTAAAGATAAATCTTGTTTAGATGATTAGCTTATTTTTACAAGATAGAACAAATTGCACAATCTTAGCGACATTGGAATACTCGTGGTTCCTTTTTACAGAATGCAATCCAATGGACCACTAGGCAAGGTACGAATTTCAGCATTCTGATACATGTTTCTTAACCAAAATTTCACTTAGAACACGATACGCGCAACGAAAATTACCGAAATTAACTCCTTACAAAGATATTTAATGATTCTTGATGCGTGAATTGAAACCACCCGCTCATGAAAACTCAATGCTCTACGTGATTCACATCGCGCGCTAAACGTTACCATGAACGTCTCAGCGATATAAGAATCTGGCAACCTCCATCTTGACGCTTTGGCTCAGCTATAGCAAATTGCTTATAGTTTGAACAACACATGGTGGGAAATGAACAGTACTCAATTAAGAAGGTTTCTGAAACCATTGTAGTGCGCGATTTGACTTACGTAGAGCTTTGAGTTTCTTGTGAGCGGGCAGTTCAAATTCCTCGTAGACAATGTGAAATAAAAAGGTTATTATCTTCGTTAAGAGTTGGTTTCAGTAACTTTTGTTGCGCGAATCGTGTTCTACGTGAAATTTTGGTTAAGAAACATGTATAAGAATGCTTAAATTCGTGTCCTGTCTAGTGGTCCATTGTTCCATGAGATTTTCGTGATTTTCACTGACGCTTACAAGTTTTTCCTGACCTTTTACAATCCCCCGGCATTCCTTGACTGAGGCATCGCTTCGATTGAAGAATTGAGCCGTGGGACGAGTGTTTTGTCATTGACGGGAGACGGGAGAATAGGCTTGAAAGAGTGGAATTTTCGAATGGATTTGAGGGAGTCGTTGGAGTGCTTTCGTCTCGATTGAGTTTTTAATTGGCGCGGACGAGGAGGAGTAATTGTCCATTAGCTTCTGCTCGGCTTCGGATTCGGTGGTGCGGCTTTAAGCCGGGGCCGCGAACGAGAGGGGGGGGGGCTGAGGGACCCCCCGGCGCGCGGCGCCCTCGTCTCAACTTTAGAGACCCTCCATTAAAGTGGGTTCAACGAGGTTACTTCAAGGCACATCCAGTAATCTCGCCAGAAATTTAAGATCCTCCGCTTGATCAGCTTCAACGGCCGACACCCTCCTACCTTCGTCATCCCTTGTCCTCTCTTCCCTCCCGTCTTAAATACAACGATGCCCAAAGTACGAAACCACCTATCTCTGGAGTCCCTCTATACTGAGAGTAAAGACAGTGTGAATTCATTTCTGATGGGTTCCCGTACTTTGGGCCTTCACAGTGTCACAAACGGGAATAAAGATTACAGTTTCACCGATTGCAAAGATTATATACGGGAATGGACCGGGGAATTAAGGGCACGGCAAGGATCGAACGGAATGAGAGAGGGAACAAAGATAGGGATTCGGGATTGGGTTGATCAAAGATTACAACAAACGTCCAATTTGTGTAATCTTTATTCCCGTGTGTGACATCCATGAGCTGCGTCTAAACTCTCTCTATAAAGAGACTCTACGTATCTCCATCGCGATGTTTTAAAGTCTCCGATCCTACATCATTTTTTCCACGAAAAATAAATCAACTTTATAGCTTAAAATGTTGTAAAGAATACTCTGCCAACAAAGGAGAAAACCCAGGAAGTTTTCGATATTTGGACTAATTTGCGCTAAAGAGAACTATGAGCATAAGGTTTGCGTTTACATGTAACACAGTTCCTTCGGGCATAAGCACGTCTATATTACGTGCATTGACTGCTTTTTCGATGAGAAAATAAAGTATGACGGGAAATCTGCAACGTCGCAAATGGAGAAACGTGATTTTGCTTATTGGTCAATGCGCGAGACGCAACTATTCGAACACAGGTGTATGCCACATTATCATCTCTAATTGAAGGCGTTTTTAACACGAAGAAATTACTTTTTCGATGCTGGTGATGTAGCTTTTTGCGTATCTCCATTGAGATGCTTCAAGATTCTCGCTGTCTTGCTCCTATTGTTTTTTCGAGGGGAAACAAGCCGACTTTACAAGTTTTTAAAATATAAATAGAACATTCTGCTGACGAAATCGAAATGGTTTTCAAGAAATTTGCGCTGACCAGTTTTCCAAAAAAACGATAATAGAACAGGAAGTCTACAAAGTCGCGAACGGAGATGGGTGGTTCCGCACTTTGGCCGTCAATATGTAGTTCCCATTCCCACCTCCCCTTCTCCCCAACTCCAAATGCAGATGGACTTCTTTCGTTGAGATGCGCACAATGGAGAATTTGCAAGGGTCTGAAATTTGATGAATTTCCTGTTTAAGTGGAATCCTCTGAGTGAACTGAACACGAAGATACCCTTGATTCATAAATTGAGCAACTATTAGAGGAGATATAACAAAATAACCGATTCTGCTAAAATACATGTGTTTAAATGGGAAATGCCGCCAGATGACGTCACAAGGCGGCACATTTTCTCACTTTTAAATCAATTTTTCTCCAATTTCCCATGTCAGAAAAAAATTATGAAAAAT